>JAWWLV010000011.1:933719-973703 GCA_035041135.1 Platyrinchus mystaceus | reverse complement strand
GGGCAGAGGAGCTGCGGGAGCGGAGGGGGCGGCGGGGGTGCGGGGGCTGCGGGGGCGGCGGGGCTGAGGGGCCCCGGGCGCGCCTGAGGGAGCTGAGGGGGCGGCGGGGCTGAGGGGACGGTGGTTCTGAGGGGTCCGGCCCCGCCGCTCGGCGCGGACACACAATGGAACAGGTTGAATGGGAGCGGGCGCGGGGCCGCGGTAACACCGGGGGTGGATCACGGCTCCGGCCGCTCCGCCCGCGGCAGGGCCGGCCCGGGCCGCTCCGCTCCGGGCACGGCCTCACGCCGGGTTTCGCGGCGCTCCGGGCCCGGGGGCGGGCCGGGCCGGGCCGGGCGGGCGGGGCGGCGGCAGCGCCGGGGGTTTGAACGGCGGAGCAGGTTGTGCTCGGACCGGGGCCGGTTGTGCTCGGAGCGGGACAGGTCGTGGTGGCGGCGGGGACCGGACCCAGCCCAGCCCGGCGGCCCGCGGTGAGTGAGCGCGGGACGGGACCCCCCGAGCCCCTCTGAAGCCCCTCCGAACCCCCCGAGCCCGGTCCGTCGGTGCGGCCCCCGGGGGCTCCCGCGGCGAGACGGGACTGTGCCCTGCGAGCCTCCGCTGGGCTTTCCCTTGCTGTTGGTGCTGTTTCTTTCCCGGTGTTTGCGGCCGAAAGTTGAGGTGAGGGTTTGCAAGGTGCAACTTTTCATCTATTTATTTATTTATTTGTAACCCGCCGTTCCGGCCCGGGCGGCCCCGCGTGCCCCGCTCCGCCCGCTCCTCCGGCAGCGGGGCCGGGGCTCTCCCCGCGGTGCCAGCCCGTGTCTGTCCCGCTGGATCCCCCGCGGATCGGGCGGGATGAACTCCCGGCCGTTCCCTGCGCTCCATACCCCCTCCCCTGGCTCAGCCCGGCGTTCGCCATGTGCCGTGGGCGGCTCTGCCCCGGGGCTGTGCCAGAGCACACCTGGGCCGCTGATGAGCTGAAACCAGAGCCAGCCGCAGCCGCTCGGTTCGCCCTGACCGGGGCCAGACCGTGTTAAATGAGGCTTAGCCTACAACCCTGAGGAGCAGAGGACATCAGCCAGCAGTGCTGCGGAACTGCTTTGGGAACACGCTTGGTCCCCACCTGAAAGGTGCTGGAGTAGGTGGAGGTTGAGAGGAGCCAAACCTCTCGCTGGATTGAGTCCTTCCTAAAAATGCCTTCTCTGGGGACTAATAACCTACTCCATAAACCAATTTTTTTTGTAAGGAAGTAAAATAAGCTAGGAATTAAACTCCATGCACGTTTTGTTGTAATTAAGCAACTGTAATTCTGGGAAGTTCAGCTCCAGCTGACCGAAAAGTGTTTCTAGAAGTGTTATTAAATTCCAGCGAGAAAGATATAAGCCTTATCTGATGGACCAGTCATAGGCTCTTTGTTTAAAGTGTGCTTTAACTCCTGAGTTGTAAAGCACAATGTTTGCCTGTTTCCAGGGGGCTCTCCTGATTTTCTTGTCCTTGGGACTTCTGGCCTGTATGTTGCAAAACTAAAGAAAGTTTCAGGTGTTCATTCTGAAATGGGAAAGAACAACTGCAGGTAAAGATACTGAAAAGAGAAGCAGGATTCAACCCTGCAGTGAAACACCTGAGTTAAATAATGTGGGATGTGGAAAGAAAATAGAGTTTTTGGGAAGTGAGAGGCAGCAGAGTGCAATGCTTGCTGTTAAAAACCTTCCTGGTTCTTCAAACAGCAGCTCCATGGAATAAGGTTGAGAACACTTCTTTTTTTTTAATTTGTTTTTAACTCTGAAGGATGCATTTCCTGGATTTAAAAATGCCAGTAGGCTGTTACAGAAAAAAAAAAGTGAAGTTTTTTCAGCTGGAGATGCACGATTTGTGAGAAATGATCTGAGCGGTCGCAGGCGCTTTCTGGTTCTCTGCTACCCATTGTCTGTAAGAACGGGGATCAGCTGGTGGGTTGGGAGCAAGTGGTGCACAACTCATTATTTTAACAATCCCAGCCCAGCCTGGGAGGTTGCCTAGGGAATTGATTTAATGCTGCTGTCCTTTCAGCCGCCGAGGCGGGTGTCCTGCCAGGACTTTGATCAAAATCACCGGCGTTTGTGAGGGAGAATAAAATTTTCGCTGCATAAAAGCAGAGGAGAGGCCGCCCGCTACTAACGGCTCCTGGGTTTGCATGAGCTGGTCTGTAACTTAAAACACGGTCGAGAAATACCCTGGCAGCAAAACACTTCTATGGGCACCAAAACCCAGGATGAAAATCAGTCCTCTGTTCGATACTTAGCTTCCCTTTATTTCTGGGAAAGCCATCTGTAGCGAAGCTCTGTGTTTCTGTTGGCTTTACAAAGGAATCTTTTTATAAATGGAACGGTTTTCCTTTAATGAAATCTGAATAAGCTGGGGGTTTTTCTAAGGTGTCACCCAGGATCCAGTTCAGTTTAAACTGATAACCTAGATGGCAAAGTCAGGGCCACAGCCACATGGGGTGGTGGTGGAGATTCGTTTTGTTTGTTTGCTCTGGGCTTTTTAATAAGTTTAAAGAAGTCTGAGTGTTAAAAAAGAGTCACAAACACTCCAAAGTGGGAAAGCAGAGGTCTCTTTCCAGGTCTGGTAGTGACCTGCTGTGTTCTCTTCAGTAGGACAGTTTTCTGCCTGTGTCTTCAGAGCAGTAACACTGCCATGCACGATTGCCTTGTACGGTCTTGCAGAAACTCCTGTTATTAGTGCTTCAAATGTACTTGACTGTGTTGGAGTGAAGGTGCTGTAGAAACACAGTTATTCCAGTCTCCCTCTTGGCAGTCGGGTGTGGAGCGTGTTCTGCGAGGGTGTTAAACCACTGCCCAACAAAGCGTGGTTCCCCTGGGCGGGGGATTCGCTGCTTTGAACCTCTGGGCCTGCTCTGTGCCAGGGAGAAATCTGCCTTTGCTTCCCAGTGCACGGGCAGAAGGTGCTTCCACTGGAGTCCTGCTGAGGTTGGCTGGTGTTAGTGTGGCCTGATCTAATGGCCAGGAGGGAGGTGTGTGTTCTTGTGTACTCGTTTTGTTTTCCTCCTTCCTTGTTTATTTTAGGAAGCTGGAACTGTTGTCTGTAGCAAAGGTGGCTTTCTTGCTCCAGTCTCCATGGACACTGAGGGCACTATTCCTACTCCAGAGATCTGAGCTTGCCCTCTGCTCTCCTGACTCAGGGAGCCTTGTGCTGCTCATCTGGCGTTACAGGACTATCTAGTTGTACCTGGGTGGCTGAGGGTGATGTGGAGCACGGATTTGAGAGATGGAAAGGCAGTTTGGGGGATCCACACGGTGAGGAAACACCTGCACTGCAGATGGGCACTTGCTTAGGTTCCCACAGGGGCAGTGGAAGAGGAGAGCTGGGCAGAGCTGCTGACAGTCTGGGATCAGACACCTGTTGCAGAGCTGGAAGAAGCCAGGACAGGATGCTGGGAATGCCAGTGCCCCTGGGGAGGCTCAGTCAGCCCCTGGACGATGCACAACTGCTCCAAGGGTGCTTGGCTGTGTGCATTCCGGCTCTTGGCAAGGCATGTCCACGTGAGTCTCTTCAACCTGAAGTAACTCAAGGTTGCTTGGAAGAAACTTCAGGTGGAGACAAGCTGTGGTGTGAAGCAGTCCATGCTCCCTTCCAGCCAGGATTTATTGGACATGACACAGAGTTCAGGTACCTCTGCACACTGAGCATGACCGAGCGTGTCCTGAGGTGGGGAACAGGATGAGCTGGTCCCAATCAGGCGGTGCTGAGCCTCTTATCAACGTGTTTCTCATTCTTTGCCCAGCCTTTGTTCCACCCTCAGGTGAAAAAAATGGAAGAATATTGGCAATTACCAGCTCTGTCAATTTGTGTCCAACACAGAGGGTCTTGTGGTATGAAATGCTCACTTCTTCACTTGCCCATTGAAAAGTAGTTCTTTGGAGTCCGTGGAAATTTTTCAGCTCCAGAATGGGAGGTAAAGTTGGATTCCACCAGATTTTACCTGGAGAATTGAGACATGAGCTGGGAATCTCTGAGAATTCATGATCTGCCTCTGAGATTAATCAATTCCCCTGACTTTGGGAGCATTGATATTGGGGTGGATGGCTCTTGGAGCTGATAGCCTTGGGCTTGCTGTGCCTTCCTCTGCCTACTTTGAAGTGCATGGTCATGTTTGTAGAAGAATTTGGAGAAAATATGAAAGATTCTCAAAGAATATAATAGAATCTGAAGATGTGTTTTTGATGCATAAAAAATAACATTGCCAATGTGGTGAAGTGAGTTGTCTCTCTGTAGATTAAAATCTCCAGTGTAGAAAGACTCTTGAGCTCAACATCTGGAGTTTGAAGGGCTTTGTGCAGCAAACCCAGGAGCTGATTTGGATTAGTGGATTGGTGCACACAGAGGCAGCAGGAAGATGTGCCTAGTACTGGAAAGCTGTGTAAGGAAAACATTCATGGACACCCATCCATAGTCTGGTGGAATGAGTGTTAACTGAACAGGGAGTGCAGGGCAGGTGTCTCCTGAAGCTGTGCCTGCTGGGTGACAAAAGCACACCACCCTCCTGGAAACAAGTCCTTAGGGAGGAGAAAAACAAATTCCATTTAGGCCTCTCGAGGAATGGGGAGCAAATGCTAATTCCCTTTCAGGGTCTGTTGCCATGGGGAGTCAGTTCAAATCCTTTCTAATGCCTTCCTCAGCAGCAAGTTGTGCTGACACATGCTTTTCATGGCTTCCCAGAAAGCAGAGAAATGACTTGGAACAAAAGCTGCCTGAGAGCTCAGAGCCCCAGAAGGAGCAGGGGCTGCTGTTGGGCTGGGGTGGGACAGGTGGCGTTGTGGTGGGCACGGGTGGCGTTGTGGTGGGCACGGGTGGGCACAGCTTGGCTCCTGCCTGCACAGGGAGCTCCTGCCAGGGCCCAGGGATGGTGCTGGGCACTGAGCCCCACCTGCTGCTCCCCTGGGAAGGGAAAGGGTGGTTTAGAGAGCAAGTCCTGGGCACCAGTCCTGTGGCGTGACCCCAGCTGGACGAGTGAGGATGAGTGAGGGTGAGGCTGAGCCCCTCGTACCCCGGGTGCCCTTGGAGGGAGCTGTGCAGCCACCACCGCCTGCCTTGCCCAGCTGGAGCTGGGTGCAGTGTCCTGAGTGTCCCCAGTGCAGGGGACAGTGAAGGGGCCTGTGGCTGGATGTGGCAGTGATGAAATGCTCTTTCTGGAAGGGTTAGGGTTAGGGTTAATTGCTGTAAAATGAACAAAGATTTCAAAGCAGCTTTTTCAAACAATCAAACAACATGACATCAGTCTGTCTTCATCTGGCGAGCAATGCAAGTGCTCTAGTGGAGGAATAGACAAAATATCAGGTTAAAACCAGTAAAAATTAAAAAAATCTGCATTTTCCTGAGGCCTCATCTGTCTAAAGACCATGCAAGTGCAATATCTGTATTCCAAATCCACACTCCTATGATCTTTTCCCTTTAGACAACTCTAAGAGTTTCCAGTTGCTCCCAGTGAAATCCACAGGACGTTTTTCTTTGCTCCTGTTCTGTCCTGCCCCCTCTGAGACCTCCTGCCAGCGTGGTGCCAGCACAGATGTTCTCTTGGCCTCATGGCACATCTGATGAGGGAACTCACCCGTCAGAAAAATAAACCAAACAAAAATCTCCTCTTTTATTCCTCCAGACCAGTTCCTAGAGAAACGAGAAAAGGACCAGATACTGGGTGTTTTTGTTTTCTATTGCCAAGTATTGTCACTAATATATTTTCATGCTGGTGATATTTATGGATAAATATTTGGTGTTCAGAAGGGAGTGTAACTTTGGGGGCATTTTTTAAGCTTTTTGTTTATACAAGATGCTTTAACTTCTGGAAAGTAATGGTACATTTATGAAATAGTTTATACCGTAGGTAGGTGATAGTTTGTTTCATAAGTTATGAAAATGACATCAATTTGTGGGGAAAAATGTCTTTTTGTGTCAGCAGTGTGGACCTTCCATCTGATGCAGCCAACATGCCTTGCCTACTCTGCCTGGCTCCCATATGTGTACCTTCAGCAACGTTGGGCAAGTTATTTTGAGTGAATGTTGATATTTGATGCTGATTAAAGAGAAGATTTGCACAGATGATGTGTGGAACCCTTAGAGCCTGGGCTTGTGTGACAATTAAATCTAAATCTGCATGAATTTAGACCAGCTTAAATGCTTAGCAATATTTGGGCGACTGTGAGTGGCTTAGTGGAATAAGAAGCCCAAGAGTGCAGATGGGTGGGTGCTCCATAAAATATGGTCATATTAGGGTTTTATAATCTCTTCAGATTTGGTTTCTAGGTCTAACTACAGCTAAGCTTTTCATCCAATAGGTACTTTGTTTTTTTCGGATACTGTTTTCAAAAATACAGCCCTTGTGCAGAGGCTTGAGGGTTGTACCACCCGAGGAGTTGTCACTTTGTAAAAACAAGGACTGGAAATTCCCTGGTGATGGCTACTAATAAATTAACCTAGGAGAGAACCTGCAGCACATTTTAGTACAGTCCAGGGAAAGGAAGTTGGTGAGAGCATGAATTTTCCTGATTGCATGTTGTGCTGTAAACAGAATTGCAAATGGCTTCACTTGCTCTGGTCATTACCTATCAGCACTGCTGTATCAGTATAGCAAAGGGCTGAGCCCTGAGACTCTGGAGAACAAGTCCTAAGTGTCTCATCTTTGGTTGCCACTGCTGAGTGCTTCTGGCACCTTTGGAAATGATGGAGAGCTTGATTTGGGACCCTGAACCAAGAGACTGTAGAGAGACAAATCAGCAATCCCCCTGGGCAGCCCTCCTTGTGGTCCTGGGGAGTGCAAGTGAATCTTCTGCTTACTCTGGAGCTTAAGGTAAATCATCTCCCTCCCTTCTAAGGACACTGTAGATGTGTTGTGAAGCTCAATTGCTTATCTTTTCAATACCACCTCAGGATTCTCCCAGGGAAGTCCCAAGTAGTATTTGTTCTGTGCTTTGGTGTTCATTTGCTGTTTGCAGTGGCTGGAAGGTAACTGCCCACACACGGTGGGCAGCAGAGATGCTGTGTGCCCCACACAGTCACAGCTGCCAGATTAAAGCCCAGCCTTTCCCTCGACTATATTCCTGCTGCTTAGTGCCAGCCAGATGGTCTGTCCTCCCTCCCATCCAGAGATCCCTAATGCTGCACGAGTGCTCTGGCCATAGCTGGAGCTAATACAGCCTTATTTCCATCACACACTTGGGGCCTCCTTTGTGTGACTTCACATTGCTCTCTTCATTTTTTTAATTATTATTATTTTTTTCCTTTATGTCAATTGTAGGGTCCAGTGTCTCTGAACTATTTTTCATGGTAATATTTATCATTGATGGGTATCTGAAATGGGCACAAGTTTCCAAAATCTGTAGCCCTCTCAATATATTCAGTGTTTTCTGGACTTTGGTTTCTGCTGAAGACAGAAGTGCCAGGCACATGCACTTTATACACCATTTGGGGCTGAGGAAGGGAATCAGTTTTTACAGATCATACTTTGAACATGTGTGCACTGGGTAGGTGCTGGAGCAGCGAGCTCTGAGAGTGGAGCTGTGTTTTTGGGAGAGTGCTGGTGCCCTGCAGTGTCTGTGCTGCCATTGGGAATGATCCCTGGGATCTGGTGGACTCAACACTGCTGTCTGCTCCAGGAACAATCAGGGAGAGGGCAGGTGGGAAGGAGCGATGAACAGTCCCAGCCTGTGAACTGCTCTGCTGGTGACCCGCTAATGTGTCTGTTCTGAGAGCTGTCACGGGACTCAAACCTCCCTGTCTGGTGCCAAGGGGGCGTGTGCTTAGTACCCTCTTCACACCGGGGACCTGCACAGTGTCCAGCTGAAATATTGCAGAGAAATTCTTGGATTATGCTGCTGCTTTCCAAACTGGTTCAGTGTGTTATGGCCTGAGCTGGGGTTGTTTCCTTCGAGAGCTGCTGGTGTCGTGCATCGTGATTCCCTGGAATGAGGGAATTCCCTGCTTCCCTGCACAGCTCACTCAGGCAGGGGGCTTTGCTGTGTGAGGGGAAAGTGCAGAATGCAGTGAGATCTGGGGGTCAGGTGTTGTTCTGCTGCTGAGCCTCTTGCCATGAGAATTCTCTCGCACAACCCACGCAGAGCATGTGCATCCTTTGCTAAATTCAGAAGCATCTTACATGTTCATGTCCACAACTTCTCTAATCAAAGAACTTCATAAAGCATGCACCTAAGGAAACCTTCCTTGAGGGGAATTTACCACTTTCTGATAACAAAAAAAATAATCCTATCTGTTCATCTCATCCATCTATATCTACACTGTTCATGCATGCACTCATGGACACGTAAGTTTAATTATTTTTTTCATCAAAGTTCTTTGGGCAATATGAGCTTACTTCTATTAATAACGAGCAATATCAGTTTGCTTCCATTAATAACCTGAGCAGTACCAGTTTACTTCCATTAATAACTATGGCAAGGTCCAGCTCAGTAGAACTGTCACAGCTCTTTGGAAAGGTGTCTCTTGTGGAACACAGTGCTCAAAGCACTCAAATGAGGCAGCTGACAGGTTTAATGGAAATTAATCAGCTAAAATAGAAGATACAGTTCCTTCAAGTTGCTGTGTTTCTGCACACCACACAATGGACTCCCTTGCTCAACTTCCATATTAATGCACTTTACCCAGATATAAAGTGAATGGATGGTTGACACGCTGGAGTAACATCTCTTCTCTCAGCACTGATCAACAAGGATCACTTGGGATGAATGTGCCAGACCCAGGGCTGAACCTGCAGGAATTCTGCTTGTTGTGAAAGTGATACCCCCAAGCTGAGAAACCTGCAGAGTGAAAAATGAGTGTTTTCAGTTCTCTCTGAATTGGCTGCTTCATAAGTAACTACACAAGCTGATTTTGAACTCAGATTTCTATCTGGTCAGGATTTTGGTAACTTTTTTTTTCCCCCCAAATAGTTTTGGTGGTACAGTCCTTTCCTATTTAAACATAATAACCTGCTTACCAACACTTTTTGCTCATATAGCTTATTCTACATGTATAAAATAAATGAAATAAGCATAGCCTGTGGAACGTTCTGGTTCATGGCATAGACAGGATGTTCCTTTTCTACTGTGCTGCTGCTGTTGAACCCCTGTGGTGCAAATTGGTGTATAGTTAAGTTCCCAAGTGCACGTTGATTTGAAATGGTGGTATTTGGCCCAAGTGTGGGGTTGGTTGGGTTTTTGTTTCCCCTTTTTTGGGCCTGTGGGGTAAGGCATGATCTTGGCTGGGCTCTCCTGGAGCTCTGTAAAGGAAATAACTTGAAAGGCCATCCAAAAAACTGCGGGTGTTTCTTAGGAAGGTTTTCTTACAGGATGGCAGTGTCAGCTGATGCAGCCCCCTTGGGATTCTGCCTTCGTCCCTGATGTGCCAGGAGAACCTTTGTTCCCAGGGGCCACCGGGGTGTGGGAGAACCCTTTGTGCAAGAACAAAGGAGGATTGTATCGGCATGAGCCGTGAGAGGCAGGGGAGGGGGCTGAGGGGCTCTTTGAGGCGCTGCAGGGATATATTGATAGCAACATTTCCCTGTAAATATTCCCCTCGATAGGAGTTCTGTGTGGGAGCTGAGCGGGAGATAAGATCTTATTGTGTGTAAATTCTTAGTGATGATATTTGATACGGTTTTCTTAATTAAAACACGGTGCCTCTTGTATTTTTATAGCCTGAAGCAAAGAGCCTGGCAGTGGGCTGGACCTTTGGTGGTACAATTGTTCCTACACTTTAAAAGTAACTAACAGCTTGTGCCTTGCTAATTAAGGCTGGCTGAGCGGCCCTGCTTAGTGCAGGCTGTAACAAAGCTCATGGCTGGTGAGGGCAGAGGCCCAAGGAGTGCAGAGCTGAAGCCTGGCAGAGGTTGTGGGTAGTACTGTTAGCCTTCCAAATTTTAGCAAAATATGCCTCTGGTGTAAACAAAACACTGTAGTGGAGACTGTGGAAGTTTTAAGATGGAGCAAAACAGAAACAGGTGGTTTTGGCTTGTGCCTGCGGTGGATCTTCAGACCATCTCTCCCCCCTGCAGAGGCGACGGTGGAGAGGCAAATCCCACCTCTGCAGCAAACCTGGGACAGAAGTACCATGGATATCAGATTAGTGTTGGCCTGTTGGTCTCTGGTGCCTGCACTGACCAGCAGTGCAATAAATGTAAACATTTACACTTTGTCCCCAAGTTATTGGCCTCAGCCCTGTGCTTGGCGCTGCTTCTGCAGGAAGCATCTTCCAGAGTGGAGCAGCCCCGGCAGGGTGTCTGTGAGCCCAGCAGCTCTCTGGAAGGAGAGGGGGAAGCTGGCTTCCCTCTGCCTGCCTCCAGCTCACAGGGTGCTGCTGCCCCTTCTGAGTGCCAGTGTTGTTAGAGCCTGCCCTGAGCTCATCCAGCTTCCCTGCCCTGCAGGGCCAGCCCGCGTTTTCCCTGGCTTTGTGAGGTGAACCAGGTGAGAATTGCCTGGTGACTGACAGAAGTGCTGGGGGAGAGGAGGTCTGCAGGTATTTCTGAGCTCCTCACAATCAGCTCCTTCACCTCCATAACTGCTGGATTCATGGCATGGATGCATGGAGAAGGGAAAAACTTCTCCAGGTTCCTCTGTTCCCATAGAGCTGAGAGCAGTGGCTGTGCCCCAGGAAATGATTGTAGCTAAATTGGTGATTAAGGATCACAGGAGTCCTGTTGGCTGTGATTTCAGATTTCTTGTACTTTTTGGGTGAAGTGGATCGGTGTCCCTCAGCAGAGCTGCAGCCCAGGCACTTGCAGTGAGTGGTGTCTCATCTGGGGAGGAGGGGGTTGTTACTAAGCCCCCCTGGCAGTAGTTTTCTGAGGAGACTTGAGTGGCTGTGTCCTTACATCCTGAGAGAATTTGCTTGGTTGAAGGCAGTTGGAGTTTGTGCCAAGTGTGGGCGAGCAAGCAGCTGGGTTGACCAGAGTGAAGGTGGGAGGGAGATAAAATGAGAGACCAAAGTGGGCTTGTAACAGGAAGGGTTGTCTGGATTGCTGAAACCAGATCTTGAACTTAATAAAATAGCAAAGGGAGAAGGAGGATCCAGTGAAAGGAGATCAAGGAGTCCATGGCTTCAAAGTATGAAATGCTGGTGTGTCTGGCTGCAACAGAACTGTGCATAATAACTTATGGGAGGGATTTTTGCACATCAGGGACGAAGGCAGAATCCCAAAGGGGCTGCTTCAGCTGACACAGGGCAGTGGCTGCCAAGGGCAAGGGTGCTGGTGCAAGGGCTCTGTGTCCACATAACTCTACTCTGGTCTCCAAACCAGGAGGTGATTACCTTCAACTCACTGTTTTTGTATATATAACCTTCACTTGGGGACTGTTCACAGTGACGTGGTGCTGTTGGATGTGTCTGTAGCTTGTTGACTGTGGGCCAGCATCATTAAATGGATTACATTGATCATGTCTCCAGGCCCCACCGTGGCCCGGGGTGGCTGTGACAGCAGTGACTGTGGGTGGGGTGGGCTCCCTGCAGCAGCAGGGACTTGCTGGCTGGTGGCATCACTGCAGCCTGGCTCCAGCTCCATCCAGGTGATCCGCCATGCCCCTTGCCTTGGATGTCTGTGGAGATGGGCACGTTTGGGGAGTGGAAAAGTGTGTTTGTTGTAATGTTTGTGTGAAGCCAATGAACTATTTTTCATAAAGGGCACAAATGACTGCAGGGCTTGCGCAGTTGGGCATTTCTTGTGAATTAACTGGCAGTTCCCCGTTCTGGTCTCCCCTGCAGGGTCGGTGCCTTGGATGGTGAGCAGGAGGTGGCCCCACCATGAGTTACTGGAGCCTGGACAAGAAGAGCTGTCTGCAGTACTGCAGGCACTTCCTAGCGGACAACGGCGTGTTCCACGGTGAGTCACAAAGCTGTTTGCTGTTTGGGTTTCTGTGTTCCCTGATGGCCCCGACGTTCCCGGTCCACACATGTATCTCACTGGTGGCGCTTCCCCCGGGCCCGTGAGCCAGCGGGGCTGCCGGCCCGAGCCTTCACCGTGCGGGGCCGGGCTGGGGGGGCGCGGGGACCCCCGGCAGTGCGGGGGGACACGGACCGGGAGGGGGACACGGACCGGGAGGGGGACACGGACCGGGAGGGGACACAGACCGGGGCTGCCGGCGCCGCCGCGCGGGGCCACCAGGGGGCGCTGCGGGACTGCCGCCCCCGGGGCTGCGCGTGCCGGACCCGCCGGCACCGACGGACGGACGGACAGACAGACTGACCCCAGGTACCGCTGGGCTCTGACAGACAGGCAGACTGATCCCCGGTACCGCTGGGCTCTGACAGACAGACAGACTGATCCCCGGTACCGCCGGGCTCTGATGGTCCAACCTGCCCCTGCCCCACCGCCCTGACCTGCCTGCCACCCCGGTACTGCCGGTGCTGGACCTGCAGGGGTCTGACCTGAAAGTGTTCAGAAGGGCCTGACTTCCAGGTGTTGATCAGACATCTGTGATGCCCCCCAGAGATCCCTAATCAGTCCCCACCAACCCCTCACCTCTTAGTCCCTTGCCATTGCAGGTGGTGTGCTGTGATCATTCTGTTGTTGGAGGATCCTGCCACAGCAAAGTCACTAAATAGTCTGAAGTCATTTTGATGTAAAATACTTTGTTCTCAGGATTTCTTTTTATATGCTTAAAACTTGGTGTGTCAGCCAGAGAGCACATGTGTTCCCCCCTCAGTGTTTCTCTCCCTTTGCCTCACCCTTGGGCACAGGGTGAGGAGCCCAGCCCGTGCTCCTGTGGTGGCTCAGCAGGATTCAGGAGCTGTCCCTGCCTGCAGTAGATTCCTGCAGGTCTCATCTGATAAGAGAGCTGGACCCCTGCCTGCCTGCTGGGAGAGTGACTTCCTAATGCTGTTCTGAGGAGCCCAAATCTTGTATTCTTTATTCCCTTTGCGGTCAGTGATTAAAAACTGTCACTTCAGGGCAGTTTGATGGCACTATTAATAACAGCAGCATGGAGTGCCTATGAATTAAAGATAGAAATACTTGTCACTTTCAAAGCAAAGGTATTTTTTCCTAGAGAACATATCTCCATTTGCAGTGTGTTTGTCAGGACTGGGAGGTTTGCAGCCCACTGTAAACCAGGCTGTATCTGCATTTTTGTCACTGTGGTTATGTCACCATCGATGAAGTTAATGGCTTAGTGGGAGAATTAATCATCTGTCAGTTTGTGGATCTTCTTAATGAAAGGCAGTTCCATTTTCCCCTGTACTGCTTTTTTCTTGCCCATGGGCACTGCTAGTTTATTTGGGACACCAGAAGGATGTTAATAACTTTCTAAGTCAGTCTGACAGTGGCGTTGTCACATTAATTCATGTGTGTGCTGCTTCTGGGACTTGTGTTCCAGGCAAAGTGCTTGGTGAGCCTGTCATCTCCAGGCACAGCCATTCTGCTCCTCGGATGAAATGGATTCATTCCTGGGATTTATCAGGCCACTCCTGCAGTCCCTCTGGTTTTGGTGGGATTATGTTCCTTCTGAGTTGTCCCCCAGATGTCTTCAGCCAGGTCCCCCTTCCCTGGGTCTGGGCACTCTGGCAGTGCTTGGTAAATGCCTGCTGATCAGCCTTCTCTCCAGGCAGCTCCCTGGCACCAGTGTATTAACTGGAGCTCTTACATTTTGGATGTGCAGTTGCAGTTTTGCTATTCCAGAACACATGAAGGAAAAGTCTGGTCCGTGCTCTGTGACTGAGGTGGTATTTTATCACAGAGCAGCACAGTGTCTTTATCCTGCTAATGGTGCAAAGGCTGGATAATGATCCATCAGCACAAGGTCCAGTAATCCATGAACAGCTATTGAGGGATGAGTCTGCAAAGTGATAATTCTCTAAAGTTGAAGGCATAATTAGCAGGGATCCTAGACCAGAAAGATTCCATGGCTTAATTTATTTGTCTTTCGTTCATGACCAGACAGGATTAATTATTTTTCCCTGACAGAATCTTTCAGGGTTTCCCATTTGTCTCTTTTAACCTAAGCAAGACCCTGCAGCAACAGTTCTTCACTCTGAGTGTGTGGAGGGAGCTGGACAGTGACAGAGGTGACAGTTCCCCCAGCCTGCTGTGAGGGTGTCTGCATGTCCCAGGGGTCACCACGGGGCTCCTGATGCTGGAGACAAGTTGGTTTCCTTTGGGGCTGTGCTAATACAGATCAAAGGGTTGATGGAGCTTTTTTGGGATTTGCTCCTTGTCAGTGGGTGTTCCAGCATTGGGCTGTGTGTGTCCAGCTCAGTGTCTATTAATCCCAACTTACACAGTGTTTTCATGATTTTTTGGTGGTTATTGCTATTATAGTGTCATATTCTCATACTGAGAGCATGGCTCTTCAGGGAGCAAGCACACAGGGTCGTTGATAAGCTTATTTTCCTACACTTCTGAATGCTGATATTCTGTAATTGTTAAACAGAAAGAAGCTGTGACGTGTTTAGCAAATGGATGATTTTGTCTCAGCGGTTCTGAAAGTAGCTGTTCCCACTTATATTACTTATGCTAATGATCTTTTCTTCTTAACTGCTTTCAGAAACAACATTTTTTTAAACTCCATTTCCATAATTGTAATTAATTCAGTTTCTAACTTTATCTTCTGGCCTCTCCACCTCTCTCCCGACCTGTGTCAGCAGGGACTGACCACCATTGGTACGACATTGTGTTAATTCTGCTCTTATTCCCCCAACTGCCCCCTTTGATTTGGAGCAGGGGGATAATTCAGCTGCATCAGGGCTGTCTGGAAGGTCACAGTAACTGAACCTGTGGGCTGGAAGAACTGTTGCACCTTAAGTGCAGGGCAGCCAGGTAAAAATACCTCACAGGATCAGTCGGTGTTCTTAAAAAGCACGGCACCACCTTTAGAGACCTCAGGACTGGAAGCATCCACAGGGGTGCACAACAGGAAATTTGCTGCTCAGCTGCTCAGCTCCAGTGCTTCCTCCATCCCCCTGTGGCACCTGCATTGCTTTAAGCACCTGAGCAGATGTTGTTCCATTTGTTCACCTCCAGCTGAGGGGTTTAAGTGCAACAACTTGTGGACTGCATAAATAAGAATGCTGGAGCTGTGTGTTTATTGGGAGTAGTTTAAATGGCTTGTTTTGTGTAAAAAAAAGAAAAAAACCCAACCCAAATAAACAAACAAAAAAACCGCCAACAAACCCCAAACAAAAGTAAAGCCCCCAAAGAAACAAAGGGAAAAAAAGATCAGCTTGGAGCAGAAGCACCCACATGAACCTGCAGCCCTGCTGGAGTGCACAGTGCTCTGCAACAGCAGGACAGCTGCTGGGATGCCTTAGTGCAGGATGGCCCATCCCTGGAAGTGTCCAAGGCCAGGCTGGACGGGGCTTGGAGCAACCTGGGAGAGGGGAAGGTGTCCCTGCCCAAGGCAGGTGGAATGAAATGGGCTTTAAGGCCCCTTCCAAGCCAAACCAGTCTGGGATTCTGGGGATAGTGGAGGGAAGATGCCATGGTGAGTGTTCAGGAGCAGGGTGAGGGGGTGGTGCCACAAGGCCCAGCCTAATGCAGTTCTAGTCAGGAGTCGTGGAGCAAGGGGAGCTGGAGAACAGGCAGAGAAAAGGGCTACAGAAGTGGAGATGAGTCAAGTTTGTTTAGCTTGGAAAATCAAAGACTGAGAGGGGATGTGACTGCTGGCTCTGACTGCTTTGCAAAGGGAAAGCTCAGGGAGGAAAAGGCTTATTTGAACTGATGGGGAAAGTTGGCACAAGAGCACACTGAAAATTGTCCACAAATGTATAAAATAGGCACAGGAAAAACTTGGGTACCTTGAGCTGGTGATTGGCAATTTTGGAAAAATTGTTAAAGCATCCTATTTGTGCCCTTGCTCTGGAGTTGTAAATGTAATTAGCAAGCAGTGTATTGACTAGTGGTAACGTAAGGCTGGAAAACCATTTCTATGGTCCCAATTCAGTTCCTGTGTACAGAGAACAGCAAATACAAACAGCAGAGCTCCCATTCCATTCAGGAAAACGCACATGGACCATGTACATGGACCAGGCTGCTCTGGCACATTATAATGATGTTTAGAGACACTTGCACGTTGTTAGACAAGAGAAAGTATTGATGCAGAACTGGGACCTTTCCACGGGGCTTTCACGGGTTGTCTCCAGGTGGTGGCTGGCACAGTGTGTGCAGTGAAGCATTGTGGGCTTGGCATTGCCTAAGGCTTTCTCAGGATTTCATACTTTCATTAGGAGGAGCTGCTGATGGCTGCATTTGCAGGATATTGAAATTCTTATCTGTTTATGTCTGAATTTTTGGTTACAGAAGTGGAGGTTGCTGCTGTGCCTTGTGCTCTGGGGAGTCTTATCTGCCCAGGAGCAAAAGTGTCAGTTTTCTTCAGCAGCAGCAGCAGTGAGATCCAGCAGTGTGTGTGCACTCAGAGAATAACAGGCAGATCTGGGCCTCAGCTATTTTAGCAGTTCCTGCAGAACAGAGCAGACAGGCAATTACAATGTTTGGAATAGCCTTGAGGATTTGATGAACCCACTTTCTTTTCCTTCCTGTTGCAAGCAGTGCCAAGATACAAAGTGCAGCATCCCTCTAGGCTTGGAAAAAAAGGGGTTTTTATTTTCGCAGGGTTTTTAAGCTGTAAATGTGGATCATATTTTGTTTGTTTGCTGGCAATAACAATGTGGGAATGGCTGTGTTGTCAAAGCAAACATCCATCTACTTGGCTAGTGCATGTTTGGGGCTGAAAGTATAAGGGGAAGAATCCCAGTGTGTATGGAATAGCCCTTCCTGTGGCTCCCATCAGCAATGCAAGTATGTCCCAAGCCAGAAGATCTAGGTAATTGCACTTATTATCTTTACAGCTGATAATTTCATTTTTTCCTTAAGTTTTTGTTTGTTTGTTTTTTTCACTCATGCCTGTGACTGATTAATTAACTCCAAAACTTATGGTGGCTGCTGTAAACCATCTGCATGAGGGGAAACAGATTCCATGTAATGGTGCCTGGAAAAGCAGGACAGGTTAGGAGTGCAGGAGTTCATATATTGGTTCATGTTCTGACTTATGCAGTGAAATAGCCACAATGCATTCCTTCAGACAAACAGATGTAAGTGAAGATGTGTATGCAGGAAGGGTACCAAAGAATTTATGTGTTGAGGTTCACTAAAAAAGGGGTTAAAATGCCTGAAGGAACTGTCCTGGTGCTTTGCTGAAGAACTCTGTCTGTCACTGGGTCCATCCTTTGTTGAAAGGAGGAGCCTCGTGTGGGATCTGTCTCCAGACGGTGTTTTGGTGGTTCAGGTCTAGTGCCAAGTGTTTCCCCTTCCATCATGGTGTGTTTCTCAGCTTTCCAGAGAACAGTGTCTTCATTAATGACAAATGAGTTGATAAAAGCTTTAATCTGATAAAAATGACAAGTTTTCTGTGCAGCTAATACAAAGTTTTATTAATTGCTAGCAGAGTTTCAGTGAGAGTTTGTATTACAGTTTAGGTCTAAGATTAAATTTGGATGATGAATATGAAGATGTTGCTGTCTCCTTATTTCATTATCAATTCACTGTGAGAGGTGTTAGTTCTCTAATCAGCTTTTCTTGCCCTTTAGCAGAATTAGGTTCTGTACTGCTTTCCAGCTATTTTGACAGTGAAAAAGGAAAAAACAATGCGATAGAAAATGAATCTTCTTCTGATGCTGTAATTTCAAAACTGTTAGTTGAATCATATTCTCATTTATCGGAAAATGAATATTTTGCAGTAGAACTTGCAGTGTTGTGTCTCTGTCCAGTAATCTGAGCCCTGTTAGGTATGGGCAGAAAACCTAAGAGTTGTCATGGGGATTGATTCCTTTTTCTATTTTTTTATTTTTTTGAAGGTGAATAAACCTGCAACTCTGTGTCTTTTGAATTACATGGTCTTCATTTGTTTGCTGGACCCTTCTTCTAACCCACTTACCGTGCTTGAATTTCCAAAGCGTTGAAGCGCTTCTGGTTTTAAAATGAAGCTTCCCTTGAAGACAAAACAATGAAGGATGTATTAGTGGTTGTGCAAGGTTTCTGACAGAGCAGCTGTGCTGTTAAAAATGCTTGTGGATAGAACGGCAGGAGTGTGTGTGAACTCGTACTCAGCACGTTACCAAGTGCTGTCTGGTGTTAAACTGTGCAGTGGTGGCAGTTTATTTTTTTGTTGTTGAATTGCAACTCTAGCACATCGATTCATTTGAATGCAAAGGTGTTGGTAACTGTCTAGAGGCTTCAGAGGGAGGTTTGATCCGGCAGTGTGGTGAGCTGAGAACCAGAGGTGGGGTAAGGATGGGCTGCCCCACTTCCCTTGTTCTGGCTGGCAATGGGTGACACTTCCCTCCTCAGAGCAGGACTTCTGCCACGTCCTGCCATCCAGACCTGGCAGTGCCACTGGAACCACAAACTGAGGGCAGCCAGGAACCATCCTACAGTGGGTTTGGGGTCTTGTTTCATTTTGCAGGTTGCTGGACATAGTCCACAGATACCCCACAGTTCCTGTGATGCGTCGTGGCCTGGGGGCTGTGGGAAGTCTGGCTGTGTGTGTGTGTTAAAAACAGCTAAGAAATAATGGTTTCTCAGTAAGTGAAATGTGTCAACTCCCCTTGGATCTTGTCTCCCATCTCACTGAAGTTCTGCAGGCATGTAGAACTATGGGGGGTGGGCTTTCAGGTTGCTTTTGTTTCCTCCTCTCAACCACACTGTCTATCCTGTAACTTTTTCCTAACATGCATGAGACAATTTCTGTCCTCTTTTATTGCTGTCACAATGTTTGAGAATACAGCTGGGAATTCCTTTGGTGTGCTGATGTAAATGTCACTGTGGAAGAGCCAGCTGAAGAGTGAAACAATTAGAAAATGCAATAAATGAAAGATGTGTTGTGAGCCGACTTCATTCTTTCCGTGCTTCCCAGCCCTGTGTTCCCTTGGGCTCCATTGTAAGTAAGTGCAATTTATGCAAGTCTGACTGTTTCTGCCCATTGTTCCAGCCTGCCTGTAAACCCCTGATTCCAGGAGCACTGAGTTGGCTGAAAGCAGCCCAGGATTTCTCGGGTAGCACGGAGGTTTCTGTAGCCCCCGGGAGCGTCGGTGCTCAGCACCTCCCAGGGGACCTGTGCTCTTGTGCAGTGCACTGCTCAGTGATGCACAGCCCGAGCCATCTGCATCTGTGCTCTCCCTGGCCTGGCTCTGCACATCGGCTGTTCCCCCCCGAGCCAGGGACAGGCACGGGAGGGGAGGCTCAAAGTGCGGGAAGAGGCGCGTGGGCCGGGAAGGTTCGGTGCTCCCGCCTGCAGGACCGGCGGCAGATGCAGGGAGTTACTCTGGAGTGAGGCTGGATTCTCTCTCCCGCATCCAGCCTGCGTCACTCTCCCCTTCTCCCCCTGAAGTGTGGTAATCCCTTCCCTGCCCGCAGGATCTCCCCGTGCTCCCGACTGGAGCTGCTCTTCCCGGCTCCGGGCTCAGTTGGTGCCGGAGTGTCTCCGTGGCTGTGCGTGTGTCAGACCCGGAGCAGCCGCAGCTCCTCGTCCCCTGAGCGCAGCACGGAGCAGATGCTCCCAGCTCCCCTCCCAGGCTCTGCTTCCCGCCTGGCAGCAAAGTTGTCTGGTGCTGCCCCTGGATTTGTGGATGGATCACGAAGATCTCTTCGTTCATCCTGCAGAGCAGTGCTGGCAGGGCTCTGCCGTACTTCCAAGGATTGCTTCCCACATGTGTTAGCTCTGAAGACAGGAAGATTGAACTGAGGCTTCCCTGCTGGGAGAATTTCCATTCTGCTTGCCAATAATGCATGAGTTACAGATTTAATGGCAGACCTTGAAGTATATAAAAATCTAAGTCCAGAAAAAGGTAAGGATGTTTGAGGATGTTTGAGTTTGGAATTGCCAAAGGACGAGCTCGTAACATTTCTGGAAATGCTTGTAGAGAAATCAGGTAACTGAATCCTTCTGATTGTTGAGTTACATACAGTGTTTCTGTGGACATTGCTGGTATGAGAAATGTGTATGTATTCCTCATTGTTTAACAAGAAAACTTGGTATTTTTGTATTCACTTGAAAGGACATTTCTCCATGAAAACATGTCGTTTTTCTATGAGATGCTGCTCCTATGATAAGGACAAACTGCAATTCTGTGTTAGCTTAAATTATTGCAGATGCATTTGCCTTGAACAAAAACATTCTTGACCTTTTCCTCTGTTGGGCATTTTGCTGTGGCTTTCTCTGGAGAAGAGTTTCTGTAGCTTTTTCTAGTAGTGCTTATAAATAGTATAGCACACATGCAAATGATGTGTAAAATTTGAATGAAACAGCACTGGATAAAAAATGGGTCTTTTCAAGAATTGCAGGAGATGGTACAGAAAAGGAAGACATCTTGAATAACTTTCTTTGGTAACTTGTACTTTATAATGTCTGATTTTGTTCAATTTAAGTCAGTGCTTGATGGAAAGTGGCAATTAGCTTAAGGCTGTAAGTGGATAGAGGGTAAATGCTGTGGAGAGGAGAAATCATGGTAGATAGAGTTAATTTTTGTATTTTGCTCATCCTTAAGCATGTTGGGTTATGTGCTTTTAAAGAAAAAACTTACATTTGGCAAAGTGCTGGGTTGCCAAAATTGGGTAGCTCAGAAGGCATTTTTATGACAAGATTTTCTGTAATTTAAAATCAAACAAACCAGTCTAAAATGAAACCACCAAAAGTCATGGATTGTGCTTTGAAACATCATTTTGCCCAGTATAAAAAAAATGTTAAAAAAAGCTCAGGGCAGTGTTGGTGATGTATACTGATGTGTTTCTTTGGCATTGTGGATTTTATTTGACATTTGCTACTGAGTGAAAGTTACTGGGAACAGACACAGCTTTTGTATAAGAAGTTGAGCCTGTTTGAGGACAAAGTGAGTTATTTGTAGAGCCTGAGGAAGGAGCCTCCTGTGTTGGAGTCGGTGTGGTGCAGTGCCAGCCCCCGGGTTTGTGTGGGGTTTTGGTTACCCCAAGCTCTACATTAAGGTTTGATGCCCATGCTCAGGTTAAGGTGTTACTCCATCTGCTTCCCGAGGCCAGGAGGTAATGGATATGGCCCTGCTGAATAATTCACAGCAGCCAGCTCGCCTGGAGGGGGTGTGGAACAGGCCTGCAAGGAAAGCATCGGGTTTAACTTTGAATCTGGTGCCAGTGTGTGTGTGGATACCAACATTCCCGAAGGTGGAATTGTGCTCCAGGTCTTTGCAGTCCCTTTCCTTCCCCAGCTCTGACACCAGCAGTGCCCACTCCTGGAGGTTCTCTCGGTCAGTGGCGCTGCCATCTCTGTCTGGGGGGCAGTGGGGGTGCAGGGACAGGGGTTCCCCTGGGTGTCCCTGGTGCCCAGCTGTGGTTGTGCTGGTGCCACCACAGTGCAAGCACTGACCTGGCCTCGTGTCCCGTGGGCACAGACACGTCCCTGTGGGATGGGGGCAGCAGGCAGAGTGCCTGGGCCCCGTTAGCAGCTGGGGTTTGGCACCTCGGGCATCCGTGCTGAGCCCAGGGAGCACAGCCCGGGCACAGTCAGTGCACCTGAGGCTGCTGTAGGGTAACACCTGCAGGAATGGCTGCCTGAACAGGCGGGCACTGCCTCGGCTCCAAACCAGCTCTCCTGGAAGCAGCAGCTCCAGCGGCTTGGCCATGAATTCCTGGGTGGCTGCTGACCCTGAGAGTGGGAAATGCTGGAGCTCAGGGAGGGATTGGCACTGAGGCACAGGGGGCACAGCACAGACCTGCCTTGGTTGTGGGTCTGCTGCTGCTTTGTAATTCTCTGGTGTTTTACCAGAACTCTGGAGATGCAATTGGCCCCAAAACAAACAGCCCCAAATCCATCAGGTCTCATTCCCAGGGACCATCACAGCAGCCTGTTCAATATTGTTATTAGTGTTGCTTTGGGCTCCTGTATCTGCAGCTGTCCAAGCACCTGGAAAACAAGAATTAAGTGTAGATTTGGGAATAGTGATATTTAAAGGAATTATGGTCTGAGTGGATATGGAAGGCATCAGTCTCCTCCTGGGAAGATCTCGGTCTCACACGGGTTTAGTTCTGGTGGTAGTTTGAATCTGTCACAGCGTTAGGTGCACTGACAATTGATCAGCACGTGCAGGTGGCAGCTGTGAGAGGTGTGAACCTGGGGGTGGTTTGGTGTGTCCCGAGGATGTTCCCTGGGTGAAGTGCACTGTCTCACTGCCAGCCTGACCAGTGTGTCGTCCCATGGCCCTGGGGAGGGTTCTGAGGATGCTGGAGCTGGATGCTGAGGGCTCCATGAGAGCCATCCAATGTGTTCTGCAGAGCCGAGGGCACGGTGGACCAGTTAGCAATTAGGTTATGTGTTTCTTAACTACTTAGTATTCCCCTTTTTGTGGTGCCTATGAATTCAATGTACTCTTGGTTCAGTAGATCTGCAGAAGGCTGTGGTGTGAAACTGGAAAGGTTGTTGCAGTTCGGGAAGAACTGTTGCCTTTCTGAAACTATGTGGCACAGATGTCCAAGTGTTCCTGTGCCTCTTGCATGAAGTCTGAACACTGGGCTGGTCTGGTGGCCCTGCCGTGGGAAACCAGGGGCTGGGAACAGACCTGGCTGGAAGAAACGTTCACAGCTGCTCCCAGCACTGAGCTCGCTGCAGCAGGTCGGTGTGCTTGCTTTTCCTCTTTTCCAGCAAAGCTCATGCCTTGGAGGACAGCCTGGCAGCATGGGCTGCCTCCTGTGCTTTTGGGGTGGCTGAAATGAGAGTTCTGAGACAGGAAATCAGGCTGCAGGACAGGAGCTGGAGCCTGGGCTGTGGCAGGTTATCAATACCCTCAGCACCGCAACAGATAACGGTTTGGTGGTGTTTGCATGTTACCAATAGAAACATTGATCAGCTGCACAAAACATCATCATTTTCAGTCATAAAATCACTTTGGTGTTTGAGACTGTCAATTCATTGTTTGCCCACAGATGACTCACTGTTGGTGACTTGCTCCGAGGTAATTTAGAATAGAAAAGATAAACATGTTTCTTTAGCAAAATGACTGTTTCTGAGGAGTGTGAATAAATTAGTCCATATCATCTGTTGCAACTTAGTCTCCATTCATTACTTTTAAAGGTTAATTAACTCCACCTTCAGTTGTATTCTGCTTTTTTCCCCTCCTGCTGCTGTCTAGTGGAGCCCCAGATGTGGGTTTGTTTGGCAGCCCGAGGGGCAGGCAGTGCTCCCTCCAGCCTCGCTCCAGGTCCTGGCACTGGCTGCCTCTTCCACCTGCTTCACCCTGCAGCTCCAGCTGCTCTCGTGCCCTGTCATTCCTTCCCCTCCCCGGGGGTTGAGATATTGCTGTCCAGGTGCTGAGGGTGCTGTCACACGCTGCTATTTGCTGATAAGTTTGCAGACATCAGGACTGACTGTTGCACTGAAGCTGGGACGGTTTATCCTCTGCACATCTCCTGTGTGGGGACAGGAATGAGCTTTAGGAAGGGTCTTTATGTGGGTTTTTTTTCTATTTTCTGTTAAATTGGAGAAGCTAAGCAGGGGGTAAGAGATATAAAGGAATGGTGTATTTGGAGAGGATGTGGTGGCTGAGGGGATCTGACCCAGCTGAATATGCTGTGGTGGGAGTTCTGTTTCCCTGGGCAGTAACGTACAACAAAGGCAGGCTGAGAATAGGCCAGGTTTGTTTCACAGTGTATGATCCTTATTTATGTACTTATTGATTTGTTTAGAGAGCAGATCTGGGATTCTGGAAGACAGAGAGCTCGTGGCTTACTGTGTTCCACCTGTGCTTCCAGAGGCACAGCTCCTGGTCTGCCTCCCAGACTGGTTGGTTGTCAGCTCTGTGAGGCAGCAAAGGCTGAGCTGCTGTCTCAGTGCTGCAGAGGTGGCTCAGTGGAGCTCCTGGGAGTGAGGGATTGCTCCTGTCTGGTGCCTGAGCACTTGCCTGGCTGAGGGGTTTCCTTTGCAGACACAGCCACAGTGCCTGGTTCTCCCTGTGCCTGGTCAGGGCAGGGTGAGGATGCTGCCCATCCTGAGCCTGGCACAGCAGCACCTGCACACCTGGCTGAGCTTCCTCCTCTTGGCAGGGGCAGTGGAAACTCTTCTCCATTTCCTCCTGTCTCCTGCTTTTCCCACATGCTCTGTAGTGTCATAATCAATTGCTGTGCCCTCCCTGCTGAGGGATCCTCACAAAATAAAGAGGATTAGGGTGTGCAAACTTAACTATGTTTGCTTAATAAATCTGCACTCCTTGTTCACCCCATTGATGTGACAATGTGCTTTGGCAGCTGGCCATGGCTGTGCTTCAATGATTGAGCTTTTCAGTGTGGATAAAGGACTAATTCCATGGTCTTAATGGAGAACTTAGAGCCCTCATCCTGCTGTGTTGCAGTGGCACCAGAGCTCTCACAATGCCCAGCTCTGGTGTGGGCTGTTTCTGAACAAGGGCTGAAACCTGGGCTAATTGAGTGAAGATAATAATTGGCAGTTTGCTGAGCTAGCAGAAGGAAGGTATCCTTGGGCAGAGGTGTAATATATCCAGTATTCCTGGTCTCTGGGGGCTGTTCTTTCAGACCTCAATTGCTGCACTGAAAGGTTGCTTCCAGAAAGTGGATCACAGCCCCTGTAAGTGAGGCACTGTCCTGGCAAGACATTCTCCACATTGCTCAGTGCTCTGAGAAGTCTCACTGAGGGAACAAAACTCGTGAGGATCATTACAGCTCTATTGGCATGAGACTGTAGTGCCAGGGTTTTGTTTGGATGCTCCTGCTTCCTTTCTGATCTCTAAGTGCAAAAGAGGAGGGGATCTCAGTCCGGGAAAGGACTCTGGGTGCTCCCGTGGCAGGAACAACTAAGAATTATCAGGGATCAGCTGTGGAGGAGACGAAGAGCAAAGACTGTTCACTTGACTGTGAAAATGAGTTATTGATCATAGGCAGGAGCATTGGGCCAGCAATGTCGAGAGGGGAGGCTGGAAGAGCAGTTACTATGAAATAGGTGTTACTCAAACATGACTTCTGAGAGCTACTACTCCCAAATATTTGGGTTTGTTTTGGTTTTTTGGAAGAAAAAAGGTAAAACCAGACAGTTCTCAGATGTATGGAGAGTGGAAACTATGCTGATAGATTTTGGTTGTGTTTGGGGTTGTTTCCCCTTTCTGGGTATGATATATCTTTGTTTTAAGCTTCACCCCTTTTTTGTCTGCATATTATCTAGTGACTTCACAAGCTGTTTTCCAGGGTGATTTCCATTGCCTGTGCACCGTTCTCGGTTGGTTTGGGTAGTCACGGTTTGTCTTTGGTTACTCCTTTGTTTGCTCTGCATCTCCAGGGCTGAGATGAATGAGTTGCCTGTGCCCTTTTCAGCTGGGCCTGGCACCAGCCTTCAGTGTCTCTGCTGGTGCTCTGTGACTTCCTTGAAGGTTTTCTTGGGATTTGCAGAAGTGTGAGAGATTGTCCATCTCATGTCCGTGGACTTCCCAGAGATTAGGATTAAACCACCGTAAGAAGCTTAATGTAAAATTCCGTAGGGCTGGAAGAGTCGCTGCAGAGCAAATTAAAATCAGCCATAAAGTACGAGCTGTGGCTATTAAAGCCAGTCCTGCCTGGGGCCGTGGATTCCCTGGACCTGCATGTGCCCTCTGTGCCCTCCTGGGCCCTCTGGCTGTTGCATAACACAGCAATCAGCCCGTGCTGACATTAGTGCTGGATATTAGTGCTGCTCTGGGGATTTAGATACAACGAGCTCTCTGGGGCTGCAGGTGGGCACTAAACGGCTTTTAATGGCATTAGTGTAAAGGCAAACTTAGCGTGCTCAGGATGAGTGAATGTCCAAACCAGGGTGTTGAGGAGAGCACAGAGAACTGAGGATGTTGGGCTTGGCATTTGTTCCAGGTTTGATTGGATCCAGAGCGTTTCACTGCTTGTACTGGGGGAGTTTAACTGTGTACTGGTCTCCAGTTCAGCAGGTGGGGGCTTTTTAGGGAGAGACCTTGATGATCATCAAGCCCAACCATCAGCCCAGCACCACCACCATGTTCACCACTGAACCACGTCCTCAGGTGCCATATCCAGGTGTTTTTTGGACCCTTCCAAGGATGGTGACTCCACCACTGCCCTGGGCAGCTTGTGCCAGTGCTTCACAACCCTCTGCAAAGTACACAGCAACCCCCAAAATACTCAATGCAGGGGAGAAGAGCTGATGTTGCACTTGAAAAAGTAACCCCTGTGTTTTATGTGTTCCTTTTATCTCCTCAAGCTTAATGTCAGCTTAATGCAGTTGATGCATATAATTTAAAAACCCAGTTTCTATGCTCTTTCATAATTACACTTCTCAGTGTTTGGTAATGCTCTTTATACCTTATTTAATCTTTTTGTTTTGTCAGATGGCTGTACCATTAAGTCCATAAGAGCAAGACATGAGGCCAAACCTTTTGCCATTTGGTTGCACTTTGAAATAATAATTTCTTAATGTGTAGTAGTATAATAGGAAAAAAAAAAGAACTGTATTTGTGGACAGCAGTAAGAAATTTGTGTTCCACCCAGACCTTGCTGTAGGCTCTTGGCAATAGAGTTTTGCTACTAATGCTTTGGTAATAGTATTCTCTTGAATAGCTAAAGCCTGAAATATGGCAGGACAAACCCCCCCTGTTTGTTTAGGCTTGGGGAACATGTTTGCTGGGAGTGGCTCTTGCTTTCCCTGCTGGGCCAGGGTTAGGGTTAGTTCCAGCCCCCTGCCATGGGCAGGGACACCTTCCATACACAATGCATAATGATTTTTTTAATTTAAACTTCCAGATTAATTTTCTTTGATCTTGTAACATAAATTACATCGTGTTCTAATTTAACTTAATTCTCAAGGCAAAAAATTGGGCAAAAAATGCACATCTAGTCCTTGTGTTAGAAGAGTACCATCCAATGGGAGCTATGTCTTGCTTCCGTGAATTTTGATACCTGTCTCCATTGAAGAGCTCTTTCATTTCCTCTGTATTCCTGGTTTATCTACAGGTGTAGATGTTTTTCTGGAACTGGCCTCCCTATTTCTTAGTGAAAGCCTCCCTGAGCTGCTCTTCTGGAGCTTTATTCTACCCTGGCTCTGCTCAGTGCCCTCCCCCGATTCAGATGCTAATGTGCGGTGTCTGGAGACTGGAATTAGCATTTTGAGAATAGATTTGAAAGAGACCTTTTTTATTTGCGTGCTTATATTTTATAAATAGCCTAAAGGGGAGGATGGGATGTTTTGTAAACGGTTTGCAGAGCTGAAATCCAGTGGGCCTATGATTTCTGTGGCATTTCCATTACCTCAGTCTGTTCTTTAACGTGGGTTCTTTGTTATTAACACCCCCACAGCAGGGATGATGCAGTGAACTCTTTACACATTTACTATTCTTTAAATGTTGGAGTTCTGATGGTATTCCCGTGGAATGCAAGCAAAAAAGGTGGTGTTTCCTTGGGCACTAAGTGCAGGTGGTGTTTGAGAAGTGGAGACTGTTGAGATCCCAGGCAGGAACTGGGTTCCTTCTGCTCTGCTCTATTTGTGCAAAAAAGTGTTTTAAAATCTATTCCATACATCTTTTTGATTCTGAAGTCAGCCTGAAAGCATGACTGTGAAATGCACCTCTAACAATTACAAATGTGATGTAGAAATGTTTATGCAATTGATGTGGTGAATGAAGAAGGAACCGGATTGCCTTTTATGGTTTTTTATTTCCCCCATGGTTTTGTTGGCTCTGTCTGACTGTGGCCCATTTTCTGACTTTCTTCCAGCAAATAAATGTGTTCTTTCCCTTCTGCCTTTTGCTGGCTGTCCTAAACAGCATATTAGTGAAAACAGAGTTTGATGTGGTTTTTTCTCTGACAACTGAACCGATTCTAATAGAGACTTGTTTGAGAATCTGTGGGGTTTGTAAGATTTTACTAATAACTGTTAGCCTTAGGTGCAAAAAAGCAGATTTTCTGTGCTGAGTAGCTTGTTGCTAAACCTCTTACTGAGCTAAAGCCCTTTTGCAAGTGATCACTGTTAATGAAATCAAAAGGTGCATGTGGTTGGTGTGCCAGGCTGGTGGAGCAGGTGCCGTTTGTGTGTCCACACACAGGATACAGGGAGCCTTCACTCTGTGCTGGGGGACAAGCCCTGTTTGCTTGTTGGGAAGGAATCTGAGGCAAACTTGATCTAAACTCAGTTCCAAAGGGAAAGGCTGGATCTGCTGAGGAAAGCTGTGCCTGTATGTGTGGATGTAGGAAGTTTTAGAGACTGTTTTTGCTTCTAAGGTTGTCCATCCCTTGCAGTATAAAGGTTTGCCTTCCTGGTCCTTTGTGCATCTTCAGATAGACACAAGTTAAAATTGCCACAGCCAAGAGGTTTGACTCAAACCCTTATTCAGATCTTGAGGGGCTTGGCTTGGTATCAGGTATGGTCTGGCATCTATTTCTGCCTTATGTCACTTTTCTCTTTAAGCCCTTCCAAACTCACCCATGTGGTTTGTGTGGTGGTTCAGGGCATGCCATGTGTTTATGGGCATTATAAAGGACACGTTTATTGCACTCATGTGATGCTTTCAGGAGGGTTTGGTTCCGTTCAGCTCAGCCTGAATCCTCTCTTTCTTCCCAGAAAGACAACTTGGGAAAAACGCTGCTTCTGGTGGAGTTATTTGATGTGGAGTTTGGCTTTGCCAGCTCCCTGTGTGAGGGGAGGTCATTCCAGCCACAGTGGCTGCTCATCCCTTGCCTGACCAATGTTTAGATGCTGCTCCAGCTGCTTGTGACATGTGTCAGAGGTGTTGGGAGCTGGGAAAATAAATCCCAGCTGTGGCAGAGAAGAGTGGGAGGGTGAGTTAGTCTTTGTTGTGATACTGAGAGAGAAGTGGTGGAGAGAGGAAGAGTGATAAGAAAGGGTGATAAGAAATACAGACCCAGAGAGTATATTTGGGAGTCAGCCAGAGTGTAAACAAATCACCCAGGAGGTGAATTTGGAGTGATACCAAGTGAGGAGAGGCTGTGAATGGATACAGCCAGGAGGAGGTAACTGAAGAGCATGGATATATACTGAGATAAGAGGAAATGTTATCTTGATCCTAGTGTTTGGAAGGCTGTAGGAGGGAAGATGTGAGGTGAAATGGAAGTGATGGGTTTATTTTTGTCAAAACAGAGAAAGAAAGCCTTACCCTCCGGATGGGATGGGTGGATAAAAGGGAGTCATCACAGCCTGTGCTTGAAGTCTGGTAGCAGGATGGGGAGGGTGTGAATGTGTGTGGGGAGGAGGAATTGTCTGGGTATAATTCTGTGAGCAGCTCTGCCAACATCAAAACCACAAATACAGAGCCCAAAGAAATGAGGAGTTAGAATGATTCCAAGTTCATGGAGTGCTGGGGTTTAAAATATGTGCTGTGTATAGTGATATAAAAAACTTTAAGTGAGATAAGCATGGAACAACTATAAAATATTTTCCTCAACATAGGTAAAGTTTTCCTTGCTTCCTTTGTTGTGAAGGTGTTCTGACAGATGAGTTATTCCATTTTTCTATGTGGAGAAGTCGGTGAAGAAGGAATTGTATGTCTCACAGCACTGACCGGTTTGTCATTCATGATGCAAGTCAAAAATGTTCTGTGCTTGGCAGATGTTGGAAGTAAGTCATGTTATTAGTGGAATTAGATGGCCATTCAGCTGACCTTGTTCTGCTCTGCTTCACAGTTGAAAGATGCATGAGTGTCATGCAGTCTGGGACTCAGATGGTTAAGCTGAAGAGTGGAACCAAAGGGCTGGTCCGGCTCTTCTACCTGGACGAGCACAGGTCCTGCATCCGATGGAGACCCTCCAGGAAAAGCGAGAAGGCAAAAAGTAAACACCTCTTATTTCTACTGATTCCTGGGGCAGTTCAGAATAGAATGTGAATTACAGAGGGATAATGACATAAATTATTTTTGATGCTGCTTTTACATGTGACGTGATAGTTACATAAAAGTCTTCAGGAGTGTGGGCAGATTTTAGCCACCTAAGAGCTGAGGATTAAGGAAGGCCAGTGTAGTTCAGTCAGATGTGAACATTTTCCAGAGCTTTGTATGAATTTTGAACAAACCAAAGAGGGCCTTGATAACTATGCTGAACTCTTTTCAATGTATACATCACAAATTTAAATACAGAACCTAGAAGTGTTTAGATTGAGGTTTGTTAATCCTAACTGTGATCCTTTTCTTCAGCCATTATGACATCTTGAAGTGACTGTGTAGCATTATTTCTCACTGAAGCCATTCCTGCTGCACTGTCTTAAATTGGAAATGCAAATCAGTGGTTTATTGAATACAATAAAGACTAGAATTCATCAGAAGTGTCAGGGAGCCTTGAGATTAAAAACAAGCAGTTGGGAAGGCTCCAGACAGTGGCAGGTGGTGCCTGTGGGCTGGTGTGCGTTGTTGAAGAGGCGTTGGGTGCTGCGGCATCAGGAGCTGCCGTGGCCCAGCACAGCCTTGGGTATCCCGCAGTCCTGCTGAGGGGAGCAGGGCTGTGATGGGAGCAGTCCCTCTGGAGCTGTGCAGGGGTTCACTGATGGATGGGAGGCACCTGGTGCCTGTCTGTCTCCCCACGCTCCCCTTTGTGTCGCCTCAGCCCTGTGGTGTCTCAGGGAGCGCTCGGAGCTGTGCTGGGACTTGGCGCAGCCAAAGCAAGGAAAAACTTCCAGTCAGAGAGGGCTGTGGGATGTGAAGATGTAATATTAATAAAGTTTAGTGGCTCCTAGCCTGAATAATTCAGAACTGTTCAAATCCGAAGCAGGTTGGCTGCTCTCTGAGTACGTCAATCTTTGTTTCCCCTTCTCCCCACAGTTGTCATCGACTCCATTTACAAAGTCACCGAGGGCCGGCAGTCGGAAATCTTCCACCGCCACGCCGAGGGCAGCTTTGACCCCAGCTGCTGCTTCACCATTTACCATGGCAACCACCTGGAGTCCCTGGACCTGATCACCTCCAACCCCGAGGAGGCTCGCACCTGGATCACGGGGCTCAAGTATTTGATGGCTGGGATAAGCGATGAGGACTCGCTCGCCAAGCGCCAGCGGACACACGACCAGTATCCTTTGATAGCCGGGGCTGCAGCTCCTCATTCCCTATTCCTGGCATGGTTCTTAGTGACTCCAGTGTAGGGTGTCCTTTCACCTCCTATTAGGTGACCAGAACCCTCCCATTGATGGCAGTGGAAACTCGAGTAATGAGTTTGACACGACACTTGTATGTGAGATAAAACATGGGCTGAAGGCAGGGGATGGTCTCGCGTTTTCTTAATGAAATTCTTCTGGAAGGGTCAAAATGGTTATTTCTAGTTATCACAGTACATACTGACCCCAGGATGGTTTCAGCATTTCTGTCATCTTCTCTTTGCCCAACTGTGCTTTTATTCTTCTGCTGCAACTTGCAAGGTCCCTTAGAAGACCCTGGGTTGAGGACAGTACTAACTGAAAACTAGTACAGGTGAAACCCCGACATTCTGGGGTTCTTTCAGTAAACTGACCAGTAACTCCTGGCCATCTCCTTTCTTGTGGTGTAAGTCAGATATCTGTGGTCTTCTCAGCTTGCACTGACTGTCAGGAGCACAAATCATGAAAGAACCTTAAATATTTGTTGTAGCCCAGTAATGAAAATGAACTTCATGTTCGCTGAATATTTTCTTGATATGCTGTTTACTGTTATACACAGAGAACACTCTTCCCCATAACAAAAAATCCCCAAACCAAGCTGTCTTAATTCAAATTGTAACTTGTCTATTCTTCTGCCTCATGGAAATCTCCAGTGGTCACTTGTTGTCTCCTCCTGGAGAATATACACACCGTGGGTATTTTTAATTTATGTTTTCAGTGCTAATTCGGATCCACAGTAGGCACAGATCCATTGGGGTTACTTTGCATGCTCTGTTACACATGTCCTCAGCTTGCTATATTTAACCAGCACTTTCCTGAGCTGCTCATATCTGCTGTATCTTCTGTCCTGGTGAAACATCACTGCGAGTCCTGTTTGCTTTATCAAATGTGGCAGCTGGGAGACTGCTCACAAGTGACCCTGTACCAGTTCCAGCCAGTATAAGGGCTTAGCAGGAGGTGCTGAGGGATCTGTGTGCAAGGAGGGGGCGAAAGGGGCTGGTTAGGCAGGGAAGTTCAAGTAGAATGAAGGGGGAGGTTGGAAGAAGATATCAGAGCAAGCCCAGAAACATTTGAGAACTTTAGAGCACCTTCTGAGAGGAGAAACTGGTAGCAGAAATGGGAGTGCAAAGAGGCTGCTGTTGTGAACCCAGATGTCAGTAATTGCCATAAACCAGCTCTGCTTTTAAACATTTGATGGAACATGTAGCAAAGGCAGGGAGGGGGGAGAAGGGTTATTGAGCTGGAGCCCTGGCCCTGCCCTGCCCAGCGCTCTGCTCCCTTCTCTGGGAGGAGATGGCCCTTCGTAGCTGTCCTTGACACGCTGCAGCTGGGTCAAGCAGACCTTTGAGGAGGCCGACAAGAACGGGGATGGGCTGCTGAACATCGAGGAGATCCACCAGCTGATGCACAAGCTCAACGTCAACCTGCCCCGCAGGAAGGTCCGGCAGATGTTCCAGGTCGGTGGCTGTGGGAACATTGTGCCACTTTGGCTCTGTTCCTGGGCAGATCCAGAGCAGGGTCTGCAGGCTGGCACTTAAAACTCTGTCCTTGCCAGCACCTCACAGGCATTTGCCAAGTCTCACCTTTTTGCAGAGAAAGGTGCATCAGATTGTTTAAGGGACATGAACCACATAGAAGACAGTTCATCAATATTAGTCTTTCAGCTGCACTGTTGTTTTCATCTCTGTGGACTGAATTGTTCTGTGCTGGCATTGATGGACGATGGAGTTACTCTGTTGCTATTGAAATCTTTTTTCATTTCCTTTATGGAAAATTATTTATTATAAACTGGCTTTATGAAAGTAATTAGAGTTTTTTTTAACAACTTCCTCATACTTAGCCAGAATCAATTTTTGACTTCTGTTGTCTGGAAACAGTTCCCATTTTTCACCAGCCCTTGTGTTTACTGTAGGAAAGGAAAGATAAGCCAAGGACATAAAGGAGAGCAAAAGGAAATTTTGTTGTCTTCCAAACCAGTACCAGCCAAAAGCTGGTTTGCTGTAAAACATGAAGAATTTTCCATGGTCAAAAATGCTTTGTTTGTCTTGCATAAAATCCACATTAGACATATGTCTTTGGAGCACTGAGTTACTCCCCAGAGAGCTGAAGTGTGGAAACTGGTGGGGTTGTGTTGTGGAGATGAATTCAGGTGGTACTTGTTTTCACAAATTATAAATGTCATTTAAGATATGTAGTAGATAAAAATGATTAAAAATCCCATTCAGCAGCAGATAGCTGGGAATTATTTTCTTCTTAGCTGACTGGCTGTGATGGGAGTTTGTGTTTTGAATGACAGTGGCACTAACAAGGTGTAATGAAAGGCAGCAGAGGCAGAGTTGTGAAGCCAAGTCCTGAGAGGGGAAAAAAGTAGTTCTGTCTGCACTTCCAAACTGTGCAGGGATGAAGTAGGGCACTGGTCCTGAGAAGTGGTGGCAGGATGAGGATGCTCTCCTGCTGGAGAGCCTGTGTTTGTGTCACTGTGGGGAGAAGCCAACAGGTTCAGAGCCAAGTGAGTGTCAGAAGGGCTGCACGGAAAGGGTTCCGACCCGAACGGGGGAAGAGCCACTGTGAACAGCGTCTGCCTTGGGAATGGCAAGGGGGGTGTGATACAGAGAAACAACCCCCAGTGCACAGCTCTGAACAAAGGACGGGATTCAGAGCAGCAGCAGCACACTTCATATTTCAGTTTGCCTCTGCTATCTGCCACAGCCCAAAACTTACCCAAGTTGTAGCTTCTCTGAAGTTCTTTTTTCATGGAGACCTACTTAGTGCTTGCCTAGAATGTATTCTTTGTTTTGAAAATCCAAAGCAATCCTCTTAGGCAGATGTTCACAGGAAAAAGCTTGTATTAGTGTGTGTTAAGTACTGTTTTCTTCCTACCTCTGAGGAGAGACAAAAAATCAAGACTGGAGATGTTTGGTGTCTATTTTGGTGTGGAGTCTTATTGCTACTGCAGATTTGTCCTCTGTGCAGAGTGCTGAGGGGCTGAAGTGTTGCAGATTAAACTGAAGTGTATTTAAAACTGTGATATTGTCCTGAGTGTTTTAAAATGTCAGAGTGTTGTTGGGGAAGCCACGGGGGGACATTATTATGCTCCTTGCTGTGTTTTAATCCAGGATAACTGCAGGGCATACAGGAGGTTAACAGATCAGAGTAAAGCCCAGAGTGAGCCTCTTTACAGAGGAAATGAATTCAAAACTGAAGAGGGAAATTAGTTTCATAGGGAATCTGTGGCTTTAGTGTAACAACTGTTTTCACCAAAAATCCAATAGAGGATGATTTAATTTTGCAGTTGTTTTACTGTTGGGATTTGAGTCCGAACAGATCCTTGCAGACTAGAATTTATTACATTTCTGTTGGTGTACACAAGTCCTGTTCTGTTTATTCCCCAAATTCACCTGTGTTTCCCATGCTTACCTGAGTGTCTGTACCCCTTAGGAGGCAGACACGGATGAGAACCAAGGAACCCTGAACTTTGAAGAATTTTCAGTGTTTTACAAGATGATGTCCTTACGTCGGGATCTCTACTTGCTGCTCCTGAGCTACAGTGACAAGAAGGATCATCTCACTGCTGAGGAACTGGCTCAGTTTCTGAAGGTGGAACAAAAGGTATGGGAATACTTTACACCCATTTATTGTATGTACATATAAGTACATTCAGGTATAGGGGAAGAATATTATGGAAAAGTTTAGCTTGAGGCAGAGCATAAAACACAGATGGAAAAGACAAAAAAATCTAAAGTCTCTATTGTTTTTTAAAATAGTTGTAGAAAGAGTTTGAACTTTGGACAATTTTTGCAGTGCCCTGAACAGTGGTGTGGAGGGCACTCAGGGACCCGGAGCAGGAAGATGTGAAAGAGGCAGAGGAGCTGACTTTGGGGTGCACAAGGACATTCTGAAGCTACTGATGCAGCAGCAAAGCCAGGGTGACATTCTGCAGCCAGGCCTGGCATTGTGCATCCTCTGTCCACCCCCTCCTCAGTAACACGGTGTGGGCAGGGCTGTCTGCTGGAACTGCTTTGCTCAGCATCACTTCAAAACCAAACTGAGCTCTTGGGGGTGAACTTCTTGGCTGTGTGGTTCAGAAGCACCTTGCACTGCCTTTGCCTCTCCCACTCCCAGCATGAACAGCATGAGGGACACCCACCCTTGGGTGTCCCCAGTGCCAACCACATCCTCGGGTGGGGCAGCATTGCCTCCACAGGCTGATAATGCTTCCAATCATAATGCAGCTCCCCAGTGCCTTCAGCCAAACAGCATTTTCTTTTTGCTCCTGTCTGTCTGCTTGGAAATCTGTGGACAGTCTGTCCTGCTCCATCTGCCACTTGTTTGGCAAGACTTTTAAATATTCTGCAGCCTGAGGATAGAACAAAAGCGGGTTGGGTTTTTTGTTAGCTTGCTAAACTGGCTTCTTTTTTTAGGAGAATTCTCTGTTGCCTTCACCCCAGGGCTTGTGAAACAGGTTATTTCCACTTAGGTGCAGTTAAATTCAGCTCCTTGCTACTGAAATTGCAATTATACGGCTTCAAAAGTCAGAGGAGCAGAGAGCGGGCTGGTTTCCTGGGGTGACTTCTGCTCCTGCAGTTCCCTTAGTGGCTGTGAGGGAGGAACATCCCTGGATGTCCAGTCACATCTGTGTGCCTGAGTGTTGTCCCTTTGGGACTGTCCTTCATTACTGAAGCAGTGTCCTTGTCAGAGCTGGTCCTCTCCAGAGGCTGGTGTCCTGCTCCACGACACATGGCCTCCACAGCACCATCTCCAGCTCTTCTCATCACACAGCCTGGCTCCTTGCTGTCTTTGAGGAGTGGGGCTCAGGTGAGATAGGCTTTACAAAGACCCTGTTCCCTGATAAAGGGCAGCTTTGCAGTTTCCTGCCCCCCTGGACCTGCCTCATGGAGGGAATGACCCTGTTGTGCCCTGGTCCTGGGCGCTCTGAGTGGAGCTGGTCCTGGGCGCTCTGAGTGGAGCTGCCCTGTGTCCCGTTGCTGCCTGTCCTTCCCTCCTTTCTGCTGCAGCCAAATCACAGCAAGTGCTTTTATTTCAGTCACAGCAGGACCTCTCTGACTCGTGCTGACAGGTTTATGCCAGTGAAAGGCTGTTTCAGTGTTCCAAACCTGCCGTGTTTGGCTCTGGTTGTGTGAGGAGGAGGCTCCCTGGGCCCTCTCCCACCTGCTGCCCTGCCACGGATGAGTTGCTTTGCAGTCCAGTTTTCATCTGGGCTGAGACAAAGGACAGCCAGCTGAGCTGTGGCCCAGCAGCCTTGGCTGGGCTCCAGGGCAGGGCTGCAGGTTGGGTGATGTCCCTGGTGTGCTCTGAGTGACAGGGACCACGTGGAAATGTCAGTCCCACAGCAGCACCCTGCTACCAAACCACTTTCCTCTGTGCTTTAAAGGGCTGTTGTTTCATGCAGCTCAAAGGAGGCCCGTGGCCAAAATTAATGCCCCTGCTCCTTTTAATGGAACTGCAGAGGAAGTGATTTTATAACAATTACAGCCTCAGAACATGCACATGTAATTATGCAAAGCTCAGTTATTCAGTATGAACCAGTGCCTTTGAGTTAAGCCTGCTTGGACAGTAAGTTTACTCCTGCACTACTTGTACAGTGTCACAGGAACAACCAGGGATTGGGGAATAGTGAAAATGTGGCAACAAGTGGTAGGAAGTGGGGATTAAGAGCACTTAATGTTTTGGAACAACTCTACCTGCTCTCTTGGAAGAAGTTTTAAAGGGATATAATGGGACAGCGTGTGCCAGGGAATGTTTTCTGTGTTTGGCTGGGAGCTGAAATGGGATCAGGACTGAGTAGCCCATAAGCCAAAGGACTAGTGTAACATTATCAGTGTTGGTACCTGGGCTTTGGAAAGAGGAGAGCCTGTGGAGCTGGCTCCAATAGCAGACAAGGAAACAATACTGGTCATTACCTCCTCTCTCCATCCTTGTACAGTGAAGGTGAGGGATGATGCTGAGCCCTGCTTTCCCTGTGCAAGACAAATAACAGAGGGAAGGGTGAAGGGGAGAAAGGCTGGAAAAGATGTCCAAGTTTTTCAGCCTGAGTCAGCATGTGGGTGGAACTGCTTCACTTGTCCTCTCTCCCTGTCCTTCTGATGGTGACCTGTCTGGTTTTTCCCCTCCTCTGGTAATTTTTCTTACTTAGGCTGTAGCCTTTGAGGTGTTATGAGATATTGTCCTGGCACCCACATTTCTTAGGAGGAACTCAGCCCCTGGCAGGATCAGGCCCGTGGAGAAGACCAGTCAAGCTACTCCTAGATTTCCATACAGCTGAATGCTGGGAATACTGAGCTCCAGGAAACAGTGGAAAGTACAAATTCATCCAAGGCTACAGAGCAGAGTAAATGGAATGGGTTTGGCCATCTGAAAGAGAAGCCCATTAATGAGAGAACAGTTCACAGAGGGACTCTTCCTGGATTTAAACAGTAAATACTGGGTAATTTTCATGGTGACTAACCCCATTGCTGCCCTTGCCTGGAGCAGTGATGTGAACAGAGGGCACTGCATGTTCCTGTGCTCCACAGGTCAGGATCCAAGCTGGTTTGGCAGAGGAGGCAGAGCACAAACAGTAAACAGAGCAGTGGTACAAATCCCCTGCCAAAGGTTTGAGTGCCAGTGTTGTCTTCCTGGGATTTGGTAGTGGAGGAACTGAAATACACCCACTTAGGGGGGATGAGAAGGGATGAGATGAGTGATGGAAAATGCTTCTTCCCGTGAATTTTAAAGGAAATATGAGTGTCAACTTATAAGTGCCCCACAAGTCAGGTAGGACTTCAGCTGGGGAACTTCAGCTCTGGGCTGGTTGAAGCTGTTGACAAAACTTGTGTTTGTTTCAATAGAGCTGCTGTTTTTCATTTCAGAATTTAATTATTTCTCTCCTAGCCTGTGTATTATAGTGAACTCTCTTGGAAATAATGAAATCACAGGAGTGGAAAATGCATGAAAATGTAATCAAACCCTGCCAAATCTTTTTGCATGTCTAAGAAGATTATATTAAAGAATAAAACTTCATAGTTCTCATTTCAGCAGTATTGCCAGTACAACTGTTAAGGGTGCTAAACAGCTAATTTTCATCTTTAAAGTAAATGGCACAGGTTTTGCAAGGTACCTACCTCCCATCCCTATTTTTCTCCTCCAAGTTAAGAGGCTTGTGTAGCACTGATAAAAATAAAAACTTCAAGTCCTTTTCCAGTAGTGTTATCGACTGGCCTACTCACTGAACTCAGTGTTTGATCATAAGGTTCTTCAACTGGACCCAGAAGTTTAAACCCAGCATTTCACATGCTGGTGACATGGTATTAAAAATAAATGCACCAACACTGTTGTTTTTATGCAGATGAATAATGTGACACCAGAATACTGTCTGGACATCATACAGAAGTTTGAAGTGTCAGAAGAAAACAAGAAGCAAAATGTTCTTGGGATTGAAGGTAAAAGTTTTGATTTCAGAATGAGTTTGCCTTGATATACTGCAGTGCAGTAGAAGTGCTTTATGGTGTGCTGGTGCAGCTCCCAGTGTTGGACTGGCACAGAACATCTCATAGATCAGAGTCAGGAGTGGGTGGGTGTTGTGAGCCATGGGGGAGATGTGAGTAGGTGGGCTGGAGCAGCAGCTCGTGTTCTCCAGCCATCCTACAGGAATGGGTGGGTGCCTGAGGCTGTGTGGGTTTACTGCTCACTGTGTTAAAACACAAGCCATCCCGTGTAGTTCATCTACAGCCTGCTCCAGTGAAAGCCAAGTGTTCATTCTGCCCTGTCTCTGTAACCTGTGCTCCTGCACAATCCACTGATTCATGCTTGTGTGAAATATAAAATTGCAGTTCCATTGGGTTTTAATGCCTTACTCACATTGTGAAAGCAATTGTACAGGGTATTGTTCAGAATCCAGCTTGGTAGCAAATCAAACTCAGAGCTGAGATGAAATAGATGAAATGCCACGGTGTGTTCCTTTGCCCAGAAGGGAACTTTCATGGAGCAGCATAATGTACATGGTGATTTGGGGTGGGGGGAAGTAGGAATCTTCCTCCCATGGTATTTAAATCCTGGGTATGACCCCCCTTCAACAAACTCCTGATGTGACCCAGGGCACTGCACTTAAACTGAAATAAGGAAAGTAAAATGAACAAGCTGTGACACTTAGAAAATATTTCTGCAAGCATTCCTGCTCCTCTTAACCTTGCTGCTGCTGCTTTTATCTCTGAGTTGCTTTCAGGGTTGGCATTGTTTACACAGTCCTTCGGAAATATTTTACATTTCTTGTTCTTAAAGGTGGTGTTTTTAAAACTTTTCCTGTTCAGTGCTGCTCTGATTTACAAGTATAAACCAGGTACCCTGTTCTCAGATAAGTTAGAGTGAGGATGGCTGGATTAGTGACCTGGCTGTGGTGGCCCCACAGTTCTCCTTTGGGTGGCTGCTGCCCTGTCTCCACCCCATCCTCAGTCATGGCAGGGCTTGTTCACAGCACAGGAGCATCAACAAGAAACTCGGAGAGGGAAAGAGAAGCATTTGCTTCCAAGTTGGCACATCAGATTGGCTCCCCTTTCTGCCCTGGGCCCCATGTCCGTGGTCAGGTCTCTTTGCGTGTTCCCTGGTCGCGTCCTGGCCACGTCTGCCGGTCTCTCGTGCGGCAGAGCCGTTCCTCTCCTTCCCAGGTTTCACCAACTTCATGCGCAGCCCGGCCTGCGACGTGTTCAACCCCCTGCACTGCCAGGTGCACCAGGACATGGAGCAGCCCCTCTGCAACTACTTCATCGCCTCGTCCCACAACACCTACCTGAGCGGGGACCAGCTGCTGTCCCAGTCCCGCGTGGACATGTATGCGCGCGTGCTGCAGGGCGGCTGCCGCTGCGTCGAGGGTGGGTCTGGGCTGGGGGAGAGGGGGTGATGGACAGCTCTGGGCTGGGGCTGGGGGAGAGGGGGGAGATGG
>JAWWLV010000011.1:894892-933619 GCA_035041135.1 Platyrinchus mystaceus | reverse complement strand
GGGGGTGATTGGGGAGATGGACAGCTCTGGGCTGGGGCTGGGGGGTGATGGGGGTTTCTGTAGGGGGACTGGCTGGGTCTGGGGGTGGGACAGGGATTTCTCTGATGGAACTGGCTGATTCTGGGGGCTGATGGGGATATCTGTAGTGAACTGGCTGGTTCTGAAGGGTGGGATGGGTATCTCCATGAAGCACAGTCAGGGGCAAACTCAAAGCGTTAATGGTTTGCTGTCTGATTCCCTTCAGCGGCAAACTCTTGTTTTTGAGCAGCCTAAGCTGAATTTTTCTGTTGTGAAGGACCATCTCAGACAAGTATCATAAACACCATAGAATCACAGACTGGTTTGGATTGGAAGGGACCTTAAAGATCATCCAGTTCCAACCCCCTGCCATGGGGGAATGTGGAAATCACCTTGGATTCCTAAGTTCTGCATGATTTAAATAACAAAATATTAGTACTTTTCCAGATTCTGGGTGGAATAAAGTCTTTTGAGAAATTTAAGCTCAATATTAATTTTTTTCTTACTACTAGTATTGCAAAACTCATCTCTGGAAAAAAAATATTAATCTGAATTTAAAAATCCGTAAGAAAAAGTGAACTTGAGAAAATTGGGTGATGCCCTTCTGCATGACAGTTCACTAGAACACACAGCAGTGTGTTATTTTGCTTGAGCTCAAAGCTATCGTAGCTATCTCAGCTAGGGAACAACTGCCTGTAGGGGTAACAGCAGCAATGAGTTGGGTGTAAATCCCTGTGCTGGTCCATTCTACTTGTGGTGGATTTGATGCTGCCCTTCATGTAATCAGTGATAAAGCTGCAAGTTAAATGGGGAGTGGGAACAGATAACTTGTTTTTAAATAGCTTGCCTTCAGAAGCAGAAGCTGCTTTCCCAGGGTAGCTGTGAACATTATTTGACCTATTACACCTTTGTAATTTTATACATGAGGAAAAAAACCCAATTTAGTAGAAGGGGAAAAACAGTTCTGGGTTGCAGGAATGTAGGAAAAGACTGTGTTGTTGGTCTTGGCTCCACTGGCAGGTCAGAAGAGGTGGAATGAGCCTTGTTGACACCACATGGTTGAGCAGTGCGAGTTCTGCTGGCAGCAGGAGCAGCAGGAACATTCAGGATCATGGGCACCTCTCACTGTGTGGCTGCTTTTGTCTTGCTAGTGGATTGCTGGGATGGTCCTGACGGGGAGCCAGTGGTGCACCATGGCTACACTCTGACTTCCAAAATCCTGTTCCGGGACGTGGCTGAAACCATCAACAAATACGCCTTTGTCAAGAATGAGTAAGTGCAGAGCCAGGCTGGAGCTACACCTGCTGTCTGGGCTTCAGCCCTTGCTGACAGCAGCAGTCAGCAAGGAGGGCATGAGTTCCTCTGAGCACAGGAAGGCTGGTTCTGCTCCCCTGTACTGCCCGTGTCGTGTTTACTGTTCAGCTGCACGAGCTCTGCCCACCGATGGAGGCAGAAACTTCTGCCCAAATTAGACCTTCTGTGCACTGTAAACTCAGTAAGACTGTGAACAGTCTGACACTTGAATATCTTTCAGCTGAACTTCCCACTCAGATCCACAGGGAAATTCTCCTTCAAAATCAATACTGTGATGTTCTCTACCTACAGAAAGTACTTTATTTCAGCCAGAAAATTGAAAAGCTGTCACATGCATAGTGTGAGGAAATACTGAAATGTGGGATAGTGTTCTGAGCCTGTTTCATTTGCCATGGTGCTGTGTAACAGCTTATTATGGACTTCAACCATATATAAGCAGCAGTCTGAAATCATGAGTGGGGTTGGAGAATTCTGAGTAGTTTCGAGAGAACAAAGGGAAAATGCCTCTTTTTCTTTATGAAAACCAGAAAAAGGAAACATATGACCCAATTATGGGGGTGTGGAGAAAAAACCCAACAACTAACCATGCCCCAAAGTTTGACATTACTGATGGTAAACAGGAGGGGGTAATTTGAAAACTGAAGGAGGTGGTTCCTCATTTGGTGTGGAGTTGGCATATGGGGTTTCTTGCCAAGCTTGGAGGGGCTGCCCAGAGTTTAGAAAACAATGGGGCAAAATCTGTGGGAGAAATAGGCTGGTGCATCCACAGCTGGTGTGGTGAGTGTGCAGGTGTTCTCTCTCCACACACAGCTCTGACAGTGCCTGGGGTTTGTTTCCAGGTTTCCAGTGATCCTGTCCATTGAAAACCACTGCAGTATCCAGCAGCAAAAGAAGATCGCTCAGTACTTGAAGGAGATATTTGGTGACAAACTGGACCTGTCATCTGTGAGCACTGGAGATCCCAGACAGCTTCCCAGCCCTCAGAGTCTGAAAGGGAAAATCCTGGTGAAGGTAACTTGCTGCTGGCAGCCTGTTCAGAATGCAACAAAAACCAGTGTGATATTTATTGGAGATTTTGGGTTTGCAGAACCAGTTCCTATCCCTTTAGTATCTGAACAGTATCCTACAGTCTTCCCCTGGGCAGCATTTTGGGGTAATATAAAAGTGCAAATGTCTTGCCTTTCCCCTCCCCCTGCTCTGAGCGGTAGTTCAGGAGATGAGCCTGTTTTCAGGGTTCCTCAGCCGTGTTTGTGGCACAAGAGCCCTTTGGAAGGAGCTGGAGGAGCCCCAGAGCACTGGAGTTGGTGCTGTGGGCAAGATCAGTCCTTTGAGCCTCTCACTATAAATGGATTTGCTCTCAAAGGAACTTCAAAGACCAAGATGGGAAGAATGAGAAAGAAGCTCAAGGCAGACTTTTGAGAGGATGATTAATAGACTTGTGGCTTATTAGATTGTCTAATTTGCTTTGGCACATGGGGGCAATTACTCTGCTGTGAGCTCTCACAACACTATTTTCCCCCCTCTATCCTCAGTATCACTCTGGCCACAGGGATTCACAATTCCAGTTTGAGGTTAGTTTGACCATATTTCAGGGTATAGTACTGAGCTGACCCCGAGCTGGAAATCCTTGGAGTGCTGAGCTGTGAGTCTGGATGTCACTGACTGGGTTTTCTGGGGTAACTCTGATTAATGAACTATGCAAGCAGAGAGGGCTGGTGTTCCAGGGATCCAGTGGAATGGTGTGGAATGTCAGTCATGCAACAAAACCAGCAAACCTGGCCTGACATACCACGTCAGGGCACCAAAGGCAGGAGAGTTTTGGTGCTCTGCTGTTCTTACCTGAACTTGTGAGCTGGTTTTGCAGGCACATTTGGGACTGTAGTTTCAGTGGGATCCTTCAGCTCTCCGTGCTGAAGCCCTGTGGGTCAGTACAGACTGGAGGGCAGCTGGGCTGTTTTCAGAATGTCTGTTTTAAGCATCACAGTATCCCTGCACAAAACCCTGTCTCCCATCTCCTGCTCAATTCAAACAGCCCTATTGGAAAAGGTAAAATGAGATTTAGGTACCACTATCTTGTTGAGAAGTGAGCCAGTTTCTCAGCTTTTTGCTTTTATTTTTGTTCTTTTTATACATTTTCCTTTGAAAGGCAGTATTGATTCATTAGCCAGACAATTTCAAGTAATGGCAATACTTTCATCTTGCTGGTGTATATAAAGAATAATTCTAATAACACTCATGGGTTTAAGCCAGTGTGCAGTGACTCTGACCCACTCATTAGCAGCAGCTTTACAAATTTCAAAATGCAGCCCGTGAATTAAGCCTCTGCATTTCTGCAGAGCTCTGGTATAACTCCTGTCCCTCTGTCCCTGATGAAGCAGGAGGGCTGTGAACATCGGTGTGCACAGAACTGGCTGGGTGGCAGGGAAAGCTCTTGCAGCTGGGGGTAGTGCAGCAGGGAAGGAGGCTGCCCAGAGGGCTGGAGGAGCCTCCAGCCCCCAAGGATTGCAGGACTTGGCCAAGGAAAACTCCCCAGGGCTGGTACTGAGCCTCCTTTAGGGGCAGGTGGGAGCAGAGACCTCAGGGATCCCCCAGCCAGCATTTCCAAGGTCCTGGGACCAGCCTGTGCTGTCAGTGGTCACACAGGGGAACCCAAGAGCAGTGGTCTGAACAGGACAGTTGAGCTGCCTGCAGAAACAGGCAGTAACCTCTGTCTGCTCACCACTGTAATCAGATGTTGGAAACTAGACATGGAATTAAGTAGTTAATTTCTAATGTAGGTCTGTGACATCCTTGGTACTGTGTTAGCCCCTAATTTTGGGTTGCTGCCTGTGCTCCTGCATGAGCATGTGATGTTAGAGCAGACCTTGCTGCTTCCCTCATGCTGCTGGCAGGGAGTCCTTTTGTGTCTGCATTTGAAGAGCCTCTAACAGAATCTCAGCTTCTGATTTTTAGAGTTCTATTTCAAATACACAGCATTCTGCTTTCTAGGGGTAAACCTGATACATTCAAGAGTCAACTCAAAGCAGTCCTTGGGCACCTGGGAGATGGGAGCTGGTGTGCTGGTTTGGAAAGAGCTTGAAAAGCTCTTCCAGCAACAAACTCTTCCAGAAATGCTTAAAATATCAGCTGTGATAATCTGGGTCCTTGAAGCAGTTTGCATGAGACTCAGAATGATTTCTAGATGCTGGTCTCAATTGACATAAGGCATAGCTGAGGAAGGGGCAGTTCTGGTCTTTGCACCAGGTCCCACTGAGCACACGTGCATTTGGGGTGCCTGGTTTGCCTCGTTTCAGGGGAAGAAGCTGCCCTGCAGCCTGGGAGCAGATGCTGAGGAAGGAGAAGTTTCAGAAGAGGACAGTGCTGATGAAATTGAGGACGACTGCAAGTTAAAGGCCTGCTATGTATGTGCACACAGTCAGTGTCCAGCTCTGCATTTCCTTCATGCACTGTCCCTGTCCTGTTTACAGTCCTCAGCAGATGAGAGTCTGTAATTTCCAAGGGTTTGATTCCTCAGTCAGGTGCATGCTGTTCCATGGGATCCATTTTTAAGTGCCTCATGTAAGAGACTGGTTTGAGTCTGTATAGTCCATATGAGTGTTGTTAACAGCAATTCCTTCCTTACCTTATTGTTTGGAGCAGGAACCTCATGATTAGGTTGCCTGATATTTTGAAGGAAGTGTGTAAGGGCATTAGCTGAGAATTCCTGCTCTTCTGAAAGAGAAAGTTGGGCTTGTGACAGCTGTGGAACAAAGACTGACCCAGGGCTGGGTCTGGGGTGATCTGGGTGAGGGACTGTGCTTTGGGGGGCAGTGTGAGCTGTGTCAGGAGGGCTGGAGAGGAAAGGAAAAGGGAAATGGCACTAAAAGCCACCAGCAGAAAGGGCAGGATTATGCAGGAAGCCTTTTCTTGCACAGGGAGAGGAAGTGCTGGGAGCACAGTGTGAGCTCCCTTGGGCTGTCCCACAGGTGAGGGAGGAATCATCCACTTTAACTGGGTTCCTTGGATGCCTTTCAGAGTAACGGTGCAACCGAGCACCAGGTGGAATCTTTTATAAGGACAAAACTGGAATCTCTGTTAAAAGAATCCCAAATCAGGGACAAGGAAGATCCTGACAGCTTCACTGTGAGGGCCCTGCTGAAGGCAACGCACCAGAGCTTCAACGTTAACCTGAAGCAGGTACGTGGGGTTCCCCTTTCAGGAAAATATCTAAGGAGAGAATTGATACAGTTCATTGTGGAGAGTATGTTGGTTCAGCATGTTCTAATCTGGTTTATTCCTTGTAAAACTTGGAAGGCACTAATTCAGTAAGTACTGATGTTGCAGGTGTGTGTCAAGCAGTTTGGTTTGTGTCTGGGTTATTGGGGAAAGATCCCTTTTCTGTCACCTTAGTCCTGTCAGGACAGGCCACAGTGACTGTAAGCTCTGCTGCCTGCAGCACTGGTGGCTGTTTTCTACAGCACTAAACCACAGGATTGTGCTTTTCCTGCCCTGAGCAATGTTCTGCTTTTTTATAACTGATTTTTCAGAGTGCTCTAGATGAGAATGGTACATTTTTTTGCACTTTTGACATCCAACTATTCTTGTAAAACAGCAAAATGCATCAGAATTTTGAGTGTATCAGGAGTTACTACCTTGACTCCGTGGTGACCACACTTTCACCTCACCCATCACTGGATGCAAACCCCAGTGGAGTTAATGCAGAGTTTTCTGGGGAGATGTGTCTGCTCTGACCAGTGGAGCTGTAAAGGTCAAGTACACGTAACGCTGCTTTTTCCGCATCTTCCCGCTCTGGGGCCTTAAGTATCTTCTGCCAATCTCTCTCCAAAGCTGGACCTGTGAGACTTCCCTGAAGTCAAGACTTCCCAGGCTTAACTACAGAAAACATCCTCAGGTTGTGGTGCTGCCTGAGGCAGCTGGGGGGGTGTGTTGGGGTGGAAGGAGCTGCGAGGGGCAAAGGATGAAGCGTCTGACCCTGCAGGAGGGCTGTTTTCAGACTGGCTCTGCAGTGGGACACCAGTCCCTTTGCTGGTTCCCTCTGGCCTTGAGAGGGCAGAAAAGTGGGATTTCAGAGAGCAGACTCCTCACATTAGTGAATATGATCAGTTATGAGCCATTTCAGTATTATTTTGTGTTAAAATAATTACATTTGACGTGCTCTGGTATCTGGGAACTGCTTGGCTCCTAGAGAGCGTTTGAGGGAGTTTTGGTTAAAAGAATGCAAATTTCCATCAGGTGTTGGATATGATACCTGAGATTGCCCATTAATGTCACTGATGTGACCAGAATATTAAAATACTCCAGTAATGGGAGTGCATTATTCAAGCATCTGTCAGGTAAGATTAAATAATAGAGTTTTCTAATTGGCTTCTTTTAATTTATGAAGGGATATTTAGAGATCTCTTCCCCTGTTGTAACAGTCCTGTGAAGATTGATTTGTGACTGTTGTTTCCAAGGGTCTTAAAGCAACACAGTGCTGAATAATTAGGAATAACGCATTAAAACGATTGGAACATCCATTTATAGCAGTGTTGACCTAGATCTGAGAAGTCTAAATGGTTAAAGGTCCTGCTGGTTTGGTGATTGTGTAACTCCTTAGCTGGCTTTGTGTCCTGGTGGTGTGCAGCTCAGTTCTGGCAGTTACTGTGGAACTGATGAACCACAAAGGGATCCCTTGGGATATTTTCCTGCTTTTTTACTGGTCATTTTCCTTTACTTCATTACTGATCTGCCTTTCATTTCCCCAAAGACTTGCTATTAAAAAAATAAAATTCTGCTGAAGTTCCTTTCTGCATCTTACAGAGAATTGCAGCCTGAGCTGGAACAAATTTTGAAGGGAGCCACAGGGGTTATTGATTCTCCTGGACCCGAATGAACCCTGTAGTGCCCAGATTGCTCTGGTAGCCAGAAGTGAATCCAGATCAGCACTGAACAGGGAATAGCTGGAGTTCACAGAACTTGTGAAATGCTGGGGGAATATTCTTCAGCTTTGTTTTGCTCTTCAGAAGATGAAGGGCTGTGTTTTCTGACAGAAAAAGCGAGATGCTGCCAGGAGTTATCCAGCTGATGTCTGGGGGCATGGCTGGGAATGTGAAACTCAGACTCCAGGCTGCCTGTGAAAAATCCATTTTTATCTGTTGGGAGATTATTCCCCCCCCTTTTCCTCTGTGGCTGTTTTCAAGAGCACTCAAATGTAGTTTGTTGTTGCTTGCCTGATTTTGCTGGACTGTTTTTTCTACCTGGTTTGTTGTTGTCTGGAGTGTTGACATGAATATTTTTCTTTTCTGTTGGAGGAGTCTAAACCATCAAGTACGTAAAGAAATTAGAAAAATCCTGTAATGAGATTTTGGGTTTCAATTTGTGCTCACAGATCAGACTTTAACTCACTTTTATTCTCTCCCGTGCAGTCACTGTACTCCTCTGATAATGAATGAGGCTGACATAGAAAAACTTGTATTATATTGAAATGATGCCTTTTAGAGACTGGAGCAGACTCCTTAAAGAGGTTTCTGAAGGTATCTAGTTACACTTTTTATTGCATTTTTCTCTACACAGAACCTGGACACAAAAGAGGGTGGAAAAAAGTCTCACGGTCGATCATTAATGGGCAACTTTGGTAAACACAAGGTGAGTAAAGTGAGAGGCTCCATGTGCTGTGCTGGGACTGGAGCATTCCAGAGACCTGGGAATGTTTCAGTGCTTGACAAAAGGTGGCTCTGGGGGCAGTGAGGAAAGCCTGTGTGATTGCACTTGGGGTCTTCACTGCTGTTCAGGGGAATATTAACTGCCAGCAGGATGGAGAACCTTTAAAAGGAATAAAAAGAATCCCTTGGAGTCAATCAGCTGATATAAAGTCAGTAAATGAGCAGAGGGGCATGTGGCAGGTCTGCAGCCCCGTCCCTGGGCCACCAGAGCCCCCTCTGCCCCCAGCTTGCCAGATGCTGTTAGTCCTGGTCCATGCCATCCGTGGTGAGAGCTGCACCAAGCAGGGAACGTGCTCTGGGACTGAGAATCTGAGCAGTGGTTCAGGAAAAACAGCAATTAAGAAATGTTTCAGCCACCAGTCCATCTGCCCTGAAGCCAGCTAGGAGGCATCAAAAAAGCCCTGAGCAGGCAGCATCAGGGCTCATATTTGCCCTGCAGCTCCAATCTGCCATCAGCCCTTCAGCACCTTTATCTCAGTGCACGGTACTCACTCGGGGGGTGTGGAGATCTGGAGGTACCTGTTGTGCCTGATAGTGGACCCTTCACATGGCACCCTGTGCTCCCTGCTGGCCAGACTAATGTGTGGAATGAGTGTCACAGGCCAAAGTCAGCCACAGAAATCTGCTGGTTATGCTGAGGGCTGGAAAGCATGTCAATAATTTAATTACTTCAGCTAGTTATCATAATGGATACAGCAGGTTGGAAAGCCCATTCATTTCATCTCTGCTGAAAAAATAAGGATAGATATAGATTTTTTTTAAAGCAGTGATTGTATTGTAGACTGAGGCAACAAGGACCTCCAGTGCCTTTCCAGCTGAAGGGAAAGGCAGGTTCCTGCTGATATTTTTGCAGATACAGAATTACCCACCCAGCAATATCGACAGGTGACGTTTTCAGGCAGCTCTTGTGCCAAGTGTATCCATGGATAAACTCTTTAAATTGCCAGTGGAGGGACAAAGACACTAAAGCTGGAAATTTGTGAAAGTTAACTGCAGGAAACATCCTCAGTGCAGGCCTTCAGATTCCAAAACTGAGCCATGCAAATGATTTCCAATATAATCAACTTTATGTCAGCACTAAACTCAGCAAACTAAATGATGTTCAATATTGGGGTATCGCAACAGGAGGAAAGAAATCTGTGCTCAGTGAGCCATGTGAGTAAAAGGATAAGGAGCTCTCAGTTATATTGTTAATTATCTCGTGATGAAAAGGGGAATTAAATTACTCTCACAAGAAGCTGTGGTTACTGTTACAAAAACTATAATGTTGTTAAATTGGAAACTATTAAATCATAGGTGCTTATGAAAAAATGGTGATTTTTAGGTTTTAATCTATTTATCAAAGCTCTTTACTGCACAATTGTAATAATATAGAATAACTGCAGTGTTTGTATGTGGCTCAAAAGGGAACAGAAAGATGATGTTTGAGAATCCTGCCCAGTCCATTAGGATTCCAGCAGGAGCCCAGGGTGCTGGAGCAGGGAGCACTGTTGTGCTGGTGCCAGGAGGAGTGGGGAGGGAGCTGCAGGGCACACGGTGGGCTGGGATGGACTGAGCACTGGCACAGATCATTTCCCTAGGCCTGGCTCTGCTCCCCAGCAGCTAAACCTGCTCCATGGCTGCAGGGCTGGACCCTGACTGGGGCAGGGAGGGAGAGCAGGGTGCTTTGTGCCAGCTTTCCTTCATGGAAACCTTGGGGTACCAGCAGGGCTTCTGCTGTCACAGCCCCTGCAGCTCCCCCACCTCCCTGAGGTCAGTGTGGAGTTCTGGAGCCACCCTGGACTGACCCAGCCCTGCCTGACTCTTTCCCACAGAAAGCTGCCAAGGCAGCAGCCAAACACCCCGGGGCATCAGACGAGGACGAGAGCCAGCAGAACCCAACGGGGAGGGAACCAGGGCATCCCCACAGGTGAGCTGGGAATCCCCACAGTTGTGCAGCTCAGGTGAAGCCAGAGGCTTGTTCACTGCCATCTGCAGTTCCATGGCATTGCCTCAGGGAGGTCTGTGCCTGAGAGCACACGTATGACACGTGTGTCACGTATGACACAGCCGGGGGGTGTTTTGCTGTACCTGGTGTTTTGATTGTGTTGGTTGTCACAGGTTGCAAACAGCAATTACCCTTACACTGGAGAGAAGTGTGGCATCAACACTGTGCTGATGGAAAGGTGCCAATCCCCATTTTGCCTGCTGCAAACAGTGCTCAGAGCAAACCGTGCAGGTTCAGTAAGGTGCATCCCCTCCTGGGCAACTTCACTGCATGGGAGAGCGTAAAGAGAAAGCAGTGAAAACAGTGCCACTGAGAACGAGTTTGCTGTCATGGAAATGCTCCTTGGTTTTGTCTGGGAGAGCCGTGGTGCAGCTATTTCATTATATTTTAAATGAAACATGTTGTCTGTGTAGTGAGACTGTGGAGGTGCAGGGGAACATCGTCCCAGAGCCCTCTCTGAGGAGGTTTGCTGCACACAGCTCCCTGCTCACACTTGGTTGTTTCCTTACTGATGAAAAGAACAGAAAGGGGGATTGAAATATGCCTTAAATACTGAAATGTGCTGCTTTCTGTACGTGCTCCCCTCAGACTGGCCCGCCGGAGGAAGACGGTGAAGCTGTGCCGGGCTCTGTCTGACCTCGTGGTTTACACCAACTCTGTGGCTGCCCAGGACATCGTGGATGATGGTACAGGGGCTGGCACAGGGCCTGCACAGGCCTCTGTCACCTGGGAGAGGGAATGGGCTGAGTGCTGCTGTGAGTGGGTCACAGGGATAGAGCCAGAGCCCAGCTGGGCACTCCCTCCCAGCAGTGAATCCTTTGGTCATGCTGCCAGCAGGAGATTTCTCTGTAGATTCTCCAGTGGTCGTGTCTGGGGTTCTACAGGAGAAAAGGCCCCAGCAATCAGCTGGAGCTCTTGCTTGGTTTGGCTTTCAAGTGTGAAAACCTGAGGGTAGAACATAAGACCCTCCTGGAGGGGGAAGCTGGTGCCCTTCAGTCAGACAAGGTGCACGATTTGTGTAAGACAGGACAATCTATCTGTGTAACTTTGGAGTAAACCTCACGTTCCCCTGCATTGACAGCAGTGTGGGGAGGTCTGAGCTCGGGCCCCACGTGGCATTGCTGTGTTGGCATCACCTGTTTGTTGTGTGACCGTGACACAGGGTCGACAGGGAACGTGCTGTCGTTCAGTGAGACCAGAGCCCACCAGGCTGTGCAGCAGAAGGCCGAGCAGTTCATGCTTTACAACCAGAAGCAGCTGACCAGGGTCTATCCCTCAGCCTACCGGATCGACTCCAGCAACTTCAACCCCGTCCCCTACTGGAACGTTGGCTGCCAGCTGGGTACGTGTGCCAGGGTCACCCTGCTTCCTGTTCCTTGTGCCTGTGCTGAGGAATATCACCCCTAGCAATGACACCTGGCTTTTCTCCTTCAGTGGCCCTGAACTACCAGTCTGAGGGACGTGTGATGCAGTTAAATGAAGCAAAATTCAGGGAAAATGGCAACTGTGGTTATGTCCTCAAACCTCAGCAGATGTGCAAAGGTAATGTCCTGCTGTGCATTTATGGCTGTAACTGTCAGGCCTTTCACAGAGTGTCTTCACAGTGGTGTTTGGAAGGCATAAGAAAGGAAAGTAAAAAACAAAAATAGAATCTTTCATATTTCCATGCATTCATAGAAGAGAGTTTCAGAGTTAATGGCAGCTGCCCCATACTCTCTTTGTTACTTCTGACTGAACTTTGGCCATGTATGTGCATCTTGGGGGTGATTCTTATTCTGTGGATCTCTTTCCTTACCCTTCTCATTCTTCCCATCTTTTAGGCACATTCAACCCCTACTCTGCTGATCCACTTCCTGCCAGTCCTAAAAAACAGCTTATTCTGAAAATCATCAGTGGGCAGCAGCTCCCCAAGCCTCCTGACTCAATGTTAGGGGACCGAGGAGAGGTGAGAGACTCTGATCCCAACAGCTCCACCAGAGCTCCTGGAGTGACAGGGCAGCATGTGGCTCAAAAAACTTTCTCCTTATTCAAATACACCAGTACATTTCACATATTGTCAAGCTTTTGGTCACTGGATACTATATTTTCCCCCAGTCTGTATCCTATATGTGATGTTTAAGAACCCATTTTCTTTGTATTAAGGGTGACTTTACTGGTTTGCAAATTAGTCATAGCTGACCATAGCTGTGGAGACCATGAACCACACATCAGCTTGGACTTCATGAAACCATTTCCCATGATAGTGCTGCTGGAAAATCCCTGTCAATCAAAGGGCTTTGAATTCTCATATGAATTTAAATCAAGTCTCTGCATGAATTTCTTAAAAGCTGACCTTCACCTGTATCATTGGCTTGCTTTTAAAATATTTTGTTTTTAATAAATAGATAATAGATCCCTTTGTTGAGGTGGAAATCATTGGGTTACCTGTTGACTGCTGTAAAGATCAGACCAGGGTGGTGGATGACAATGGTAAGATAATCTGAGTGAATTCTTCTTCTTAGAGTAAAACAAAGTAATTATAAATAATTCAGAGTCTGTTATTACTTCCTAAATAGCGAAACTTCTTATCTGGTGAAATCAAATGATTGTGTTTTAACAAATGAATTCTGCTTTTAGGTAGAATTTCTGGTGAATTTCTGGCTTGTGCCAAGCAAGAGGTGAAGGGAAGGGCTGTTCACCTCATTGTCTTTCTCCTGGGTTGTTCTTAAATGTCCTTCATGCAGAAGTTCAAATATCTCTCTATATATCTCAGTTCTGCAGAGCAACACCTTGCTGTTGTATCCCTGCCAGTTGCTCAGGCAGAACCATTTTGTTTTTAAAGCAGTCCAAGAGACAAATCTCACATTTAATGACTGACATGATGGAGATCGAGAGTGCCCAGATCTAGATGAGCAACGAGTAATGGGTTTTCATTTGTGTTGCTGCCCCTTTCCCCTTGGTATGCATCATAAAAATTGAGGATAGCACTTGCTCTGGACTTGTTTCCCAAACTGTGTGTGCTGTTTGTGTCTCAGGATTCAATCCTGTGTGGGAGGAAACTCTCACCTTTACCATCCACATGCCCGAAATAGCCTTGGTGCGATTCCTCGTCTGGGACCACGACCCCATCGGGAGGGACTTTGTGGGGCAGAGAACTGTGGCCTTCAGCAGCCTCGTGCCTGGTGAGTCCCACTGCTTCTCCCTGACCTGGAAAGCCAGCTCAGGAACAAACAGCTTGCACCTAAAGGTGGGGTTACCAGCATGAGGTGATATGTGCTTGTATCTCTGTGACTTCTTGGACAGCTCTCCTCTTGTCTCAGGGTGGGTTATTCACCGACACTTGGAGGAGTTTGGTCGTCTGTGCTTCTGGACGTTACTACTGGTGTCCTTTATAACTTTGATGTGATTTGTACTGGGTCTTTGGAGAAACCTGTGAGAACATAAGGAGTTTACTGAAGGTGGCTTAGGGTATATACATCGCTTCTGTAGACAGTCATTGCCAGGTGGGCATGAAATGCAAACTGCTGGTTCTTTGGGATTATCTGTGTAAATATTTCTGTTTCTGTTTCACCAGGCTATCGCCACGTGTATTTAGAAGGACTGACAGAAGCATCCATATTTGTTCATATAATCATTAATGAGACCTATGGAAAGGTGGGTAGAGCTGGAAATGTACATCTTCCCCCTGAGAAAAGTGGGTTTAAATATACCACAGAACCTCATGGGATCTGTGTTGGAGTGCTCAGGAGGCAGAAGGAGGAGGCTCACAGTGTGGGGGATTCCTTGCAGGAGATCAGCAAGGAACCCACATCATACCATTGCTCTACTCTTACTGCTCACATACTTAGATGTTCTTACTGTCAGCACCCAATAATCAGCGTGTCTGCATACAGGAAGGGCATTTCTTCAGTGTGTTGAACTGATTTTGTTTTAGAAGTAAATCTTGAGAACCATAATTGCACCAGAACATGGTCTTTGACAAGCTATTTTTAGCAGCAAATATAATTAATTTAAATTAACCTAATTTAATTTTAGGTTTCAGTGCTACATAAATTTTGCTTTTCTGCTAATTTTGAACCATTTTTAAAATGAAAGTAAAAGCACTGTGCTTTTTCCCTGCATTTTGCTTCCTCTGCCTTTCTGAGCTGTTTACAGGAGATGGTTGGAAATAAACAGCACAAAGAAACTGTGACTATGTTCAGCAGGGTGCTTAAGTAAAATAGCACTTTTCCAGTGATTTAAAAAGCAAAAATGAACTTCAAAAAAAGCACAATCAAAACCTGACCTTTATGAAGGGTGTAGGTTGCAGAGACTGGCTCTCAGTCTTTGTCCCTTCTGAGAGAGGATGCAAAGAATGTCCTGACAAACATGTTGTGCAGCACCCAAGGAAAGCTCAGAGGAACAGAGATTAAAAAAATACCATGGAGAAAGACCCAGGGCTGAGACTTGGTGTGTTCCAGATCCTCACTGAAATCCACTGCCTTTATCCTCCCTGATCCCATTAGATCAGTGAACGGGATCACAGCTTGGGTGCATCTGCAGCAGATACCCAGATGTGTGCACATCTGGGGGCATCTGTGAAATCACAGATTTGGTGATGGTTTGCAGGGGTGTTTGGCTGCTGCTCTTGGCTGACATGCTCTTCAAAGAAGAAATATGTTCAATAAAACCAGTAGAGAGCAGCTGCAGAGGGAAGGCAAGGCAAGGAGGGGGAAGGCCCACTGGGATTTGACCTCTGTCACTTAGTGTGCCCATCTGCTGCTTGCCTGAGTGATGGGCAATGATATTATTGTTTCTAGTAGGCTGAGTGCACGTTTGCACCCACAGAGTGGGGAGATCTGGCCAAGCTTCTGGGAGACGCTTATGTTAGACTAATAAGTAGTTTTTTAAATGCTTTGCTGTGTATTAACCTGATTTGCTTGTGTGGCAGTCTTGAGAACATGAGCCAAATGGATTTGCCTTTTTTTTGCCTTTCAGTGGAGCCCTTTAATCCTCAACCCCAGTTACACAATATTGCACTTTCTAGGAGCCACCAAGGTAGAGCTCACGAGCGGGTACTTTGCACTTGCTGGGCACAGCTTTCCAGTGCTTCCCAGTGCATGATCTGCAGCTGCCAAACCTGCTTCACTCTGCATCCAGGCTCTGAGACATCTGGATATGCTTTGGTGAAGGCCATGCCTATAAAACTCCACATTAGTGTGCAGCCTGTCACTGCAGACACTTCTCACAGCCTGGCCAGCCCCCATCAAGGGGCTTGGAGCAAACCTGTGCTGTAACTGTGGCAGGCTGCCATCCTCACGGGGGGAAGCACAGCCATGCATGAATCCATGGAGACCTGAGCTCCGTGCTCAGAGTGGTTGTGAGTGGCTTGGTGTGGCCTTTTGCTTTGCTGAGTTCTGCTCTTTGTCTCCATCGTTCCCAAACGCTCTGGAAGCAGCTCTTTCCCTCGTACTCCTGTAACTGAGTGTGAGCTCAGCCCAAACTGTGTTCTCCTTGTCCTTTCAGAGCAAGCAGCTGCTGGGGCTGCGGGGGCTGTTCCACAGGAACCCCAGGCAGGGCTGCACCGAGCCCGGCGGGAACTACGTGCGCAAGAGATCCCTGGGCGAGCGGCTGCTGCGGCGCACGGCCAGCGCGCCCGCCAAGGGCAGGAAGAAGAGCAAGATGGGCTTCCTGGAGGCTGCTGAGCTGAAGGACAGTGCCTCTGAGCCCACAGACCTGCAGGCCAAGGACGGGGTGGTCCGGCGCCCCAAGCGCAGCGTGCAGGCGCGCCCCGCCTCCGTGCCCGTGGACAGGTACCTGCTGCTGGGACTGCCCTGCCCCGCCCACGACACTGCCCGGGATGCCACGGGGAGAGAGGACACCTCTGGTAAGATGCTTCCAAAAGTACTTCTGATGTAGTAAGTTGAAACAGTCTGTTGAAAGGATTAGCCTCTGTGCAAGTAGTTTTATTCAACTCAAACCAGAGTTACTGCACAAAATTACCGGGGCTGAAGTCGGTAGGGTTTTATCAGCTCCTCAAATAAGTGACACCCTGGAGAGCTGCCTACTCTGCAGACTGGGCAGATGAATTACAGTAATTCCTGGAAGTGCTCTTTTAAGGACACTTGCCAAATTTCTCCGTGATTTCAGAACCAGCCTTCCATTGCATTTCATCAGTGTCTGCTTTCCTGCTCTCCGTTCAGTTGTGGAGACAGAGCTGCTGGCAGGGGGGGGTTCCTCTCCCTGTTTTCCAGGAGCAAGAGCTGCATGCAGCATATGTTTTTGGTGATAGTGTGTCTAAAGACTTTCAAATAGATGTAAAAGGGGTAAAAGTAGGTCAAACTTTGTATCCAACGGGCTTCATATTTGGCTCTTACCCCAGGTCACTGAGTTTGATCAATTTGTATGGAAAGCATGTGTTAGGATAAGGTCTGGGTCTTATGTAGTTGATACACGATACAATTTCACCCTAAAAATAGCTGTAAAACACAGTTTTCTCAGTGTGTTCTGCAGTTATAGTCCTGGTTTGAAATCCAGGATAGATCCTGGTTTGAAATCCAGGATAGACCCTGCTTTGAAATCCAGTTATTCCCATGACTGCAGCAAAATTACTGTGTTGGACCTGCCTAATATTTGATTTGCTGGAATATTTAAATAGTCTAGGGAGCTTTGAGTACAATGGCTGTGATTCATTAGCCCTGCTGTCTCCACCCTGAGCTCGTCCCTACTCTGGGGTGTCAGTGCTGCTTTTTGGGGCTGGTGTTGGTTTATTTGGGAGGAATGTGTGCACTTCCAGAGGCTGCCCCAGATCCTCAGCTTTGGGCCGGCTCCAGCAGCCCAGATGTGAGGGATAGTCCTGAGGGACTGGTGGAGCAGCACAGCCAGCACCACCATCTCTCTGCCCTGGTGAGAGGCAGAGAGCACCCCGAGAGCCTGGCTTGGCCAGGGGGCGACAGAAATGCTGCTCTGCTCCAGATCATTTCAGCTGCAGAGCAGCCACTCCCAGCAACTGCAGGAGCCACTGAAGTAAAACTACTGGCACTGGTAGGACATGCTGACCAGCCATCTTTGTGCTGCTGGCCCCACATCAGTGGCTTTGAAGGAGCAGCTTATCTGCACATCACTTGTAAAAGAAGCTCCCGAGGAGGAACAGTGAGCAAAGTCAACCCAGGGCTTTCTCTACTACCGTGAGAAGAACCTGTAGGCAGGAAAAAGGATGTTCTAGTAAAGGAAGATAACTCTGAAATGCTGTTTAAATTGAAAGATCCTCTAGATAAGCCTGTGAAGATGATATAGCTCAGCCATTCCTTGCAACAGATGCAATAATTTCTTAGGTATCTCTTCCTAAAGGTGCTACAGACAAAGACACAAGAAACACTAGAGAGCTGTCACAGGGGATGAATCCTGCCCCTTCTAACTGTGAGAGGGATGGATCCTGTCCTTTAGAGTCTCCAAAAGGCTGGCTCCCTAACCCTGTTGAAGAGGCTGTCTCACAGACCTGTCTTGCTGAACTGCTGTGGCTGAGCACATCTCTGCTGCTCCACTGGAATTATGCTGAGAGGGCAGTGTGCTATCCATTTTCTCCTGCATTCATTATAGAAAAAGTAAATCTGCAAAGAAATGTGCATCTCTTCCATCCTAGTCTGGGAGCACTGGAAAGCTTGGGAAGTTTTCACACTTTGGAGATGGGCATTTAATGCCATGCTCATTAGAAGCAGTTCCTGCTGCATCAGGGGCTCAGTCACTGTTAGTGGATGATCAGGGCTCCCCTTGCTGCTTCCCAGGGCACCAAACACTGAACCCAGCATACATCAAACCAAGCTCACCCCTGTAGTCCCTGCTTAATTAAATCTCCAAAGCAGTGAGTCATGGAGATCAGATTTGGCATAGAGAGACAAGTAAGAGGATTTGATGGAGAAAACATCTAATATATGTTTTTCAAGGAATTCAACCCCTTGCTCCTGTGAATGCAGCATGCTGGTGGAATATCAAAATGAAATCCTTAAATTGTGACACTTTGCAATAACCACATGTCTGGAGTCCATCTACTTGATGCTTTTTACTCAGCTTGAAGCATGCATCTTGTTTCCAAGTGTTGTGTGTTTTAACAGAGCTGTTTTGTTCTGTCTTTATTGCCACGCTTCTTTGTAGTACAAATCTGACTAGGAACACAGCTGAAGGTAATGCCACGTGCAAGCCATGACATGGTACCTCATTAACATTACTTACAACGAGTATTACATCACCTGCCTGATGTAATAGACATTCCAGGAAGTTTCAATGAAGTGCCTGCAGTTGTATTTTTCCATTTGTTCATGTCACTCAGATAATTTGTACTAAACCTGCACAACTCCATGATTAAGTTCTGTCACAACTGTACCTAATTTTGCGTGCTCCATTTGTCTGTCTGAGGACAAAAGAGTTGTTGATAGGCAGAACAGAGTCTTGTATGCAACTAATATGTTTCTTATTTAATTTAGCCGACAGTGATGACAATACAAACGAGAAGGAAACAAACTTGAAAGAATCTGTTTTTCCGTGTTCGGAGCAAACGGCAAATACTTCAAATTTGGGATCTCGATTCAAGAAGGAGAATGGCCAGAAGGATTCTACAGCTGACTCTTTGCTACCACCTCCTCAGGAGCAACCTGAACACTTAGTTTCTGCAAGTGGTGTAACTGAAACAAATCACCTCTTGAACTGTCAGGAACATAATCTCTCTGGTGAAACTGTCCCGCCAGTGCAGGACTCTGACTCTGAACTTTGCACAGAAAAACCACATGACAAAAACTGTGCAGACAATAAAAAGGAAGATGACACAAAGGGATCTGAGGAGGGGAAAGTCACTCTGGTGGGGACTTCTCTTTCTCAAAAAGCAGATATGGAGAATCATAAATATGACCTCAAGAAAAGCACTGCAGCACCTCTTTCTTTGCCTGACATTCCTTCTCCCCCTGGCTCTGACAGCCCTGCCTTGCACTCCACGCTGGCCCTGCAGGACAGTGACATTTCTCGCCTCATAGATGAGGTTTCTCTGGCTGCTGAGAGCGAGCTGGACAGCGCTGTGTCTGCTCTCATCGGGCAGGTGGATGTCACAGGGGACCAAACCCACCTCACTGCTGTCTCAAACCACGGCAGCAGCAGCCAGACCTTCAGTGTGGTGGCTGCACACCCACAGGGCTTTACTGTGGGTCTGAGCAGCCCCTGTAAGCACAGCTTCACTCCCACAAAATCCACCAAATCCCCGTTATTCTCCACTCCAGATACAACCACGTTCTCCAGCCCAGAGACTGCAGAGTATTCCCTGTACACGACTATCCAGGGGGCAACTCCGGCTTCTGAACGTAAGACCCACAGGGAACTCATTTCCAAGAAAAAATTAAGTAGTCTAGAAAGCAACTTGCCTGGCTCTTCGTGTTCTTCACCCCTCTCTTTGCTAAATGCAAATCCCAAAAGAAATTGTGGAACAAAATCTGGGCTGAGCTGGGAAGGCCCCGAGTCTGCCAGTTCTTTTGCATCCAATGACCTCGTCTTCGAGGAGACGCTGGTTGACCCTGTCCCTGGGGAGAACTCGGACAGCAGCAGCCTCGTGGAAGTCGATGGGGACTCCCAGGATCTGGTAACTGCCTGTGAGTACAAAAGGGAGGACATGAGCCAGCTGGCTTCTCCTTTGAGACTGAGGCAGAAGCAGGACAGTGGGCACGGTGGTGAGAGGACCTCTGGGAACAGCACGACTGTTGGGCTCTGTGCTGCTGCCCGGGCCTCCTCAGACACCTTCAGGACTGCAGGCAGCCAGCTTCCTTTTGCCACGTGTGCAAATGCTGGCGTTCTGTGTCCCCATCACTCAGACAAGCAGCCAAATGTCCCCTGTGCCCCCCAGAGATGCCAGCTCAGCGCAGCCCCCTCGCTGCTCCCCAGTGCTCTGCCCTTCCCCGCTCACCCCGCCATCCAGCAGAGCAGCCCCTGCAAGTCCAAGAGCCTGGGAGACCTGACATCGGAGGACATCTCCTGCAACTTCGAGAGTAAGTACCAGTACATCAGCAGGAGCTTCATCTCCTCGGGCATGAGGGACAAGAAGCTGGCGGCCATGAGGAGCCTGCGGCCGCGCGCGGCCGACGCGCTGACGGAGCGGCTGCGGGAGCTGCTGTGCCCCGAGCAGGAGGAGCCCCCGCACGGCCCCGGCCCGCTGGACGGGGACTGTCCCCGGGCCCTGGTCAGGAAACTGTCCTCGAGGAGCCAGAGCCGCGTGCGCAACATCGCCAGCCGTGCCCGCGAGAGGCAGGAGGGCGGCAGGCACAGGGCGCCCGTCAGCGGGGTGGTGCTGAGGAACAGGCCCTCGGCCTCCCCGCACGTGGCCAACAGGCACTCCACGGGCTCCTACATCGCCAGCTACCTCGGCAGCTTCCCCGGGGAGCCCGTGGAGGGCCGGGGCGTCCCCGAGGGCTCCTGCTCGGCCCTGCACCTCGGCTGCACCGACCGCTTCTACCCGCACGGCCCCGTCCTGCAGCTGGAGCCCAGCCCCGAGGACCAGCCCGAGATCTACTTCCTGCTCAGGCTGTAGGCTGGACCCGTGTGCATCCTCAGTTTACAGCCTGCTTCCCTGAAATGAAGGATTTGTAGTGAGAAACACCGCTTGGAGGGTTTAAATTATTTAGAAATGCAATTTCGTGCTGCTGATTCGGCCACGATTTACCGTGCCCTTTCCTGTCGGAGCTGGTGTGAACAGAGCCACGTTCCACGTTCACCCTCCCAGATTCCTTGCTCTGGTCCCTGAGCGAGGAGGGCTGGGGCTGTGCATGCAGCGAGTGTCTGTAGCATTGTGTGTGTGTGATGCTGAAAGCTGACATTGCAGCGAGTGCAATGGCATTGTGTTCCTCCTGTCCTGTCCCCCTGGCTGGAAAACACTTCTAGTGATCCCTTTGGGCCCTTTGTGCAGGTTCCACGGAGCACTGTGGTGTCAGGGGCATGGCCTTGGCTGGGGGGCTGCACCGGGCTCGTTCTGCCCCACAGGCAGCAGCCCTTCATTAGCAGCTCCTTCCCACCTGCTGTTCCTGATTTTACATGTTTTCATGTATGGACTGGGATGCCACAGCAAACCATTTGTAGAACTAGGGTTAGTCCAAATCTGTGAGTCCTGTGTAGGTTTGTCTTCTGCCTGCTCTGTGGAGTATGACAACTGTTGTCTTCCTTTTGGCTCACCGTGTTGAATGCTGGCTTTGGGGCAGAGTGGAATGTGGGAGTAATTCTGCATTTATGAATGAAAACACTAAATTTCTGTGTATTTTATGTATTTTGCTGTTGGATGTGTGTGTAGCTTTGGTGCAGTAGCAGATCCATTCCCTGTATATTTGTAATTTTATTGCTAAGTTGTCGATGGTCAGGGGGATGTTTAAAGCTGACTTGGGAGAGGGACTATTTTGACTGTTCACCTTTTCCTATGAAGGCTGAAAATGAATGAGGTGAAGGAATCTCAGACACCTGAAGCTTCCCTGTAGGGAACAACATAGCTTTATTTTGGTTTTAAGATATTCTTTGCCTTTGCTGTAAGTTTTTCTGATATGTAAAAGATGTACCTTTTATCTCTTTCTTTTGTAATGCAGAGTATTATTATTCTTGAAAACGTCATTAAATAGATTTTTAAGCACTTGTTGACATGTTTTCTGAAGCTGTAGCAGAAAGATTTGTGCTTTAGCTAGCATAGTTAGTGACTGCAGACATCTGTCTGGGCAGGAACTTGCAGCAGGATTTCAGAAAGGGAAGAATTCAGTTATTTCACGTGACAGTTCTTAGCTGCAGATTGGCAGCTGAGCTCTCGTCTCCTTTCCGGATCAGAAGCCACATTTGAGTAGGTCTGACTGTTCCATTCAGGCTCTCACACAGGCTGTTTTATCACCTGGGAGAGAACAGTGCATCTTCTTAAGTAGCAAGCATTTTTCCATGGAGGAACAGACCCAGGTACTGGCTGAAGCCCTTAAGCTTCGGTGCTGCATTTCTACCTCAGTGCCTGTGGTGCAGTTTGGAAGGTGTGACTGCAGCCCTGTAGAAGTGCAATGTAAATAGGCAAATGATGAGATTTCCATCACAGGACATGAAAAAACTTGAAAGTTGTTACTAGTTTTAATTGGAATTAGTTTAGAAACATTGTGTGGTGCTTGCAGGAGGTCAGAATAGATTAGTGTGGTGGTGTTTTATCACTTAATCTCTTACAGTGTCCCCTTAATTCCAGAAGTTCCTCCAGATGGGGACAGTTCTTTGTGTGACAGTGGAGTTTGGCTGATGAAACAGGGCAGGTTTCTGTAGTGCAGCCTCAAGCCAAAGATCAGGCTCAGTGGACTTAGTGTTTGGGGTTTTTTTATCCCTGTCTGACTGAAATTCAGATTACAGTTGGTTTGCACACAGTTGTTCTGGTGGGATGTGCCAAGACCTTGTCCCCTCTCAGTGCTGGGAGCTCTGAGCCCGGAGGAACTCGAGTCAGAGGATTCAGGGTGTTCACAGGTCTTGTGCTGGGCCCTCCCAGGTGAGAAGGCAGAGGGGGTGTGGGGCAGCTGCCACGGATCTCCTGAGGGCACTCTGGGGGCCTGGACATGGAGAACTGGTGAGGAAAACTCTTTTTGTGTCTGCAAAGGTGGGGATATAACAGAAGTTTTCAGTCTGCAGAACTTGAATTTCAGTAGGTGTTTAGTAACGGATTTGGGCCTTAAATACGTGCCTTTACACATGAGGAATGCAGGAAATCCCAGGTGTGGTGGACAGGAGCATGAAAATACCTGTCTGAGCAGCCCTCTGCTCAGGGCAGCTGGGGGAAGGGGTGGGGTGTTCTGGAGACTGGAAGCAAACGTGGTGTATAAAATGACTGAACTGGAGAGGGGTCCCAGCCAAAGTCAGGCATTGTCTCTTGCTTCTACATCCACAGTTATAAGAGAACAAAGATTAGCTGTGAACATCAAGTACTAAAAACTCAGTGCTATTATTTTGTACCTGTAATAGATAGGGATTAAATTCAGTATTTTCTGTTAAAGCAAGTGCCCCAGGTGTCTACAGGATAATCATTTGACCATCTCCCTCTTAATTTGCTAGAAATGGAGAGCACTGACCCTCTGAAAGGAAGAACCTGAGGCCCAGAGAAGCTGAGTCCCTGCTGCCCTTGCAGAATAGGCAGGTGAAGATTCGTGGGGCTGTTCCTGTGCCTACTGTTAAATGTGTGGTTCATTAGGAACTGTTCAGGCAAAGATCCTTGAAACCTCAAAATTTCAGTTTCTTTTCCAGGTGAGAGTCTGTATAAACAGTAATTTATCCTTTGCTTACAACTCTCCATATTGCTCTGAATCTGGAACTTACAAAGAGTAGGAATGTAGTGCAAGGACAAAAGATGGAACAGAAAGTTAAAGACACCATGTGGTGAACTTGTACTTTTCTCTGTGCTAAGGGGGAGGTTAAGATGAATTGGAGATGGGCAGATGTCACCCTCCAGTGAAGTCTCTTGGTGTAAACCCATTATTTTAAGGGAGATTTACTGCATTCTGTACCAGGTTATATTCTCAATTCTAATGCATTTCATTTCTATTATAATTTATATCATAGATATCAATAGATACCAATATATTTCCTCAGTTTTTAGTTTAATGAACAAGCTTCATTTTCTTTCCTGGAATGGAAGGGATATAAACAAATTTACCTGCTGCCAATCCAGCTGTTCCAGTGGGGATGATCCTGGGATACCTGAAGCCCCTGCTGATGGTCCTGTACCCCCAGGGTGATGTGCTGTGACTGGTGAGTACTGGTGGCACCAGCCCAGGGCGGTGTGAGGTGGCTGTGGAGGGGGGTGTGTTGCTCAGTGAGGGGTTTTGTGCTGCAGGGATCAGTGTGGTGTCAGGGATGATCTCACCCAGGGTCAGATGCTCCATAAGCAGTGCTGGGCAGCCATAGAATGGGAGAGTTTGGGAAAGCTGGGAATGCCCCCTTCCCCAGCCTGGATCAGGAACTGGGGGACACTGGACTCAGAATAAAGCCACAGATTATGAGGAGTTTGCACAGAGCCAGGAGTTCCAGACATATGGATGGAACAGACCACAGTCTGCACTTCAGACATTTATAGGGCCATTTGTTTCTTAGTCCTTTCCAAAATTAATTAAACTGTGTATGAACAAGGCTGCAGCTTGTTGAAAATCCATCTAGAGAGGGCTGTTTGGTGCAGAGTCTGCACCAGAGCAGAACAAGCAGTTATTTTTGCCTAGTAAAGGCTGGTGGCTCACAGCCTGGGTTAGCAGGCCTAGGCTTTGCTAATTTATGAAAGGAGGCATAAATTGGGCTGTTCAAGAATCTGCAGAGAACAGGTAAAAGCAGCAAAATTGAGATTGGAATATTACCTTTATATGATTGCTTACTGGAGTACCTGCTGCCCCTGCTTTTAACAGTGGTACCAACTACTCCTGGTGTTGGGGATCCATTTCACATCCCTCACTCCTGGCACAGGAGCCCAGGTTCTGCTGCTTTCCTTAGAGGGCTTTCTTTGTGAGCTTCCCATTCCCATCTTAGATAAGATGAGGTTATAAAAGCAAGGAACATTTCATGAAGGAACAGCCAGAATTCCCCCCAGGCACGTTGGGTCAGTTTTGTTCTTGGACTGATACTCGTTTGGATTTGCTTTGATAAGAGTTTGATGCTGCTCCTGTTGGCAACAGGGAAAACAGTGTGCAGGACCCTCAGTCCCACACTGGTCACAGCTCTGCTTGGACATGCAGGGGGAGAAATAGATGGAATTTCCAGCAGAGATTATCTTCTAAAGTGCTGTGTTGGTTGAGACAGAAAGAAATGGAAATGAGCAGTGCCTGGCTGGCCTAGCTGAGGTGGAATGTGGTGTGTGTAGAAGGCCAGGGCAGTGGAAGTGTCTTCAGTGTGTGAATTTAGTCTCTGGAGGACTTGTACCTGAGGAGCACCGAGAGCCTGTCTGCAGGTGAGTCACACGGATCCCCTGTGCTGTGCTTCCATGTGTGGCTGTGCAGTGAGGACAGGGGAAAGGAATGGTGAAAAGGGGGTTGGAGACTCTGAGTGGCCTGAATTCCCACTGCCTGTGTGGCTGAGCACTTGCAAATAAAGAGAAAGCCCATTTTTCCTGGTGTGTGCATTTAAAAGCAACGTGAGCTTCCATTTCAGACTCTGTGACGTGGAAATAGTTCCTTCATGTTCCAACCAGGGAGGTCTTTTCCAAACTGAGGGATTCCATGATCTAATCCCAACATGCAGGGAACGAGCCATGTACAAAATGACACCAAGGGTGGGAACTCTGATGTCTAACAGCCCAAAACTTTGGGTCTGGGTCAGCACAGGGGTCTGGGACACCTCTGTACCCACGGGAGAGGGGTGTGACATCCTGGAGGTTGTGCCACCAAGGGCACCTCGCTGGTCCCACTCACAAAGAGAGCAGGAGGTGTTGGAGAACCCCCCCAGCTCGGATGAAACGTTGCTGCAGCGTGGCTGGGTTTGTTGTTCCCTGTCAGGACCCGTCCTGGGGACAGAGCCCGGAATTAGATCCGCTCCACGGCCTTTGTGTGACAGTGATTTCCCTGGAGCTCTGCTGTTCCCAGTCCATGTGATGTTCTGTAACGGCATTAGTTGGATGGTTAATTAAAGTACATCTGGGTATAGACTTGAATTTGCCCCTGGAGTCAGACAGTATCCCTGTGATCCCATTTTAAGGAGTAATAGTCTTAAGGAAGCACATTTTTAAGGGAGACAGATGTCTGGAAGCAGATGATTAATTCATGCTTAGTTTCCAAGCAGTCATTTAACTTACAGGCTTTTTAAAGTGGATTCTTTAATTTAGTGCTTCACATCTTAAACATTTATAGTCAAAATCTTATTTCAGTTAAAGATGTATTTGTCTAAAGTGATGCTTTTAAATTCAGTGAAGTTCTGCAAATGAACACTGCTGAGAGAACAGAATCTCAGTTACAGAGTGCTGCAAGTCATGTTAGTTTGACTTTCTTATTTCCAACACGACACTACTGGTTTTTTTCAGTAAAATGAAGATTTAGTTTCATCTGAGTGGATCCTCTTGCAGTGCAGAGTTCAGCAGAAGGAGGGAACACAACTGAGTGCCAAATCTGGGTTAAGTTAGTGCAGATTTGGGGTGTAACAGGTGAAGTCAATGGAGTTTCTTTAGATGTGTACTGAGGTGGGGTCTGTTTCTTGTCTGCTTGCCCAGAGTTGGTCCATCAAAGCTGTTCCAAAGGTATCAGAGATGGAAGTTTGATTTAAAACATGTTTCAGGTTTCTTGTACTTTTCCATATCTGATTTCCAGACAGAGGTGATGCCGAGTAAGGAAGATGGTCATTAATGTTTTTGTATTTGTTTTGTCTTGGGAGTAAGATGTTAAATATTTAGAATATGCCTGGCTTTCTTAAGGTGAGGGTGCAGGTGCTGCTGAATGAATTTAAATAAACAGCAGTGGTATTTAACTGCACCCCCACTTTTCTCCTCTAGCTTTAGTGAGCCCCTCATCGTGCATATCATTTGCATAAAATGAGGCTTTTGCATTAATCAGCTGCAGGGCTGAAGCACTTCTATGAGGAAAGGCTGGGAGAGCTGGGATTGTTCAATCTGGAGAGGAGAAGTTTCAGGATGACACCTGGGGGTGTGTTGGCTCCAGGCTCTGGCTGCCTGCACAGGGTGTGGAAGGTGACTGTTCTTAACTGGGGCTCTCTAAAGTTAATTGAGAGTTGAAGCTGCTGCCCAGAGCTGTGGGAACACTGGAGCCACGAGGCTGTTCTTGCAGGGGGATCCTTCCCCACCCAAACAGTGTGAGACTTCATCTTTCTGTGTTTCCCTGAAGCCAGTGTGTGCTTTCATGAGATAAACCAAGATTTACTAATCAATATAGGTTTTAATTGGAAAGATAAATCCTCAGTAGCCTCCTTTGCCTCTGGTCTCCACACTGTGTCCATGCCAGGCACTGAGCCAGCCCTGCAGCAGGAATGCCGCTGGATGTGAGAGCAGGAGCCAAGGGAAAAGGGCTGATCCACACACGTCCAGAAATTGGCTCTTTGATTTCCTTGCTGAAAAACCCATTTTTTTACTCAAAAGACATGTTTCTTTCACCAGTAATTCAGGTTCATCCATGCTCAGGCCTGGGGGAAGCAGGCCCTGCTCTGCTGTAGGTCTTTGCTGGGAGTGGTGCAGAGGGATTGGGTCCAGAGCCAGATGAAATGGCTCCTCTCTGCCATGGGTTTGGCAGCAACAGCTGAGTGCTGCTCTGAATGGGGGCTTGAGAAAGGGGCAACTCTGTGCAGTTGGTTTGAGCTGTGTAAGAAGATAAATTAGGCCAAAATTCTGAGTTGTTCGTCGTGCACATCAAATGTATTTTTGTTTGTTTTCAAGGGGAAGAATTGTGGAACTGTGGATGGTGGAGGCAGCTCTGGGGAGCTGAGCCATGGAAGCCTTGCCAGGCTCACTCAGTGCAGAGGCTGCTGAGGGGGTTTATGGTCATTTTGTATTGAAATGGTTTTAGAATTAGTCAAACCGTTACTGATCGAATTGCTTGATGAGGACCAAAATATGATCTCCAGTTTGGATTTTGCAGAGGCCTCTGCTCTGCAGATGGAACAGGAACACAACCCCTTTACCAGCTCCCAGTTTTCACCCCCCAGCAGGACACAATGTAAACCTTCTGCTTTTGTTGAGGAGACCCTTCAGTCAGCTGTTCTCTTGCCCAGCAACTTTCCTTCAGCCTCTTACATGTAGCAGGATAAACAGCAGTGGAATATTAATAGGGGTTTATATTTATCCCTTGGAGGTTCTCTAGCATTTGTTCGTTCTTCCATACCACTCCTTCCAAGGAAGTTATTCCAACTACACCAGCAGTGATTTTTATGGCAAGTGAACAGGTTAATTTGTCATTTTTTGATTAAAAAAAATGTTTAGATTGATCCCTTTCTACAGGCTTTCCTTCCGGGGCATTTCCCAGCAATGCTCCTCTCCTCCTCCCTGTATCCCTTTGATCCCAGTGAGGATAACTTTTGATCTGTGCAGAGCACAATGAATCTTGTTTGTGTTGGGCCAGAGAGACAAGATTTTCACTCCCTCCACGCCAGAACAAACCCTGGCTGCTCTCAGACAGCCAGTTATCTAAATTGAGTTCTCTCTCGTTATTAACAGATCTTCTATTCATCCTTCACTCTCGGCTTCAGATTTCTCCAAGCCCTTTCCCCATGTGTGAGACGAGGTGATTTCCATGCACGGGCTGTGCACTGAGCAGATGGATCTGACAGCAATGCCATATTCTCCCACCAAAAATGACAGGATAATAAGTGAAGGTCTTGTTAAACTTGGCTGTGTTACCACAAGTGCGTGTTTACTAATATCTCACAGCAAGGCAGACTGGCTGGCAGGGCTTTGCTCACCAGCCACTGAATGCACTGGCAGCTGCTTTTTCTTAACCTGAAAGAAATAAGGAAGAAAAAAGAAACTGAGATCGTTGGAGACCTTGCCAACACCAACCCAGAATGTGATGGGGACTCTCAGAAGCTGAGGGAGCCCAGGGCTGCCTGTCTGATGTGAATCTGACCCCCCTGACTAAGGCAGCTCTTCGGCTCCTGCACTACCCAGAATTACACAGCAAAGTTTGGCTTGGCTGAAATCTCTCCATAGGTTGGAAAAGACCTCCAAGACCATCCAGCCCAATCTGTGACCGATCCCCACCTTGTCACCAGCCCAGAGCACTGAGTGCCATGTCCAGTTGTTAAAAGGTTAGGTGTTTTTTGGGGCTGGCCTGCCCACGGGGCCTCTCCATGTGGCACCCCTTGCACGAGTCACTCTGCACTGTTGAATTCACTATGTTGTCAGGACTTACTGCACCTTGATCAGCAGGGGGGGTTGCTGGTGGGAACACACAACTGCCCTGCCAAAGCATTCAGCATCTTCGGGAGCCGAGGCTGAGTGAGCTGTGCTGGGGGCACACGTGGAGTCTGGCAGGGGATGGCTGTGTCAGTCCCCTCCACTGCGGTGACACGTTTCTTGCTCGTGTTCACAGCCCGGGTTCAGGCAGAAGGAGCCACAGAGGGGTTGAATATGTGTGGCAGAGATGAGCTGTGTGTCAGACCAGGTGTGCAGGCTCAGTCCTTTCCATGGTGGGTATCCCTTCCTGCCTGGGATCCATCCCAGCTCCCACTGCTCTGGGACAGCTGGGACAGAGAGCAGGGTGGGGCTGAACTGGGGCCTCTGAAATGGCTGGGTTTTGGGTTTGGGTTTTTGGGTTTGGTTATTTGGTTGGGGGTTTTTTATTTTATTTTGAATCAGAGACTTTGTTCTTTGCCCTTTTAAATGCAAACAAAATGTGCTGTATGTTGGAGCGAGCTGTGGGGCGGCTTCAGCTTTCCAGGCATGTGTTGGACCTTCTGTGTGCTCAGCCTAATTAGCAGCTCTCAGCCCCCAGGTCTGGATTTGACACGGGGCTTGACTGGAGCTTTCCAGCCACTCCCTCAGCTTCTGGCTCTTCCTGCCCCTGGGAGAGGTGTGACCTGCCTGGGCTTTTCTCTCCGCCCGCTGGGCCAGGTTTGGGGTGCTGGGGTGCCCTGGGGCTGACCCTGCTCTGGGGTGTGATCTGCACCCTGGGCTGCCCCGAGCAGGAGGGCAGTGTCCAGCAGCAGGTCCTGGGGAGGGCTGGAGCCCAGGGAGGGGGAAGCAGAACCACGCTCCGCTGGGCTGTCGGAGCGGGCATCGGAGCAGCTCTGCTTTGATCCCCTGTGGGAGCATTTGAGGTAACACTCGGTGGGTGTTTTCAACTCTGCTGTAGCTATGGAGACCAGGAGCCTCCCAGAGCCAAGCAGGAGCTCTCTAGGTGCAGCTGCAACTCGCTCAGACGTTTCTGCCTCTTTTGGCCCCTTGTCAAATCTTTTTACTTAGGGGAAACTGGAACGAGGAATCAGAGTGACATATGCAGAATATTGTACTCAGATTAAACTTCAGTGGGATAAACGTGAATGGATCTGCGTTTGGAAACAAAGGCTGACTCTCAAAAGCCCCTCTCCCACAGCCCCTGCTCTGAACATGGAGGGTATGTGCCAATAAAATTAGCAGGTCCAGCTCTCTTCTCTTCTTTGTAGAACAAAGGCAAGGAGACCTGTACCTGGAAATGTCAGAAACTGGGGAGGTGGAAAAAGATGGTGGAAAATATCATATACATTTGAATCTGTGAACTGCTGGATAGGGATAGAAAAGTCTGTGTCATCTGACTTCCCATGATTAATTACTCCCATTGTGACAGGATTGCAGTGTTGGGTCCTGTTTGAAGGCAAGAGCTCTGCTGGATCAATGCAGTGAACCCTGGCTTTCTTAAGGATTCCCTCATCTGGAGCTAAATATTGGGCTAAGTGTGCTTCCCACAGTCCTGCTTTAGTTTTGTTGGGTGATCAACAAGTTTGTTGTCATCCTTGGTTTCCTATATTCATGTTCAGAGAGAATTTATTTCCTCAGCATTTGCTTAGGGGGTTGCAGTGTGTTTGATCCTGGGATATGGCAGCAGGGAAAAATATTTGGGGTTTATTTCTTTAATTCAAAGTAAGAGCTCAGTTTCAGTCCTGGCTGTGAAATGAGAAGGCAGTGGCTGAGGATTCCTCTCAGGAGCTGGGATCTGTGCAGTTAGTGATTCCAGGGTAAGTCCCTGAGGGAGCTGAGCTGCCCTGACCTCCAGCAGTCCTGGGCATCCCTTTGTGCAGGGAAGCAGACTGAGGAGGGAAGGTTTCCTGCACGTGGAGCAAATTATTCTGTGAAGCAGCAGTAAAATCTCTCCTGTAAGGAGGGACTGTGGAGGATCCCTGCTCCTTATCTTAACCTGTCCTGGCTCACTCCTCAGACCGTGCTTCACTGGAATGTCCAGCACCTCTCCCTGTGCCAGCCAGGAAATGAGTGATTCTGTAGCAAAATGTGCTTTACTGAATCATAAAACCTGGAGAAAGTGCAAGGCTGCCTTGTACTTACAGAGATTGTTTCCAGCCCCGTGTGTGTGGCAGCAATCCTGATCCAGCTGGGAGGGAGAAGGAATCAATCCATGTGTGCAAAGAAGTGCTGGGGGAAATGCATTTCTGGCAGTGAAAATCCATTAATTTGTGATGCAATGAGTTGTCACGTATCAGGAGACACAAATAACAAATATGATGAATATGGATGGATTTCAGTAGGACTTGTGACATTTTCTGGAAATGATCCCCAGTCCTGCTGCCGTTCTGGAAGATTTCAGCCCACACAACCATGGTCTTGTTCAGAGAATTGTTCCACATCCAGTTTGAGTACTTAACAGGGAATTGTTCTATTTGCTCTCTGTTATACAGAAGGCTGAATTTTATGACAGGAGAGGAAATGTCAGGACTAAACAAATGACTGATTCCTTGTAGCAGTAGTGCTGGTGCCATAAAGCAAGTTAATAAATGACAAGTGTTTAGACAGACTTGAGCCACCCTCACGAGCATCTTACTGGCAGGGGGGAGGATTTATGAATGCTTTTCTGTAAAGCCAAGGAACCATGGGCAGTGCCTAAAAGTAAGTTGGGATATGGACTGGAACTGGGCTGGTTGTGCAGTTCCAGGGGGTTTGTTACAGCCATGTGGTTCTGCTGCCCCGTCTCTTCTCTGTGGGGAGCTCTCTGCCTCACTTCAGTCTGGTCCCAGCTCAGCTCTGCTGCCTCAGACAAGCCACTAAACCTTCCTTTAGCTCCTTTGAGGTATTCCAGGGGTTTTCCTGCCCAGTGTGGGAGTTGAGTGTCCCATGACTGCTGGGGAGACACAGGCTGTGAAGAGCTGTCCTCACTGTCCCAGGGTGAGCAGGTGTGGGTTGGTGCTGTCTCACTCCCCCTCGGGCCAGCCCCGTCTCCTCTCCTCCAGGACAGCTTGCCAAGCCTGGGGGAGGGGTGGAGCAGGTTATTCCCCCAAAAATTCCAGTCAGTGATGGGGTCAGGGGTGTCCATGAGTCTTTGGTGCAGAGTGGCCACAGTTCCTACTCACCACCTTCATCCAGCCCTTCTCCTGCAGACCCTGTCCCAGGGGCCAAGCACAGCTGCTCCTCAGGCTGCTTCGTGCCCCTCCATCTCTGTGCCCACCCCATGAGGGACCATGCAGTGCTCCAGGACATGTTCCACTGCCTGCTGAGCTGGGATGACAGCATTCCAGGCTTTATGTGCTCACATTCATTTTTAAGATTAGATGATCAGCTTCACAATGTGTTGAGGAAAGAAAAATGTCTGTTTTTCTCCTTCCAAAAGCAGCGCTGCAGCTGTGGCAGGGGAGCAGTCCCAGGCTCAGGATGCATCGATGCCAAAGTGTGCAGAGGGATCACTCAGCAATGTGCTGTTTAAAAAATCCAGAAGACAAGGTGGGAAAGAGATCTCATAAGGAAGGAAACGATCTGGCTTTGTTTGGTTTTCGTGGAGCAGCTGCTGTTGCTGAACTCGGTGCACACGAGGCTGGTGAGCGCACAGAGGTAAAGGGGTGGAGTGAGGGGAGTTCAGGGACACTGGGAGCTTATATTCCATGTCACTCCTGGTGCTGGGACATGCTCTGGGTTGTATTTAAGATACTCTGTGTGTGAGGGAGGATGGATCACACAGAAAAGCTTTCACTTTGGGAATGGTCCAGCTGGATTTCCCTGCCCTCTGCAGTGATCTGTGACCTTTGTGGTTCTGTCTGTGCATCAGACACTGGGTTTGTCACAGAGCTGATGTGTGACAGCTGCTCATGCTGTGCTCGTGGCACTGTGCAGGGGGATGAACCACCCCAGGGGACTGATCCTGTCTGTCCACAGCATGAACAGAGGCTCCTAAAGCCCTGAAACTAATGGCTGTGCAAATGAGAACATAACCAGCTAGGTATGGCATTTTGGGATGCACCGTTTGGTGAAAGGCAGTCCCAGAATTTAAGATCTGGGATTAGTTTGAGATCCATGTCATTATGAAGATATTTTTCCCAAAAGACCCAATATGCTGATTGATTTCAATACTAACATGATTTATTAGAGATTCCTTGATATTTGTTCACCTTGGCAGTGGAGAGTCAAAGAGGCTCTTTGTGTTTCTGGTATCTCCTTCAATGAACTTGGAATCAACTGTAGCAGCAAATTGGTGAAGAGCCCTAATTATGCTAAAAAATGCTGCTGAGAGGATTAAGTCAGGCCAGGAAGTGGCTGAGCAGTGCAGTGGCATAAGGCAAAGTAAACCTGGCCAGAGCAGCACCACCAACACAGTTCATGGGCAACACTGGCCTCGTGAGTTCAGGGAAGGATAAGGCTGGAAGTCAGTGGATTTGGTGGTTTCCTGAGGGCTGCCCTGGAGCTGCAGGACAATGAGCAGTCATGCTTTGGGGTTCAAAGGAGGTGTTGGTAGAGGCTGAAGGGGCAGTGGTGTCCCTCAGCTGCTGGAAGGGAGCCTGCTCTGCTCCAGAGGTTCCTCTGCTCCCTGTTGTGAGGGTGGAGAGCCCCATGTGTGCCTGGGTCCCACCCCAGAGCCCTGTCTGGAGCCAGCAAACCTGCAGCCCATGCCGTGCCAGCCCTGCTCCACGGCCCTTCTTTGCCTTCCTGCTCCTCCTTCCCCTGCCAGTGCCTTTCCCACCTTGGGCTGGGCTGGAGCTTCTCCCTGGCTGGGCAGGAGAGCAGAGCTGTGGTGCCCCTGTCCTGGACCCCTGCACTGCCAGCCCTGTCCCAGGGCTCGTCACAGCAACGTCCACGTGTGGAAAAGCAGCACAAGAACCGATGAAATGTGCCCCCCCTGCAAATTCATGAGCAAGGCAGTGGAATGGGATCCTTCTGGCACAGGGGCTGTTTTCTATTTGCCTTTTTAATCTGAAATATTCGGAACAGTTTGAGAGTTTTGACGTGTAATGAAATCCTGACCTGTTTTCTGCCAAATTGCAGTTGTACAGCCTTGGCTTAGCAATATATTGCCAGCTGGAACTGGGGCAAAGTAAATCCACATACATTATATAACTTCAATTGGTTTATACAAGGAGAAGGGGATATAATATCTTAAGCCTTTTAAATAAGGGATCAGTGCAATACTGGGAATTTGTTAATATTATCCCGTGGTAAATTTTAAAATGCATTTACAGGTGCAGCACTTAAAGGTGAGGGGATCACTTGCTTCCCTGTGTCTGGATGCCCATAGATTGTTGTCCTGTGGTTGGATATTGTGGTGAGGTGCTGTTGTGAGGAGCTCAGTGGATACACCCAGATGGGTGGGGGGAAATCTCCTTCTTCCAGCCAGAAAAGGAAGGAAAGAAATGATTTGCCAGAATGAATAGACATAGTTGTGGTTTAAGGCTTGGACTCTCCTGTAAAGTTCATGAAAGTCAGTCAAGAGCTCCAAAACCAGCTCCTGCTGTCAGTATTATAGACCAGCCTGGAGACAACGATCCAAACCTTCTTACTTTAATAGGGGAAAATTCATTTATTGACACTTTAAAGCATATTGACTACCTTGGGGAGATAGAGATAATATTTTTAGGTGTCTCAGTTGTGATGGTTTTCTTATGTCATCACTTCCATTTCAGAGTCCAGGGCAGAGCAAAAAAAAGAGCAAAAGTGTGTTTTTAGAGACTCCTGTATACAGATCTATAATATACACATAACTTGCTCTTGGAGTGCTGGGGTGGCAGGTGGCAGCACTGCAGTGGCAAATGCAGGCCAGGGATTTTGCAGCAATAAGTGCAATACAGAAGCCAAATTAAAAATAAATCACCCCAAAATAGACTGTCCCCAAGCCTTGTGTGAGCCTGGAACACAACCCAGTGTCAGTCATTAACCCCAGATCAGGGAAGGGGCCTCGTGCCACAGGTGCCAGTGAGGGGCAGGAATCCACTGCTGCCCGAGATGCAGTCCAGCCACGGGGCTGGGAATTGTTTCCACATGATGTGAGGGGCTGCTTTAGGATGAGCTGGGGTCACAAAGGCCCCCCTCTCTCTAGCTGGCAGGTGGGCAGTGGTCAGGCACAGGACAAAGGCTGAAGAACAGGCTTTTAGGACTATTTTACTCTATTTGAAGTGGGCTTTTTATGCTGTCACTGCCATGTGTTGGCACATTTGAGGTCGTGACATGATTTGGCTGAATGTGAAGGTCAGGGCTGGTGCTGCCCTTGTTTTCCCACAGGGAGATGTTGCAGCTGCAGCACGTGGGGCCTTTGGGCCAGAGCTGTCATGGAGTCACTGGCTGGGTTGGGTTGGAAGGACCTTAAAGCTCATCCTGTCCCCCCCCTGCCATGGGCAGAGACACCTTCCACCAGCCCAGGTTGCTCCAGCCTGGTCTTGGACACTCCCAGGGATGGAGCAGCCACAGCTTCTCTGGGCAACCTGTGCCAGGGCCTCCCCACCCTCCCAGGGAAGGGTTTCCCACCCTCCCCATTGCTGTACCCTGGAATTCACCTGTGGGATGGGGACACCTGCCTGTGCCAGGGGCAGCAGGACCCGACAGCAGGAGCTGCACAGGCAACAGCTCCAGGCACAGGAGCTGCAGAAAGACACACCAAGGAGACAATTACAACATTATAGAACCTTAATGTAATAACTTTGCACAATTAAGAATGGTATGTTAATATATCAATGTAGAAAAACATGATACTGCATATTAATTGTCTCCGTTTGAATGTCACGTAATACATCCAGAATTTAAAGTCAATGTAATTACCTTTACTACTAATTTAATTAGCATTCATTTAGGAGAAAACATCCTTTGGCATTTGACAGCGTTTAAACTTCATGCTGCTTGTTCAGAAATAACTCCTGGGGGAAAAAATCACTTAGGGAGTGTCTGGAAAATTCAAAGCTATTTGGAAATTTAACTGTTTTCTTGATTTCCTTCCCACGTGAATGCTCCTACAAAAATAACCCTCAGGATTTTAGAATTCTCATTTTGCATAAAGGAATGTATGAATAATAATAATAGTAACATTCACAGAATACACTCAAATCAGTTATCAACAGCAGCAGTTTCTCTGGAGAGGAACAGTAAGGGATTTTGTGCTTCTTTGGGGTTTTAGGATGTTCCAAAGCATTGCTGGTGGTTGATGATGTTTGTAACTGTTCATGTAACACGTGGAATACTCTGATTTCAGTATTTGTGATGATTTAGTAGCCTGGAAGACTCGATGGCAGTTCAGAGCACCTGCTGAACTGGCAAAGGTTGGTGCTCAGGTGGAAAGAACTGAGGAACTGTGAGCCCCCTCGGCAGCCCTGGAGCCTCTGTGTGTGCAGTGCCACCATCCAGCCCAGCACACCCCAGGAGGGGTTCCCTCCACTCACTCCATACAGCCCCTGTGCCATCTCTCCATGGATTTTGCTTTAAATTCAAACTTCAAGATAACTTATTAAAAGACTATTTTTAGAGATTATACCCCTATAAAAGTCATCAAAGGTATCTTTTTTTCCCCAGCCTTCGGGCTTTTCTGCCTGCCCTGCTACTGCAGCACAATCTTCAAGCACTTAAGCCCTTACAAAAGATAACATGCTCTTTATGGGGTTTAAAGATAGCTTATTTCAGATTAATTTCAATGAACAAACTGAATCTGAGAAAAGCCTTTTACTGATCCAATAATTTCTGCATTTCGCAGCAATTAACTTAAAGATGGTGTAATTAAAGTGCTGAGTTTCTGTGGGCATGGAAGGGTTTACAAAGAATGACTATTGGCCTTTTGTATTTTGCATGAGGATTTTATAAACCCATCTGCCTTCAAAAATAACACCAGTTTTGGGGAAGTTTCCCCTGTGACTTCCTTTGGGGTGTGTTGCAGACCACGCTGATTCTTGGAGGAAATGCAGGTGAGTTCAGTCAGTTATTCCTTGCTCCCTAAAAACCAGGGAGGGGTTAGGAGAAGTGGTGTAACAGAAATGTGGATCATGGAAATGTTTCCCAGGGCAGAGCTGTTGCAGGAGGAACTCTTTTCCCAGTGTTGATCTTTTCTCACAATGTGATGATTAGGAATTATTTTCTGGTGTCAGTGACTGTGATACATCCCTAAGGTTGGAAGGGAGAGCTGGCTCTTTATTTTCTGTCTCTGGGCTCTCTATCCCAAGGGGAGAGGCTTGCATCCAGAAATCCAGGACAAAATATTTTCTCCTATGGAAACATTATGGGATATAATTAATTGTAGAAATATGTAATTTTTTATTTTTTTTAATCATTCAGATGACTTGTTTTCTGAACACTGAGACAGACTCTGGCCTGGCTGCCCAGGACTGTGGGAAGGGATTGCCATCTGCTGGCAGCCAGAGCAGGGGAGATTCCAGGAGAGATTCCCAGTGCTCGGGTCCTGCAGGACTGGGTGATGTGCTGGGACCCCAAAGGTCAGTGCAGGCTGAGCAGGCACAGATGCCACGAGCTGTGGTGCCCTGGGCACAGGGAGGGGGGTGCTGTTTGTGGCTCCTGCTCAGGAAGGAGCCTGTGGGAGTGCTCAGCTTTAGGGAGGGTGGACCTGGTCAGTCAGACTGTGTTGTGTCCTGGTTTGTGGTTCAACACCTCTCTGGGAGTGACCAAGGCCAGCCTGGACTTGGAGCAACCCGGGACAGCGGGAGGTGTGGGCGGGCTTTAAGGTCCATCCAAACCCAAACCATTCCATGAACCAGCTTCCAAAAATAAAAAACTGTCAATTCTGGGAGCTTAGTTTGTGGCAAAAATACCTTCTCAGTGAAGAGCCTACAGAAATGAGAAAGGCAGGGAGAATTAATGTCAAACAAACAGTAAATCCGTGTCCCTGCCTGTGAATATTGCCGCTTGTGTGGCCTGAGCAGCCGAAGTGCCCGGGCTTGGTCACTCTGCAGTGTCCCTGCAGTGCCCACAGGTGCCTCAGTTCCTGGCACTGCTGTAGGGTTCATGTGAGCAGGGACAAAGACACCCCAGAGTGACAAACAAGCCCCTGCAGAGCCCCAGCACACCAAGTGGGGCTTTGCTGTGGAATGTTTTAAGTACAGCATATTTAGTTTCTTTAAAAAACCAACCCCACACCTTTCTTGTGCACACAGACCCAGTGCCCCACGGACTGGTGCAGCAGAGCATCCTGTGAAGCATCCTGGTTCCCTGGAAACAGGAGTGTGCTCTGGCTGTCACCAGAGGGAACTGCAGCACCAGTGGAGGAGCTGCTCTCCCTCACACACCTTTGCTGAAGGGCTCGGTGGTTGCAGCCATATCTTGCTCCTAAAGCTGCCTCTGTTGTTACAAATAAGATAATTTTTTAATCTGTGCATGAAAATGTCCATTTTTAATGCTTTTGAGAACTTTGATTCTGGTCAGATAAAACTTGGTAATATCTTAATGACTTTTCAAGGTTTGCAAAGCTGTTTTGAATTAAGTGATTTGTCATGATAATTTTAAAAATGCATTTTTCCCCCAGCTCAGAGGGTTCATTCTAAAAAGGAATATATAAGCTCTAGAAGAGGAAAGGAACAAAGATCCCTCTCATGTTCTCCCTCAGGTAGATGGGGTGCAAAAGGAGGGATGATCCCCATGGAGGTGCAGAATCAGGGAAGCTGATGCCAGAGTCACCTGGGAAGGCTGGAGTGGCTGTCTGAGCCAGTGCCCCAGAGCACAGTGCCAGGGCTGGCCCCGAGGTCACAGGGCTCCAGTGGCCCTTGGAGTGGTGAGTTTGGAGAGGGCAGAGCTCTGTGCCCCTTGCAGATGTGTTTGCACAGAGCTGAGTCCTTCTGGGATACTCTGGGGCATCTCTGCTGACCCCAGTGTGGCTTTGATTTATCACAGGTTGTTTTCTGTGCCTGCAGCTTGTCCCA
>JAWWLV010000011.1:882656-894792 GCA_035041135.1 Platyrinchus mystaceus | reverse complement strand
CTTAACCATTCCATGAATTTATGAAAATGTAGACAAAAGGATTTTAAGAAATGCTTTCTTTTGTTCATAAGAGGACTCTGAAATCCTCTTGCTCCATTTTATCCAGTGTTTGTGGTCAGGTGGAATGGGCTGATCAATCTTAGATAAACATGGTATTTTAGAAAGTCTTTCACAACTTATGGTAATGAACATCTTTTTTCCTTATCCAGTTTGTGTTTTGCCATTGTATTCCTTGCTGGCACAAGCTGATGTTCTTTCAGAGGACACGGGAAGATCAGATAAAGATGTTTTCTGCCCCTGACCGGCTTTGTCAGCCCATGAGCTGAAATCACACAGGCCAGGGGCTGTTTGGGAACGCAGCATCTTCACCCTGAGTTGTTTTCAACCAGGGAATTTAGGGCTGGACCAAGAACTGGGACACACATCCCAGCTGAGCAGCTCAGTCCCTTGTTTTTCAGGAACTAGAACAAAGGAACAACCAGAAGTGTGATCCAATATCCAGCTGTTCCCATCTCCGTGCCCGGCCGGGGCATCCCGGTGAAATCCTTGTTGGAGTGTCCCATGTTCCTCCTGCTCTGCTGCCTCCCCACCTCAGCCACCCCCTGGAGGAGCTTGTCCTCTCACAGCAGAAGTGCAGCAGGGTAAGCCTTGACTTTAACTTGGTTCAGTGCAAATCCAAGTAACACACTAAATGCCTTTAAATTCTGAAGAAAATGCCGATTTTCCTTCAGCTGTGACAGTAAAGGCCACACCAACTGGTTGCAGTGATGTATAAATCATACCACACATCCTCCAGAAAGCTGCCAGTTCTCAAATCATCAATGCCTGGGGATTTATGGGGTGTGGTGGGCTGGGTGTCCTTCCAGAATAACAGTGACAGGAGAGGAACGAATGGGTGAGTTTTTGTTTGAAATCTCTCACCCTTGTCCTGTGCTGGGCAGCTCTGGGGGTGCAGTGTGAGCCCAGCTCAGGGCTGGTGGCTGTGCTGGGTCGGACGTGGCCCCAGAGCTGCTCTGGCCCCACAGCTGTGCAGTTCAGCCCCCTGGCTCCCCGTGCCAGGGCTGTGCCTGGCTCAGCAGGCTGCTCACCTTGCAGTGACCCCAGCTCTGTATGCGGGTCCCGCTGAGGCGCCGCTGCCCCGCTCCGTGTCAGGCAGATTCCTCCACACAGCTGTCCCTGTGCCAGCCAGGAAGGCATTGCCATCACTCAGCTGCCGTGGAATGGGGCTCTGCAAAGGCAGACCCCACATTGGTACTGTTATTTTTAGACACCAGTGGGCAACTAGTCCAGAAATTCCGTGGCACGTGTCGATGTCCACACGATAGAGCTGTTTCTCCATCATATTTGCAGCTATTTTTTAGCAGGTGTCTCAGCAGTCAGTGAGTGATACTCCTCTCTGCCAAGAGAAATGATGTGCAGACCCCAAGCCCTGGGAAACAGCCTGTGGAATTAAATATTTAGTAGCTTAATACATGGATTTTTTCAGGTCTTCAGTTGCATAGTTATCAAATTAATCAGCCTTTATTTTCATGATGTAAATGTGAGTAGAAGTAATGCCTGGCAACTTCTAAGGGAGCTTTCAAATGCTAAGACTGGTGTGACTAATAAAATGCATTTCATCAGACAGGTTTTCCACACATAAACCTATTTCTAGAAAGCAAAAATCTGATATTCTCACATGTTAGTCTGCATGTCACAGGAGTGTATGGCAAAGTCATAAAACAATTCAAGGCATATAAATGTGGCTTTTGATTTGCTAGTAAATCAGGGGTAAGGAAAAAGCTCAGCTGAAAAAAAGAAATGTGATTTAAAAATTAATACCAATATTACAAAGCTGTAAAGATTTTATTACTTGGAGCATTCCTTTTGTGGAGATGAGTTGGTCTGTCCCCCCAGTGTCCTCTACAGCAGTTTAGCCTGCAGGTATTTATATGGATAGAATTTGTAAAACAAAGCCTTCCTGTGCCAGCCTGCTGCAGTGGGGGCAGATTTCCAGGGATTACAGGTACAGTAACAAAGACAGAAATTCAGCTTTCTAGTATTTAATATCTGGGTGCTGCTGAAATGAAGAAGATTGGGATGTGCTCTCAACGTACTGGCTGTTTTAACACTAGAAATGGCCAAGTGGCTTTGCAAAGTGGGTGGTGTGTCAGTGAGGTTCTGACAGTTCCTTCCCAAACATCAGGCACTAAATCCCTGGGATCCAGCAGAAAGAGCCCAGGAAATGCCTCCATGGGGTTGTTTCCATGCAGTTGATATTATTCTGTCAGCTGTGCTCCCAGCATTCCGTGTGGAAACCTGTCCCTGGTACAGAGGGGGAAGTTCTGCCTCTCAGGGGGTGCTGTGGGATCGTTTAGAGCTGAAGCTTTCCTTAATCTTGTCCAAGAGAGAGGGGAGGGGAGTGCAGAGCTCTGACCCCGAGGGCTTTGTTGGTGGCTCTGACCAGCCCAGCTGGAGTCTGTGCTGCCTCCCAGCCCTGTGTGTGGGCACAGGGCAGGGGCCAATGCTGAGGTTCCTCCTGTGACATCTGTGCCTCTTGATGTCACAGGAAAACCATTCCCAACCACGTGGTTCAATGTCCCTGTCGGCCCAAGGTTGGATTATCCCGCAGGAAAGCTCCAGCACAACCATCCTGCCTGTTCAAGGGCTCTGGGTCACGTTTCTGCTGCTGTTGGCTGGATTGTTCTCATTTTCTTTAGGACTGGACTCTGGCTTTAATCACCTCATTGCTCCTTAACTTCCCCTGATGGTTGGCCTTGATGGTCCCAGAGGTCTTTTCCAGCCTTAACAATTCCATTAGCACTCAGCTGTTGGTCCCCTCTGTGCTCCAGGGCAGATGCTGAGGGTCCCTGGCTGATGGAGGAGCACTGACAGCTCCCCAGGTCCTTCCTGGCAGTTTTGGAGCAGGAGCAGTTAAAGGGCTGGGGCAGGAGGGCTCAGTCTCTGGAGGTTGGAGGGGTCTGACAGGATGGCTCAGTCCCCAAAGGTTGAAGGGGTCTGACAGGATGGCTCAGTCTCTGGAGGTTGAAGGGTTGGGACAGGATGGCTCAGTCCCCAAAGGTTGAAGGGGTCTGACAGGATGGCTCAGTCCCCAAAGGTTGGAGGGGTCTGACAGGATGGCTCAGTCCCCAAAGGTTGGAGGGGTCTGACAGGATGGCTCAGTCCCCAAAGGAAGGCTCCAGCTCACGCAGCTCCTCTGTAGGCTGAGGGAACAGCCAAAGATCAGTGCAATAAAGCACTTTGGCTGCTGAGGTGGGATGCTTGGAAGGCAGTTGGGGTGTTGTTCCTCCAGCCCTTCCCCAGAGCTTTGGCACAGCCTCAGCCACTGCAGAGGGTGTTGGTGCTGCCCGGGGCCGGCACCGTGCGCGGCTCCGCTGGGCAGAGCAGGACCTTGTGAACCCTGTGGCATCCAAACCTGCCAGCCAAGCGATCCAGCTGGGCTCTTTGTTTTTCCTTCTGGCAGAGTCCATGTGGTTCCAAAGAAGAGAATGGAACATTTTCTAAAACATCAGCACTGAAGTTGCTTCTCTCCCGGAAGCCTCGCAGCCCTGCTGCCTCAGTTCTCCTCCTGACTTTGGCCCTAATTCCCTTAAAGCACTGAGGACATTTAAAGCATTTGAAGTGATTCCCAGCCTCGAGCAGTTAATGGAAATGAAGTCAAGCAGGCTGCTCCAAAGGTTCCCTAAGTGAGACCACTCTGAGCACCTCAGTGAGCTGGAGGCTAAAGAGGAGATCTAATTCCTAAACCCAACTCCCCGTCTAACTCTGGACATTGAGTATCTCAGTGTCCCAGCACAAACCCAGAGGGAAGAACATACAGAAATTATCACGTAATTTGAAACACAAATAGAAATGAGGGAATTGTTTTTCTTGTGTATTGTTGTTCAGCAGCAAAGCAGTAGATGTGTTTTGCCACGGATCATTCTGAGTTTTTTCTTAAGCCTTGTATCCTCTCCTTGTTTTTTTATAGTTTGAAACTGTCCCTCTGCCTTTTTTTTTTTTTTTTTGGCTGTTGGACTGAGCTCTATTGTAGGATTGATGTCTGCAGTTCATTCCTCAGTTGTAATCAGAAGATGTGTTGTTTAAAATAATGTCTATATTGTTACTCTGCTCTTTGCTGCAGTTACAACTTTCATGTCCTGCGTGCTCTGGCCGTGCAGGACAGCACTGGCTGTGTGTGCAGCTGAGCTGGGGAGCAGTGCCCAAAGCTGGGGACAGCAGCACTGACTCCCTGTCCTTTCCTGTGGCAACTGGGCCTGGAAAGATCCCAACCTCTGAAGGTCAGATGGCCTTGTCAGGAATACATGGTTCCTGGTGGGAATTATTTCCATGAGATCAGATGGATATATATAATTAGCAGAACCAAACCAGATAGGATTCTTATGGGAACAGCTGTGCAGCCAAGGAAGCCATTGTATCAGAGATGGTTTTCTCAATAAATATATTGCATAGAGTCATATTTCTTTTTGCAACAAATTGGATCTTATCCAAGAAGATTTGCTCTATAGCAAAGCCAGACCAATACCAAAAAGCTCGCAGTTTGTTCTTGTGTCTCAGAATGTTGTGATAGGCTAATTGTGCATGGCATAATCAAGTGCTTTATAGCCCTGAGTTTTATTTTGGGTAAGCAGTCATGAAACCACCTTCCCTACGTGGTGTTTGGGGAAAGACAAGCAGTTTTTGAGGAGAACTGTCTTGCTCAAAAATGCAGAGAAGTGGCAGGAAGCAGCAGTAGAGACATCAAGGTATATCAAGGCCAGGTTGGACAGGGCCTGGAGCAACCTGGGCTTTGTGGAAGGTGTCCCTGCCCATGGCAGGGGTGGGACTGGATGGGCTTTAAGGTCCTTCCAACCCCAACCAATCTGGGATTGTGTGCCATTGATGAAAACTTCCTTAGGTGACATGACTTGGCTTCAGTTCTTGTTCTGGAATCTTCATCTTAGAATTCCCGCCAGGCTCCAAAGCCCAAAGCCCAGGGACTGTTTACAGTGTGCAATAAACCATCTCTACAGGGCTGAATTTGTCTCTGATGTGAAACAACTGCTCTGCACAGCGTGGCCAGAGCTCAGTGCTGCTCCCCCCTGTGATGTCAGTGTTCCTGAGCCCCTCCTCACACCAGTGCACATGAGTGCACTTACAGCATTCCACTGCCACTCTTTGTGCTTGGACATTCCAGATGAAAGTGCTCTGCAGATGGACACAAGTCATGGCAGCCTGGGGCCCACAGTTCCCATTCTGCATCTTGGCCAACAATACTGTTCCTGTAAAAATAACCAGGCACTGAATTGCATTTCCTATGGATGTTTGAAGGCTGCCCCTCCCTGTTTTGTAGGGGTGGCTTGGGCAGGTACCTGTCCCTCCTGCTCTGCCCCACAGTGGGCAGGGATGGCCAAGGGAGCCCTGCAAAGCAGCTCCTGGAACAGCCCCTTCCTTGGGAGGGACTGGGATTGAATTTCCATTATAACCAGCTCTAGTCCTTTCCAAATTAAATACTTGAGTTAGAAACTTGCTTTAGGACAAGTTAGGCTGTGTTGGTATGAAAAGCCAGGATTTTTTCCACCTGGTGCTGTAGAATCTGGCTTGGCTTAATTCCTATTCTTCAGGCTGGTTTTAGGGGCTCCAAGGAAGATGTGATCCCACAGCCATTTTATGAGGGGAATTCTGAATAAAGGTGATAATTGATTTTTTTTTTAGTGTAAAGTATTTAATTTTTAATCAACAAGCAGATAAGAAAGTGATAATCTCTTTTAGATCTGCTTAATGTGTTTCTGAGCACTGTCCTGTCTTCTGGGAGCCCACCAGAAATTCCTCTCAATTATTTGAACATCCAGACTAGATCTCTCAAAATCATCCTGTGCACCTGTTACCTGGAGGGGCTTTGGAGCAGCCAGTTCTGTCCTTTTCCAGTTCAGAAACACGGGAAGAATCCCAGTTCCATTTCATCTCCAGGCACAGCTCTGAGATGGGATTCTGTATAAACTCCTCCCATTCCAGAAGGAAAGCCTTTGGATCAGAGCTTGTGTGATGTTCCTCTGAGTGTTGTGCACACGGGTTCATTTCCCCACAACACTTGGAGTGGGTTTTTCTGCTAATTGGTCAAACCCAGGATGGCTCTGAGGGATCTTCACACTCCCCTTTGCTGTGACAGGACCTGCTGTGCAGTCTGTGCTTTTGGCTCAGATCTGGCACCTGTCTCCATGGGTTTTCTCTCCTTTGAATTAGAGACAGTTTGCAATTATTTAGGACTGTTTAGGACAAAATAATTCTCAGATTGTTTTAGGAATGTTCCTTCCTGGAGCTTTGTTGCCCACTTCCCACAGGAATGTTGAAAACCTGTGGTTGCACCCTGTACCCGTTCAGGGACAAGGAGCTAAACGTGCCTCTGTGCTTTGAGCAGAATGAGATTCCTGGTGGTGCTTGGAAAAGAACTGATAACTACAGAAGTATCCTGAGTAGGGCTTGGCTTGGGTTTTGATAGGAGAGGGATGAGTGAAGATGTGGGGGATTAAGAACAAACCGGGTTCCTGTCAGCTCTAAATATGTGGATGGTCATAAATATTCTCTGAACTTACCATGGGGTGTTTCATGGCTATAAAGAGACCACAAAGCACCTGTCACCCTTGGTTCTCTGCCCCTTCAAAAACTGAGCCCCCTTTCTTCCCTTTGCTCTGAGGCAGATGTGCAGCTGGAGGAGCAGGCAGAGGTAAGGCCAAATCCCCTGAATTCCTGCCTTTTTAGACAATTGAATGCACATGGCCAAACCCTGGCACCAGTGAGCCAGGCAGCTGCAGCACATTCCAAACCCTGCTCTATTTAAAGCATCCTGGGGCTCCCAGAACAACTGCAGAGACAAACCTGCCATTGAACCAGCAGAGGGGGAATGGCAGAACCAGGTAAGATGCACAGGGAAATGTGAATGTAACAATATATTAAAATGAATAAATCTGAGCAATGTAGTGTGAAAATACTCAGCTACTTGTATTGTTGAACCACTGTGTATTTTACTTTTCAGTAACAGTTACCAGTTTAAAAGTTAAGTCTATTAACAGTTAAAAGTAGCTTGTCTTCCTCCTGTATTTCTGAATCCCATCAGTTTTTTCTTTAGTGTTTTGTAGCTGTAATTTCAGGTTAGTGAACACAATAGAACAGAACTGTGTAAAATGAGATATGTTTGACAGCATTTTTGATGTCTGTGTGTAGCTGAGCTCTGAGTGCAGTTCTAGGTGAATGTAGAATAATTCAGATTTTAACCCCACAAAGCTTGCGTGACAGAGCAAAATGAAATTTTAATAATGAGCTTTCCATTGTAAGCACACCTCACTGTCTCCAGGGAGAAAAGGCAGTTTATAAAAATGCATTTTGGATCTATTGTCATTTTTTATTTACTTCTCTTAAACTTACAGCTGTAAGTGCATCTGTGGTGTTTGCTGTGCACAGGTACTCAGGTAACACTTGTTAAAGGAACTTTTTAATACACCTTCGTAGCTATGTTAAAAGTTTCCACAGACTTGTTCTGCACCATTTACTCTGGGATCTGAGGAGGAGAGTGAATTTCTGCCAAGGTACCACAGGATATGAACACTGTGTCTTTATTGCAGTTTTCATTGGTACCCACAGACGTTACACCGACACTGGTTTAAACTGGGTCCCACACGACACTCCCGTAGTCAGCAGACACAGCAGCATGAGCAGAGCTCTGACAAACCCCTCTGTGCCCCCAGCAGGATCCAGCCTTGGATCTGGAATTAGACCTTGAGAAAAACGGCAGGTAAAGAGAAATAATTCCCAAAGAAGCAGCTTTACCTTGCACGGTGTCAAAGCAATAACAGCCTTTCAGTTAAACAGGTAAGGGACTCCCCTGTGGCAAAAGGACTTCCAGTTTCAGAGCAGGATTTTATCCTTGCTGTTGTGGTTGTTTATCTGTTTAATATTTTCATGGCAGCATATGCAGATTTTCTCTCTGTGCTCTCTCCCTCTGGCAGAGACACCGTGCAGTGTCATGGAGAGAGGTTTGTTGTGCACAGCTTTAAAAGAGCAGTGTGGCAATCCTTAAATTATTAAGGATCCCTCTAAGTCTGCCTGCTTGATCTAAACTGTGCAAGGTGTTGTGAATAGTTTTACATAATTTATTAATCCCTTCAAAAACCTGGAAATCTCTTAACTGCAGAGAGATGTGCTCCAAGAGGTTGTAATATGTTGGTAAGTAATAGGATTCTGCTTTTTGGCAAGAGACTGCTATTTGCAGGAACCTGATAGAAGGGTCTTTAAAATTCTGATGTTGTACAGAAATGTATTTATATACAGCCAGTCCTGCTTTCCCTGTGCTCCCTGGAGAACCATGGCCTGCACTGGGCTCCTTGTTCTAGGACTAGTGGGCAACTCACCCCATGTTTGTGGCTGGCCCAGCTGCCAGAGTTTCCACACTGGACACTCCTGTGTTATTTTCCTGCTGGAAAGGAGGAAACAGCCTTGCAGTGGTTGATTATCTCAGCCTGAGCTCCCTGTATGGCTGTGGGGACAGGACAGGAGAGGGATTCCATGGGCAGGGAGATGAGCTGGGAATCCCTGGTGTGCAGCCACTGCCACCATCCTTTGGGGATGGGATTCAGGGTCCCCTCAGTGCAGCCACTGCCACCATCCTTTGGGGATGGGATTCAGGGTCCCCTCAGTGCAGCCACTGCCACCATCCTTTGGGGGTGGGATTCAGGGTCCCCTCAGTGCAACCACTGCCACCATCCTTTGGGGGTGGGATTCAGGGTCCCCTCAGTGCAGCCACTGCCACCATCCTTTGGGGGTGGGATTCAGGGTCCCCTCTGCAGGTCCAGGCACGCTGGGATAATCCTGCTTTGATGAGTGGGATAATTGCCTGCCCTGCTGTCACAGCCCCTCTCTTCCCTTGCAGCCCCAGCCCCGCTGTCCCGCCTGGTTGTCCCTGTGCTCCTGGCAGTTGGTTGGATCCTGGGATGTGCTCTCATGGTGTACATTGTCTTCTCCTGATGGCAGTAAGTGACTGGCACGTGTCACACACCACCTCTGCTTCCCTGGCTTGGCACTGCCACCTTTCAAACACAATTTGCTTTGTCTTACAGCACAGAAGAATTTACAGCGGTGTTGATTAGAAGAATCTGGAAGTTCAATTGAGATTTCTAATGACTAAAATAAGTATAAAATGAGATATTTTTAATATCAACACTGTAAACACGGTGTACATTTTTATCCACAGCGTTTCAAATGCTAATTAGAGCTTTAGGAAGAGTCACCAAACTAGTTTCCCAGTTTCCAAACGGTTTGTAATGGGGTGAGTTGTTTTGGAGTCCTGTATAGGTGGACACCTGCCTGCTTGCTGAATAGCAAACCTTTAAAATAGCTAAGGAGCTTCCAACTTGTTAGAAACAGGCAAGGGTTAATTTCTCATGGGGCCTGGGGAAGTATTTTTAGCCTTATTATGGGGGAAATCTATTGGAATCTATTGTTATGAAACAGAAATATGTATGTCCTTCGAACAGAAAACCTCAGGCTTTTTTAGGGTTGGGAGGGCTGTGGTACAGCTGAGTGTGCCTGGAATCATGGCTCAGGCTCACTCTGGCCCCCTGACTGTCTTGTACTTGAGGGGGTTGCCTTTTTTAATTATAATTGGAGATAATTATATTCCCCTGATGGATAATGTGCCTTGAGAACTTCCAGCGACTTCGCCATTTAAATCAGAAATAACCGTCAGATGATCTGAGCTGCTGCATTTTCACAGACAGCCCTTAGCTTTTGAGCATGAAGGGTTTTATACTGAAGAGTTGCAGCTCTCAGAAGACAAAATCATTAATAATTCAATCCCCAGTTAAAGCAGAGAACTGGCTGTGGGAGGCATGTCTGGAAGATCCCAGCAAGATGTATGTTTAAGGGAATGTGAAAAAAACCTCAATGACCCCTGATGGGGTTAAACAGAGAGAGAAACTATTTTTTTGGCTCCTGCTTACACAGTCTGTATAATTTTGAGAATGTGAGGAAGGCACATCAGTCAGACATCCTGTCTCCATCTGTGGGCACTGTCTGTTGTCCTTTAGAATGGAAACACAAACATATTTGACTGTAGTGCAGACGTGAACGTTCCTTGGCTGCTCCAGCAGCCTCAGCAGCAGCACTCAAGTGTGACATTCCCTTTGGGAATTGTCTCAACACCAAACTGCTTCACCTGTGAATGAACTGAGGGCACAGAGGAGATCCTGTTTCATCAGGTGTCCTGAAAGAGAGGGGATAAACCCTGCAGTCTCCTGAAGAGCTGGAGATTCCCAATTCCTGCAGCAGGTGAGGACCCTCCAGCATCACTGTCAGTCACTGCCAGGTGAGAACATCCCTCCCAGCTCACCTGTACAGGTGGGCTGTGTGAGCAGACACTCATTATCTCCTTTTCACACCAATTCCTGGGTTCCTAAGACTGAACCCACCCAGACTGATCCCAGCTCTGACTGGGGCCAGCAGAGACTCCATAGAAACCATGTCCGTGTTTTCACATCTCAGTTCATTTACCAGGCCTGAGGGGAACGTTCTGAAAGATCCCCTTGGCCCCAGTGGCTCTTTGGGTGTCTTACAACACTGGAAATCAAATGTTTCCAATTAAAATGTTGCAGAGCTGACATATAAACACTACAATCTGGTTTTGCTTTACCTGATTTTTGAGAGCAGAAAGATCTGATTTGGCAGAGCAAAACAAAATAACTTTCTAGGCTGGCTTCGGTGTTGTCAGGCTGACTTGCTGTGTACAAAGGGAAAGTTCCTGCCAGTTTTGTAGAGTAATAAAAAGATGATTATTCCAAGAAATTATGCATCCCCCACGCTCTTGGAAGCCCACTGAGTGCTCTGCACACTGACCTTTTGTAACCACCCTGGGACAGCCCACTGGGGTGGCTGCTCAGGGAAGCTCCCCACATGTGCAGGGATGTCAGAGCGGCCACAAAAGGTTTGGGGGCTTTAACTCTTGAAAAACAAAACGAGTGTTTGGGTGCTGGGTTTTTCTCTCGGATGCTGGTGAGTGATGAGAAGAAAACCACGTGTATTGGGATTTCTTGCAGAGCTCTGGTGCTACACTATTGAAGTGAGGCCATAGCTTCAGTGTTTGTCACCGTGTCAGGCTGTAGGACATCACAATATTGTTACAGTGTGGTGGCTTTGGGGAATAACGAGCTGTCCCTAAATGAGCTCTATCCCATCCCCGAGGTCCAATTCTCCAGGAGCAAAGGGCCCTGTACACCTTTAGGGTGGGCACCTTTTCCAAGCCTATTTCTATTCTTTCCTGCTGGTAGGATGATGTTTTCTGTGATCTAAGATGATCTGTAGTGTTTAATTTATTATTCCTTGTTTTATGTACAAAAGCCAAGCGGGACTGTTGGAGTTGCTGTCGCTGCAGAGCTGGGTGCCAGGTTTGCCCCACGGCCTCTGCCAGGCTTTCCCTGTTCCCCCAACAGCTCTTTGAGTAAATCAGTTAGGGATGAGTCTGTCCATCTGTCCCAGGATCTGCGTGTGGCATCCTGGAAACTGCTCTGGGCTCGTTTTTATATTCCTTTAATGCTTGTGATCCAGTTTAGGGGTGTTTGCACAGGGCACAAGCGTGTGCACAGAGCGGAGCATTGGGATGACGCCTGCCTAAACCAGAGCTTATCTCGGGTGTTCCCAGTGTGCAGTGCTCCAAGGACAGTGGCTCCAGGCTGGAATGTTCTGGAAGGGGCGGGGCCAGAGAATGTTCTGGAAGCGGTGGGGGGGCTGAAGGCAGGCAGGGAATGTTCTGGAAGTGTTGGGGCACTGAGGGGTGAGGCCAGAGAATGTTCTGGAAGGGCTGGGGCACTGAGGGCAGGCAGGGAATGTTCTGGAAGGGGTGGAGCACTGAGGGCAGGCAGGGAATGTTCTGGAAGGGCTGGGGCACTGAGGGCAGGCAGGGAATGTTCTGGAAGGGCTGGGGCACTGAGGGCAGGCAGGGAATGTTCTGGAAGCGGTGGGGCACTGAGGGCAGGCAGGGAATGTTCTGGAAGCGGTGGGGCACTGAGGGCAGGCAGGGAATGTTCTGGAAGCGGTGGGGCACTGAGGGCAGGCAGGGAATGTTCTGGAAGCGGTGGGGCACTGAGGGCAGGCAGGGAATGTTCTGGAAGCG
>JAWWLV010000011.1:859252-882556 GCA_035041135.1 Platyrinchus mystaceus | reverse complement strand
GCGGTGGGGCACTGCGGGCAGGCAGGGAACGGTCGGGAAGCGGTGGGGCACTGAGGGCAGGCAGAGAATGTTCTGGAAGGGGTGGAGCACTGAGGGCAGGCAGAGAATGTTCTGGAAGGGGTGGAGCACTGAGGGCAGGCAGGGAATGTTCTGGAAGCGGTGGGGCACTGAGGGGCGAGGCCAGAGAACGTTCTGGAAGGGCGGGGCCGCGGTGGGATCCCCGTCCCCTGCCCCGCGGCCCCGCAGCCCCTGAGCCCGGCAGGAGCTCGCAGGGCCCTCAGAGCCGCGCCCGGGCCGTGTTCCAGCCGGGCTCTGCCGCCTGGAGCCTCGGTTCGCCCGGAGCCCTGTTCGCCTGGACCTGCCGCGGAGCCGCCTCAGGTACGAGCCCTGCGTCGGTGTTTGTTACTGGCGGGTGTGTCTGGAATTCTTTAATCCTGCCCTGTAATGGGACGTCAGCCCTCAGCGCAGGGCACTGAACCCTCCCGGGTCCCACAGTAACGTGAGGGCATTCTTCAGGTGTGCAGGGACCAGCCTGGCTCTGCAATCCCTGCCCTGATCCGCCGGGACGGATCCCACCCTGGCTCTGCAATCCCTGCCCTGAACCCCCGGGACGGATCCCACCCTGGCTCTGCAGTCCCTGATCCCCCGGGACGGATCCCAGCCTGGCTCTGCAGTCCCTGCCCTGATCCCCCGGGACGGATCCCAGCCTGGCTCGGACCCTCTGTGCATCTCCAGCCCCATTCCTGGCTCCCCTCAGAGCTGCTCCGTGGCTCTGTTCCCTCACCAGGGCCACTGGCCCAGGATTCTCTACGTTTGCCTTTCACAATCCCTGTGTTGTACAAAGCTGTGGGGAATGTTGGTTCCCGGGTGGAAGCAGAAGGGCTCTGGGTTCTCCCTTTCCCTGAGAGGCTCGTTGTGTGCAGAGCCAGCCCTGGGAGCTGTGTGGAGAGCTCGGGGTTTGTTTGTTGTGGCTTTTGTTTACTAACAAAACATGAACGGCCCCGGGGGGGCCTGTTGAGGCCAGAGGATCTCGGAGCTGGAAGGGACCCACAGGGACCATCCAGCGCAGCTCCTGGCCCTGCCCGGGACACCCCTCCAAGCCCACCCTGTGCCCGAGTGGCCACAGAACTGACTGCAGGGTCACCCTGGATCCTGCGAATCCGATCCCCCTCTGTCTGTTGAGCTGTGGGCTCGGGGGCCAATGTAGACACTTATCTGCAGAGAATTTTATTTTATTGCTATTTTCTTCCTGTAAAGAACGCACACTGCATTTGGTTCATAATTTCAGTTTATTATCAAAATGTTTTGATCAGATGACGAACTCAGAAAGCTAAAAGGACATAGGTTTTTAAATAGACCTATTGTAGCAGTCATCTGAGTATCTGATACTTGGTTTGGAAATGTGTTTGCTTTGATACACAAAGCAGTAAGTTCCTTTGCAATCTGCATGAGGATGTTTAATACATATCATTGCAGATTTAAAGCCTTTTACCCTCTTACTTAAAGCTCCTCCTGACTCTTGCAATCAGCTGTGCAGCTCTCCTGGTGTGAGGACTGGCATGGACCAGAACACGTACAAGTTATGTGCAGGATCAGACCCTAAGCACTGAAAAATCAGCCTGAAAACTCCAATATCAGTGCACTCCGTTGGAGAACTCAGTTCTGTAGGCTTTATCTTATTGCCCAATACCATGCTTAACTCAAATTTCCCAGTTCTATGCAGCCACTGATAAAATATATTACAATACTTCAAGTCAAAAGTGTAGCTCAGATTTAAATATAAAAACTATGATTTATACATTACTAGAAACTTTAAAAAAGAGCAACTTTAGAGAAAGCAAGAAAAAGCTTAGAAAACTGTGAAAGGTCTTTGATCACAATCTTACACATTATAGGTTTGAAAATTAAATTACCTACAATTTCAGTTGGGCTGGAAAGCAGTAAATAAATGGTTGTAAATAGTGACATCAGGTAATACACGCTGGAGTAATTAGTGAGAAGTTATTTAAGTACAGCAGGTCTTTGGACTCCTCTTGTATAAATGGTTTCAAGTAAAGATGAAAACATTTGGTAGAGCAGAGGGGCAGAGTCTGGCACTGGGATATAAAGTGTTGTTTCTCTATATGTTATGATGGCTAAAGCTGTGTGTTACTGAGCATTTCCCTCCTGCCCCGGTCAGAAATGGGCACTCGCTGACCGGTGGGAGATCCTGTGTTTGACATCTTAGAATGAATCCAGAAAGCCTCTGGCTGTGGGGAACAGGGTTAAACTCCAGTGAATGTTGCTGTACAGGGTCAGTCAGTTGGATCCTACAGGGTTCCGTGGGGGAGAGGCAGCCAGTCAGCTACAGCAGCCCAGGGCTGCCTTAGTCCTCCTGGGATACTTTGATGGGTGATGATTTGGGGTTTGCATGTTTACCAACAATTACAGTGACTACTCTAGCATATTCCCCTGTTTTCTTCCCTCCTCCCCTTCTCACAATTAGCTGAAAGTATCTCTTTTCCCGGAAAGCTCCTTGGGGTGGGAGCTTTGCAGTCTGTCACCAAACGCGGCACTTCTTAGCAGGATCCATGTTGTCTTTGGTGGTGCAGGAAAAGGCTTCAGAAAACTCTGGAGAGTTCTGCAGTGATCCAAGGACCCTTTAGAACAAAACAACAGCTTGTCATTGCTCCTTGCCTTTGTTTGAAACAACCAACACGACCCCTATTTTGTAATTTGGTTTGTTTGCATCAGTTGGTGTCAGCTCACACTGGTGGGGAACGCCCGTATTGCTGAGCTCTGACTTCATTTCCCCTCAAGCAGTGGCTGTGTTTTCTCTTTCCAGTTTGTATGGCCCTTATTGCGACCCCCAAAATACAGGCCCTGTCCCTTCCCCATTGCTGGCCCTCACAGCCCATTTATTTCACCTGGAAGACGTTTTTTGCTTGTCCATAGTTTTCACTGAAGATTTGTTCAGCTACATTTTGCTGACAAGTTCCTTGGTGAAGGGAAAACAAGACCCTGAGGTCGAGGGCTGTGGTGTAACTTGTCAGTGAATGTTCATTTACATGTTGACACCAAGCAAGATTTAGCTGAGATCCTCCTGCTTCTCTGGGCATTGTCCACAAATGTTCCAGTGAATGAGTTTCCTGGCAAAAAGACTCGTACAAACAACGGCCTCCAAGTGAACATGAGGTCGTTCCAGCTCAGGCTGATTTGATATGTGTAACTGTGAACATGTGTGAATAGAGCTGCTCGTTCCTCCAGGACTGGGAATATGGCAGCACATACCCATGGAGGACAACAGTTTCAGCTTCAATGTCATATATGGATACTGGTGGACAATGATTGTGGACCAGGAGTTCGTTGAAGAACTGTTTGAGTGATTTGTGGTTGGTCTGTGGATAATCTGAACCATTAGATTGGACAGAAGCAGGACGTGCCCACAGAAGCTGAGGTGAATCCAGCAGTTGACAGCTGCCCCCATTTGTCTCTACAGGGCCCAGAGTGACTCTTGCCCACTGGTGCTGGGAGCAGCAGTGACCAGGGGTGGCACAGATTATCAAACAGGTCATGCATTTTGGTGAAGCTGTGCTTCACTGCCTGGGAGGACTGGAACTACCAAAACAGAGCAAAACGTATTTGGGGTGTACTAAAATTCTACTTACATAAAACAGCAGTGGGATAAGAGTCCTGCTTCATTTACTGATATCCCCAGAACTACAGGGATTTGGTACCTTAGCAGATACAGGTCAGGGGCTCTTATTTTATGGGCTGTGTTTTAATTTTGCATGTTAACACTCAGGTACATTGTCTTTCACCTGCTTTTGATGGTTACCTGATCGAAGGCATCTTTCTGTTAACTCCTGATTTTCCTACTGGAACAAACCTTCTCCCTGTCCAGTTGTGAACCCATTAACTAAAATTGTATTATGCAATTAGCAAGTTTTATGACGAGCTGCCTGTCCTGCTTGGAAGGAGAAACAGCCTGCAGTCAGTGTAGCAGGTGTTAAAAGGCCCATCCCACCCCCAAATAATAATTAAAAAAGCAGGTTGGGAGCCTTGGTGACACTTCAATAGTATGTCATTAGGCATTAATTTTGTGGGTAGGTCTTGTGTGCTGAAACACTTTTGTTTTAGAGCTCTTGTGAGGCCTCATCCTGAAAATGAGTTCACATTCTAAAAGTGTTTATGGTTTCTCATTAACACTTGTGTCATTCCAAATAGAGTTTACAGCCTTTCCTGCCAAGGTACAGACAGCACAACAGAGAGTCATATAGCAAGGTACACACAAATACAGTTACACAGAGATGCTGAACTAGGGAACTCCAAAGGCCTTGTCCTGTTGCAGGGCACATCTGCAGGGAGGCTCTGGATTAGCACAGTGACCAGACAGGAATGACTGGAGGGCACAAACCACCCACACTGAGAGCCAGGCAAGGAGCACTGAGGGAACAGTCGCTGCTTTCACTAAATGTTTGAGTATGTGGGATAAACAAGATAATTCTTTGCTGAAAAGCCGTTGAAAGAAAGATACTGGAATTAATGTAGTGGATTGTATTGGGAGAGAACTCGGCCATTGTGGACATGAAGCCTGGAGATGACTCAGCCTTCCAGAGCCAGCAGATGCTGTGCTGGCTGCACTGTTCCTGAGCCCATGGCATTTGACCAAACAGGTCTGTCAGAGCACAAACCCTGTTACTCTGCTGATGAACAGGCTGCTCTGACTTCAGATAAAAGATGCTAGTCTGGCCCAAAGGCTTCCACCCTGAGCTGCCACATTTCCTGCAGGGCTCTCCTGAGCTGAGCCCACCTGATCCTGAGAAGGCTGGCAGAGCACAGCAGGCACAAAGCAGCTCTTTGCTACTTCACCACAGCACACGGGGTGGGTACTGAGCAAGGGCCCGATCTTCCACTGATTGTTCTGGCACTTCAGTGGAGGACAAAGGTCCATCCACAGCCTGTGGTCCATGAGAACCCTGTCAGGAGCTATTGAGGGAGCCAGGGGACTTCTGGAAGAGCCCTGGATTCCAGACACAGTCACTGAGACTCTGCTGTAACAATCATGCTTGTCTGGTGACAGCAAGGTGATGTGTTTGTGTCTGTTCAAAGCTGCTCCACAGTGTGGACAGGATTAAGTTGTATCATCTCAAGGATGAGGACAACTCTCCCTCATCCTTTCTCTGCCTGTGGAGCTTCCTGGGAAGGGCTGTGCCTGTCTGTGCAGCACAGGGCTGTGCTGGGCTGGGAGAGGGGCAGTCTGTGTGTCTCCTCTTAACCACCTTCAGTGTGCTCTGCCTGTGGCTGTGTGTGTGTTAAACCTGCCCTGGGAGGTGCAGCCCAGCCTCTGGGCAGGGCCCTTGCAGTCCACAGAAGGAGCTGGGGTGCCCTGGCAGTGACACTGAGGGTGCTCACCTGAATTTGCCCGGGCTGTGCACGTCCGTCTTGATGGAGTTCACGGCATATTCTGGTCTGTACGTTCCACACCACACCTGCACAGGGGACGGGGAGAAGCACCGTCAGCCCTAAGACTGCACAGCAGGAGACCTCTTGTCATTTAACTGTGAAGCACTTCATGGCATGAGAATAAATGTCACATGAGAACACAGAGAAAAAAAGGTGTATTTTTTTACAAAAGTGTATTTTTGTCCTCAGAAAAGGCACTTGGGCACAAGAAACTCTCTGCCAGACTTAGGAGGGAAGATAAAAATCCCCTAATGAGACTTTTCCTGCTTTGCAGTGAACACTGCTCAGCTCTGCCAGCTCTCAGTAAAGCCATGGAAGTCAGCCTGCCCTTTCTGACTTACTGGTGAGTGTAGCTTAGGTGGTTTGCAAAGCCATCAGTCAGGAAGGAAGGGATACCTGTGCGAAGTTCAGGAAAAACAGCTGCTTGTGGTTCATGTCGAGACCAGGGAGAAGTTTTTCTTTTCCGTGCTTTCTCACATAGTTTTCGTAGGCCTGTAGAGTGAAGTGCATGGAAATGTTAAAATTCCCAGCCCAGACAATCAGAACGAAATGATGACAAGGAGGAACACGGGCTCTCTGACATAATTAACCATGGACTCCTTGGCCATCCATCCCACACGTGCCACCTTTAAGCACAGGATGACAGGGCCATTTCTCAGCAGTGTGATATCAATTATCTAACGCTGCATTTGGAAAGGCAGATTTTTTCCACTGTGGTTTTGTTGGGTTGGGTTTTTCTAAGCGAGTTGCAGAAGACTTTAAAACCTTTCCACGGTAAGAACAGCTGCTTTCCTGTTTCCTGTGGAGACGTGTGGCAAGCAACGTGCTGTTCGTGTGCCACTGCTGCTGAAAGATGCTGCAGAAGTGTCTGCCTGAAGTCAGGCCAAGGTACTGCCCAAGGAAGGCCAGTCAACTGCCCAAGTGCAGCTGAGGAACGAGCAGATAGCAGGTCCACGGAAAAGGCTCTGGAAGTTTCAGCGGATAACAGCTGAACGAGAGCCAACAGCACCAGAGCTCTGCAAAAAAGGCAAGTGTCCTACAGGGATGTGTAAACAGGAGGGGCTTATATGAGATCCATGAAGTAATCCTTCTCCTCCACTTGGCACTGGGTAGGGCTCAGCTGGAGCGCTCTGTCCAGTTTTGGGCACTGCCCTTCAAGAAAGATGTGGACCAACTGGAGACAGTCCAGAAGAAAGCAGCAAGAACGAGCAGAGGTCTAGCAAACATGACCTATGAGGAAAGATTGAAAGAATTGGGTTTGTTTAGTCTAAAGAAGAGAAGTCTGGGCCTTGAAGCATGTAAGTCTTCAAATATGTAAAAGGTCACAGGAAAGAAAGGAGCGGATTGCTGTGTCTGCACTGTGGGAAGCAGAGCCGTGATGGCACCGGGAGGAGGCAGCGGGACGGCTCCTGGGGGGTGTCTGCAGGATACAGGAATGGTTCATCTACCTGCTGGAGAGGGGCGTGGACTAGAGACCTCTCCACGTTCCTTCTGGACCTTTTTTACTATTTATATGAGGTCATAATAGTTTTTAATACTTCTGACCTGATTTTACTCCAGCTACTCCCATTCCTTTCAGAAGGAGTATCCCCTTTCATGGCTTTGCACTTTGCACAAGTGTTCCAGTAACTGAAGATCAGACTAATGTAATAAGTCTGATGCCTCTTTTAGGCTTCCGAGTCATTCTTTAAACTCTCATTAATATTGTCCTCAAACGTGTTCATTTCCAGTGAAGGAAGTTGCTGAGGGCTTTCCTTGCAGAAGCTGTGCTGGAAACTTGGACAAGTGTGAGTTGGGCCGTGCATCCAGCGGGCTCTTTGTTGAGCAGTGACAGCATTCAGTTGTCAAGGGTTTGCAACCATCACCTTTGTGAATAACAAGGTGATAGAGAAGCTGCTCTCTTCCAAACCACACTCACAAACAGCACCTCTGTCTCTTTGGCTGTCAGTCTCAAAGCTGGCCAGTCTGGAGAGTCCAGCACCTGCTTCAGGAAGAGAATGGAAGGAAGGCCAAAAAGCACCCAAGCTCCTGTGGAAGGCTGAGCACAAGGAGTCCAGGTGCCACTGACATCTTTGGATACCTGTACAGGGGGCCCAGGTCACCTGTACAGGTTGAACAGCAAAGTGTTTCATGTTTATGGGGCAGAAGAAAGTCATTCTGCCCCTCCTTCCTGGCATGAAAAAGACAGCCAGAGGCAGACAGTTGCTGGTTATCAGCATTTCAGTCAGGTGATGGTCCAAGTGGTATTCAGGGAATGTTTCCATTCTACACATTCTTTATTCACAAAGGAAAAAATGAAAAATGGAAGTCAGCTGAAAAAGAGTGCACTAGGAACAGGTAATACGTAGCCTGACAGGATTAACAGGATGAAAGAAATACCAGAACTAGCCAGTAGTTTCAGTCCCTGCCCTGATGGCTCAGTAGCTCTGGTTGTGTCCCCCCCACAGAAACTGTGGTTCTTCTTCAAAGGCTCTGCAACCAATTTTTCTTAATCTCTGCCAGTTTCAGCTGAAGTAGAAAACTGGACTTCTTACCTTGTATGCTTGTCTCACACCCCCATTATCAGCAATGTTCTCTCCCAGTGTGTTGATTCCACTGAGCTGCAAAATAGAAAGGAAAAGTACAGTCTTCTGAAAAAATAGCTCATTCAGGACCTGTTAGCACCAGACTGTGCATTCTTCACCTTCTAAAGGCAAGAATTCCCTTAGTATCTGAAGGTTTAGCAGATTATCTCAACATCTTTGAAAAGTCTTTGTCTCCCTTGTCTCAATCATAGAATCATAGAATCATCTATGATGATCATCTGTGATTCTGTGATCTCTGAAAAGTCTTTGTCTCCCTTGTCTCAAAATCCATATGCATACTACTGTTTTCCCTAATCCTCTCTCTTCCCCTGCAGGCAGCTTTGTAGGCTCTGTGTCTCTGTTACCCACATTCTCTGCTGCTCAGTCATTGGTCACTTATTGTTCCTCTTTTCTCCCTGTCTTTAATCTTCAGTTCCTAGTACAGTTCCAGTTAGAGGAAGTGGACAGAGCCTGTACAGTCTATAGAAGAAGTTAAAATCAAAACTCCAAATAGCTGAAATTTTCTGTTAAAGGACATCAGCAAAGCTGCTAGAAGGTATTTTCCAGGGTATTAGGCAAGTTAGGTAGCTTTCTGGTAGCCAGATACATAACAGATCTCTATTTAGCTGGTATTCCTAAGTCAGTCCAATATCACTAAAGATGATGAAGCTTTGGTAATGGGGAATCTCTGATTTTATTTTTAGAAAATCATATTTGCAACCTTTAGCCCACCATATTGGGTTATGATAGTCAAAGCTGCAAAATCTAGAATCATACTAAGGTTGAACTTAATGTGTGAAAAAATGTCAGAAAAATATGGTGAAATTTTCTGCTCTTTTTTTACTGGCCTGTCTCCGAGTGCCAACACTGTAACATATGGGTTAGGAAAACCTCAGGGCTGGGAATCTGATCTTCTCCCTATTCTGTGTGATGGAATATATTGTCAGGCTCTAAAAAAATAGGCAGTAGAACTGAGAGAATTGCTTCTTGTGGCTTCCATTTCCCACTTAAAGCAGCCGTGACGTACGTTCTGTCCCCCGGCCAGGTCCCAGGAGAAGTTCCCATACTGGTACACCATGCACTGGGACAGCTCCTTGAAATTGCCTGCTGACTCCTCGGTCCACCAGTCCACCAGGTCTCCATTCTCATTAAAATTTCTGCCTGCAAGAATACAATCAACAGAATTATGGATATGGGAAGAGGGTTCGGTGCAATAAGGAGGGGAGCGAGTCAGTGAGACCCTTTGGACTGTGGATTTGGGAGAACACAGTACTGTGGTGCCTCAGAAATGCAGATCTGTGTTACATGTGGACACTGGTGTCTTGTCTGTGCTCTCTGGAAGGGCCAAGCCCTGGCCATGGGAACCCCCTGTGCACTGAGTGTCAGTAGCTCAGCCCTTACCGTTGTCGTCGAAGCCGTGGGTGATCTCGTGCCCGATGACCATCCCTATCCCGCCGTAGTTCAGGGACTTGGGCTGGGAGGCACTGAAGAAAGGGGGCTGCAAAATGCCTGCTGGGAAGACTGCAAAGAACCCACAACACAGTCAGGGCCTGCCTGTCACTGGGGACACTCCACTGTTGGCTTCAGCCAACGTCCCGCTGTTCCCACAGATCCAACAGCAGCACTGAGCAAAGTGGGACCGGGGATGGCTGTGGGACAGCAGGAACGGAGCAGCAGGACTGCTCCCCTCTTCACACACTGCAACCACCACCAGCTTCTGCTTTGTTACTGTTTTGCTTTGCAAGAAGAGCAGTTTGTTCCAATTCATATCATTTGGCGTTCTCAGACTCCTGTCTCATCATTAAATACACCTCACAACATCGTGAGAAGTGGGAGGGTGTTCCCCTAGAAGAATAAATTATTTGATCATTGCCTCCATCACAGATCAATCTCAGAGACAGGAATTTATTCTTCCACTGAAAATGCCAGTAACTCCCACTAGAATCAACAAAAATAGGCCAAGCTGGCAATGAGAGAACTGGAACAAAGCAGTTCTTCTCACCCACTTCTGTGCTCATTTTTCTAGGCTTGTAAGAAGCAATTCAGTAAAAAAGAAATCATGTTGCAATTCTGATCTTTTTATAAATGAAGAATAGTAAAATACTATAAAATATTCTGTTCAGTCTGTATCTCGTGCCTTTTCCCTGCACCTCTGCCCACTGCAGCAATACAAAGTGTTAACTCTCACTGGGAAGGAGATGGATGTAACTCTACAGAACCTGAAAAGAAGAATTAGGTGACAGTTCTCACACAGCAAGAGAAAGAATCTTCTTGCCTTTCAGCATAAATCCAGTTCAGTTCTAGGGGTTTCTTTCAAAAAATTGGTAGATAATAAACAGGTTAGAAAAAACCCAGTTGTGCTGTGCTGTACAAACTGCTGCCCCAGCAGTGCTGTTCCATTGCTGGTTTGACTGGAACTAGATATGCAGATGTTTTGTGTTGTTCCCAGAAAGCACTGACAGCAGCAGGAGTGTAGGTGCCACTGTGAGTGCTGGGCTGCCGGGGAAGGGAGGGATCCCTGGAGCACAGGGTCAGGGAGCTGCTGGAAGCACTGCCAGGACATGGACTGGAAGGCTGTGCAGGCTCAGAGCCGGGTGGTCCCTGAGGGAACACCCAGGGCTGCCTGACCAGCAACCCCTCAGCTGGGGCTCTGGAAGCTGAGCAGCTTCCTGATGGTGCAGGACATCAGACTGTATTCAGGTGGCATGAGGGGCTCTAAGTGTCCTGCACAGCATGCACACCACTGCTCTCCAGCCTAGTGCTAATTCACCATCACTCTAAAGATCAGCCTGTTTAATTATCCTGTGCGTGCCATAGTTAAAGGATGAGGTCAGGATTTATGGTTCACATTAACTGCCAGTCACCAGCTTCAGTCTTCCTGATTCCTATGAATTACTGAACAAACCTACTTCAAACAAAGCCTTCTGAGCAGGTTTTTGAGGTAAATGCTCACATCAAGAAATATTAGTTTCCTTTCTGCACAGGGCGCTGCAGGCCAAGGTTTTCCCATCTTTGTAGCCTTGCTTTCAGCAGTTACACGTGGCTCCTGGTACCTCGCTGAGGGCTCAGAAAGGACCCTGCAGTCAGGGACAGGAATGGCAACACTTTGCAGAATGGAGATGACAGAAGCCTTGAGAGGCATAATTAATGTTGTGAAATGTTTTGTGACTCTTGCAAGACTCACAGCTCTGTGAAGGGAGCTGGGACGGTTCACAAGAGGAGAAACCCCAGGACCTCCTCATGGTTCTAATCTGCAGCTAGAATGGATATTTTTTATTTCTTTAAAGGCAGTTTAATGCTCTCTCTTCTATGTTATTTTTAACCATGGATGGTTTTGGACAGGCTGACATTAGAAATCTTTATACTCAAATTTGTAATATCAAGATTGCTTCACTTCTTAATTTTAAAGGCACACACACACACACACACACATACATATAGAAATAATTTGGCCATTTAAATCTGTATCCCACAAGTAAGTTGGTAAATCTTACCTATCTGATTTCTACTTGCTGAGTAAAAAGCATTGACAACAGCAGCTCCACTTATCCACCTGGTGACACCAGAAGAACAAATGTTACAATTTCAGTTCTTAATGGCACAGTTAATGACTGTTAGAATAACCAGAAACCATGTAACAGAATGGCAGAACAAGTGAGGTGGGAAGGTACCTCCTCCTGGGCAAACTGGATAAAAGACTAGACGCGGTGGTATTAAATACTCACTCCTCTTTGTCCACCTTTTCTCTGAGCTTTTTCAACCTTTTCTTCTGGGTAAATACTAAATTTTGAATAATGTTTTCAAAGTATTCCTCTTCTTTGTAGTTCAACTAAAAAGAAAGGGGGAGGAGTTAGAGGTGGTGTTACTATTTGGAATAAAAGCTACATGGGTCAGGGAAACGTAGCCCTGAGCATGATGGGCTAAGGAACACATTCCTAAGAGTATTTTCTGATCTGCAGTTAGACCTGGGCTTGCAGTGCTCTGCTACACCACAGAGTTGATATTGTAGCTGGCTATATGGTAGCAGCTGAATATTTTTTCCAGAGCTCTTTATTCCCTCTTTATATACATATTTTGAGTGGAGTTCAGCAGCTGCTGGTGTTGAGCTGAGCCAGTGGGAGCTGCCTGCCCGACAGCAGTGGCTCCCAGTTGGGTGAGCTGGAGTGAGTTGTGTCTGTGATCCCTGCAGGCAGTGCTGGCTCTGCAGGGCTGGGCACACTGTCACTCACCTCCTGGTACTCACTGTTGAGCTTGTTGTCGTCTGTCACGATCTCGTCAGGGTAACCAATCCTCTCTCTAATGGCTCTTGCCTGGGGACAAGAGAGTTTGATACCCAGAGCGAATCCAGCCATGACTTGAATCACTCATAAATTAAATAATAAAGGCAATATGGAAGCTGCTGCAGAAACCACAGCACGTTAATTATATATAGGTTTTGTTTCCATTTTTTATTCACTGAAAGCAGTAGTTTGTGGCTGCTCCTGATAGCTGGTCAAATCACCAGAAATCATTCCTTCCCATTTTCAGTATTGCTTTCCTGTAGATATTCATTTCTCCCTCCCCCATAATTACTGATTTGCCTGAAAGGTCTTAATCTTGCTACAGATTCCTCCTGTTTTGTGTGCCTCTCTCCATGGAATCTGTAGGCTGCTGTGCCTGTATGAACACGAATACATGTGCATTTGAATGTGATAGAAGTCACTGCTTCTGTTTGTCAGGACAGACAGTGGCACACTGATTTTTGTAGAAGTGCACATTGCCAGTATTTCAGACAGAGCTTACTTTTTGTTCCGCTCTCCTTTTGGTCTCTGCATCCATCCAGGGAAGTTCATCCAAGGTTTTTATAAAAACATCACGTATGTCTGCAATCATTTCCTCAACCTGGGAAGAACCACCAGAGTGTTACAAAAGCACAGAAAGGGAGATTACTTTAGCCCAGCCATGGTTTGATTGTTGCAGCCCCTTTTTGTGTGGGCTCACGGGTGAAACCCATGGCTCCAGTCACGGAGCACATCCAGCCTGGCCCGTGGGAGGCAGGGAAGGGCGCTTTGATTACACAGTAATAGAAAGTGCAATCAGAGCAGTGTAACGAAGCGCATGGTAAGTGAGGATGAGGTGACAGTGGGGTGGCACTGGACCGAGTTTGCCAGAGCTTTACCACGTGCTTGCTGTCCCCAGCAAAGGCCTCCTGCACGTAGAGCCGGCCCACGGCGCTCTCCATGTTGCCGTTGACGTAGTTGGCACAGCGGCGCCACACGGCCGCTTCCGACGTCGTGCCATAGAGAGCCTGGGAGACACAGAGAGCAGCTCAGCGGGGCCTGGCGGGCACGGGGTGTGCCAGAGGAGCCTCCTCGGCCTCACACACACACATGGAACTGCTTGTGTCTGGGGCACTCGGGTGGCTCGCTCTGTGACGGGAACAGCACTCACACGGTGGGGACAGAGGAGGATCATCAGCAAAATTCATCCTTTTGAAACAGGAGAGGTAGAAGAAAACTACTCTTAAAGTTAAAATGGGAGAGGCTGAAGGGGAGTACCCTGACACACCACTGTCACTGGTACAGGGAGCTGTGTTGCAGTTCCAGCTCTGATTAAGCAGCAGATTAATTTCTGCAGTGCTCAGATTGTGTTTTCCACCCAAGCAGCAGCCTGTGTTGGAGCCTCCCACCCCTCAGGAGCTGCTGAAGTAGAACCTCCTTTACTCTGTGTGATGGTGTCACAAGGTGTGCAAGGACTTTGTCATGATATTGTAAATATGTGATAACACATTATCATGGTACGTGATAAAGCTGAGTGGATGGTACAAAGAACTTCCACGTCCAATCTGTGAAACTGCTCAGCATTTCCTTAAAAGCACCAACCATCTGCAGGATAATGACTGGAAAACAAGATTGGACCCATAATGTTTGCTGAAGAGTTGGTAACAGGTCCGTCAGAACTGTAATGCCCTGCAAATAAATGGGACTGTTCTGGTGTCAAAATGGGGATTCATTTAGATTCAGGAAAACAAGAGCCCAAGTACCAGAGCAGTGCTTTCAAATCCACTCAGCTATCAGGCATAAATCACATAAATTATGGATACTCGCCAGCAGGGGCTCAGCAAACACATCTGGCTTTTGTGTGCAAAATCCAAAATACATTAAATATTTATACACTACACCTACAGAAAAAAAAATGTTTTGTGGCTCACAAAAGTCATCTTTACAACTTAGAGAGAGCTGAATTTCTGCACCTTCCGGAAGGCGTTCCTCGTGTCCTTGTAGTCCCGGCTGAGGCTGTTGACGAGGTCCATCACAAACCGCCAGGTCATGTAATTCTGAAGGTCTCTGTTTAACAAAAGGACACCAGTAATAAGCTGGGAATGTTTTGAGGCTTTTAGAGTTGACTGGAAAGGAAATGCAGATGCCAAGAATACCTCAGACACCTACCTGGGGGAGTATTTACTGAGAATAGACCTGAGCTTGACAAGGTAGTCGGGGTCGTAAACAATGACGTGTTCGGTGCTGGCCACATTAATTTGCACAGTTGACATGATAGCATTTATGAATTCAGACCAGTTGAATGCCTGGAAAATTAATATGCATTATGACATGGTTCAGTCATAAACAAGCAGCATTTAGCTGTCTTTTCCAGTTTAAATATGTCTGCATGACACAAATGCTCTGCCTTTAGTTTCCCTAATAGCTGCACTACTTGTAAATGGGGTCATCATCCTAATAATGGTCTGAGATCATTTATAGCTCTAAAGTGCTGTCAAAATAGGGTGGAATTCAGCAGAAAGGGTCAAGACATTGCTTTGATTTCAAACTAACAAAATTTTTTGTTATTTTTTGAAGTTTTTGTTCTTCCTATTGCTTTGAAAAGTGTTGGTGATTTTTCCCAGTCTGTATCTTTGGACAGTTCTATTGGAGGAGGTAACATCTTCCATCAGGCAAACAAATGTAGCTGAGGAGAGCAGAAAAGCTTTCAGGAGCAGTCACTGCAGGTCTGGCAGAGGAGCAGCAAACTTCAGGCTAATCTTGGGAATTATTGCTACTGCATCCTTAGACCATTACAACCAAGTTACCAACTCCCATCACGTGTCTTTTGAGCATTTTGGAATAAATTTAAATTACTGCTGTTCTGTAGCACCCCCCAGGAACTAATAATAACCAGGGCAGTGCCATTCTGTGACAGAAGTTGGTTTCTGACAAGGTGACTGTAATGGTAACCAAGTACACCTGTGGGAGAAGGTGAATTATGGAAACAATTAAGCCAGGCAGGAGGGAACTGTCAGAGAATTAAAGGTGAGGAATTTAAAGTCAATAAAATTGCAGTGATTATGAAAGTGTGGCAGGAATAGCAGTGTTCCATAACACCTTATTGGCCTCAGAAGCCTCAATAAAAGTCATTTAGGATCAAATATACCCATGTCTAGAAGGACATGATGTTCCTGGGGAGACACAGCTGTGCTAGCAAACCTTGAGCTGGTTTTTGGCCAGACTGGTGCCATGAACTAAAGGCTGCACTGCACAAACAGCACATGGCTGGGGGTGAGAGCCAGGCAGGGCTGGCACATCCCAGAGGACTGTCCTGCTTCGTGGTCCTGACTTCTGGGCTCCTTTGGGCTTGCTTTGGGAATTACAGAGGGAGTGCTGGAAAATCAGCCCTTCCTGTTGTGCCTCTGCAGCTCTGGGTGAACAGGGAGGGGCTGGTGTTCCACTGCTACATCCTTGAGCCAGCTGCTCCTGCAGGCTGGCCCTCGGCACCTGCCGTGGGCATTACGGGAAGGGCATTTCCTGGTCCTCTGCACAGGGAGCAGGAGCATCCTGGTGGGCAGCAAGGGTTATGTGTGTGCCAGCTTGGCAAGGATGAGCATCCTGAACCCGTGAGGGTTCCTCACAGAACCACAGAGCCCCAGACTGCTTTGGCTCGGAAGGGACCTTGAAGGTCATCTAGTTCCAACCCCTGCTGTGGGCAGGGACACCTTCCACGGGATAGTTTTTTCCCTTTGTCCTTTTCCACTACTTTATGCTGAGGCAGAGGGCGAGATCTGTCAGGAGAGACAGTGAGTACAGAAGCACAGCCTTGTACACACAGTTCAGTGACATCAGAAGTTGAGGTAAGACTGTGCACATCAGGGATCCTGTTCAATTGCAGATACATCTCAGCTTAGGACAGAAATGTCTTTAACAGACAAAAATGTCAGGCTTTCCTGTTTAATCTCATCAGTAATAAATTAGGGGTTACAATACCAGATTATTGATCACTCACCTTACTATTGATTTCCAATGAGAAGTTGTTCTGGAGTTGTGCCAGCGTCATTTTATTGTACAACAACAGCGGATCATTTCTGTCTTCAGATTTCGTCGTTGCCTGTCAGAGTTAACGACGAGACAGTTACTGAGTGCAGAGTCAGATCCCAGGAGTGTGGGTTCTGAGCAGGATCCTGTGCTGCCCTGTGTGTTCTTCCTGGACCCCCTGCTCAGCCAGGGAGCCATAACCCTCACTCACACGGGCTCAGGGTTACTCTGGGCAACGTGGCTGTGCACCAGGGTTAAATATGTCCCTCCAGAGCAGCAGATTGTACCAACTGCAGTGTTCAAAAATCACTCATGCCAAGTCTCGTTATATCCCCATCCTTCTCTTCCACTTCCCCTTTCCTATTGTGCATTCAGTGGGGTTGTTCTGTGTTTTAACAGATTCCCAAGAGCACAATGCCAGCTCTCTTCAGTCACTCTCAGGCTGATGCTGAGTTTTAAATCCCAGGGCAGAGGCAGCTTCCCCACCACCAGCTGGACTCTCTGTCCGCAGCAACCACTGCAGAGATGTTGCAGGTGTGGGTTTCTTTCACACTGCTCTGTAAAATCTTTCTCCAGTGAATTCATTATTGGATAATAATCTCCCATCTCTGATTGAGCCCAGGGCTGTGTTTCTCAGGAAAATGTGAAGAAAGTCAAAATCAGATGGTTTTAGTTCATACAAATGGTTTTCTCAAACACCTGCCCTTACTATTAGTGTAACTTGAAAAATAACTGAAGCTAGAAAATAAGTATTTAACTTGTTTCACAGTCATCCTCAGCTTCAGGGCCTGCTGCAATAGTTAATAATCACAAGCCATGGTTTGCTCCTGAATGCCTGAATTTCCATTTGGTTTTCTCCATGCAAGTTCACATTCTCACTATTTCTCCAAAGTCAAACTCATGATATTATTTTTCCTTTGTCCTTTCCTTTTAATGGAGAACAGTGTTTGACTAAAAATGCTCTTGGAACAATCAGCATTGTGGAGCAGCTTGTGCAGCACAAACATGACTTTGTGTTCAGGGCAGGCCAAGGGCTGGGAATCTGCTGCTCTGGGATCCAAACATCCCACAGGGAAACAGGACAAAGGGAGGAGAGGCTCCAAAGCATCTCCCAAAACTCACACTCCAAACCACATGAAACACAGCCCAAGTCTCTCTCTCTCCTCTTGCAGGGCTCCTGTGAACAGATCAGGGTAAAATGTTCTCTCCTTGGAAACAGCTGACTGAGATCCTTTCCCTTGCTCCTTACAGGACATGTCTGCATCATTATGTGTTCCTCTCAGGTGTAACAGTCTTTTTTGGTCCCCCAAAACAGCACCAGCAAGTCACTTAACAGCTCAGTTCACAGTTAACTTGCTTAGGTGTTACAAAAAAGTCCATTGTGTAAAGAATACATTAAAAATGGTTTTCTTACGTTGGCAATCTCTTTCTCCAGGTCCATAACTCTATTCATTTGCTGAGAAATCTCATCCTCATTGACAGAAATGTTTCTTTCTTGTAGGATTAGTTTGGCTACAGAAATCATGAAATCAACATAGGCAGAACACGCCTGCAGGGAAAAAGAGGAACATTTTAAAGACAAAACTCTTCAGAGCAGAGCATACCTTGATTATAGTTAAGATTTTGTATTCATTTTTATGACCTACAGATCTCCATCCCTTACTTAAACAGTTCAGTTTTATTCTGAAATACTGCTAGAGCACAGCTAGAAATTAACTTTGAAAATCCCCTCATGGAAAACTGTTGTGTAATTGGAGCACTGTTCAAAGCTGAACGTGCTCAATGACTGCACTGTGTTTTCAGGATTTCAGCTGAGACCTTTGTATGTCCATATTTAAACCATCATCCGTGTTTTTCTGGCTCGCTTTAATTACAACTTCCAAAAATACCTCTTCCAAAGAGCAGTGTTCCCAGGAACAGAAAACCAGGGAATGAGCATTGTGGGAAAAGCACTCCCAGAGCAGTGAGCCTCCTCTGGTGCTTCTGGGAACAGTTGGAATCATGGTGCTGGATCCAGAGTTAGTTATCCATAGACAGGATAGTATAGTTGAATTTAACAGGAAAGAATTCATCAAGGATTAGAATGGAAATAAGGGCAGTAAGTTATCTGACATGTCCCACTGTCAAATCACCACAGGTGTCATTACATTTTATGGAACTCAGTATTATTCTAGTTCCTCTTGGATAAGCCACATTCACTTTCCTATCAACAGAAATGCTGTTTTCAATATTCTTTTAAATGTAAATTTTTAAAAATATGTAATAGTAGATTAGCTATGAAATAATACATGTTTTATGCAATATACTGGGATCTACCCCACCAGTGATTAAAGCCAGGATTACTGAGGTGTGCATGTCATCAGGTTTATTGATAGATATTCTGGTACGGTGTGCTCCTGGGGCAGCAGGACACACCCCTGCAATGAGTGTCCCGTGTGCAGCCATCCCATAACTGCCCTCCTGGGCATCCCTCCCTCCGGCAGCAGGGCCAGGCTGTGCCTGGCTGGGGCTGGGCACTGAGCAGCTCAGAAGGGACTGCCAGCACAGTGCCCAGAGCCAGCACTGAGCTCTCAGTGCCCTGGGAATGGGAGAGGAAAGCCCCTGAAACTGCCGAGCTGCACCAGGTCATGGCAGACAGTGCACAGCAAGCCTGGAAAACCATCCTGAAATCCCACACAGGTACTACCCCAAACCAGAAAGTCACCAGAGCCTTTCAGGTACCACTCAGTGGACTTTGGTTTTGTCCTAAAGTGCAGCCCTGAGGTCAGGTGGCAAAGAACTCAGTGAGCTAATTTAAGGTGTCCTGAATGAAGACTGTCAGATGTCCCAGAGGGACTGTCAGAGTCACTCCGGTGTGAGCTGAGCCCTCCTGCATCTTTGCAGGACAGGAGGATTTCTATGGACAGGTTGCACTTGTGTGTCAGGGCGGAGGTCGGAGGTCAAAGAGCAGGAGGCAGAGCTGGTGCTCTGTGACCAGTCCCAGAGTGCAGTGACACAGCAGGAACCAGAGCCAGGAGCAGGGCATGGAAGGGAACGGCTCTCCCTTGGAGCAGGGAATGGGGAGGGTGTGGGAACCTGCCTGGCAGTCAGAAAGCTGGGGTTTGAGAACCCTTCCTCCTCTGCTGTGCAGCACTGCAGAGCTGAGAGTCAGGAAGGGCAGAGATTAACCGGGAATTGTGGAATTGTCTCCCAGCGCTGCAGCACAAGGAAGGAGCAGATGGTGCTGGGTGAGCCAGCTGCCAAAGGCCATCACATGTGTGATGATCGTGGAGCTGAACAGTTCAGGTGGCAAGGACTGTCCTTTATGACCATGTGATCTGTAATTAAATGTAATCACTATTAACTGGTGGCAGGTCAGCAAAACACAAACAAACCCAAAATGGTTGGTACACTTTCTCATTGCTTGTGCATTTAATTACACAGAAGAAAAGAGGGTAATTAAAGGTCGCTGTGGGAGCAGTTTCAGCTCCATGACTTCAGCAAACATAGACACTGCAGCTCCCAAGGACTGAAAGCACATCCAAGATTAGCAACAGAGATACAGTGTCAGTGCTAGCAGGTTAATGAGAGCGTGTACCAGTAATGAGTAAACAGGAATTAAAGGAGACCATGGGAGGTTTCAGGTATCTGAGCAATTCCGATGGTATCACTACTTTAGCTACAGTTGATGTAGAGGACTGTGATCTTTTCGGATCTTTCTTGCACAGAAGTCTTTGGCTCGGAATGTTCTGTTTCTCTCCGAGCCTGTTACTGTAACCTTGTTTAAATGCTCATCATTATCACCTTTCCCTTGCAGTTTCCCCAGTACTCCCAGGAATGTTTTCCAGGGCCAGCACTGGAATCTCTTTGGGGAAAGACTGTTCTGTCCTTCACCCATGCCCACTCCTGAGGATGTGTCTGCCTTGAGAATGTAGCCTAAAACCTGTGAAATGTCCTCAGTGCTGCAGCCCCCCCTTACCTCTTTGTACGCCCCAGTGCACTCGTAGTAGTCCCGGGAAGGCAGGCCCAGCCCAGGCTGATCAATCTGAAAATGCAAACACAAGTGGGAAAGCACTTCAGGACATGGCAGAGCATTGTACTCTCTTCTGTGAATTACAGCTGCTGGGGCTTCACTCTCTCTCATCCTCACCCTTAATTCTTTTCACTCTCCCTATACTTTTTGCCTTTCTTTTCAGTCTTATTCTCTGTTACATTGCAAGCTACTGGTAACCAGTGTGAAAACAGGTGAAGTCCAGGTGACAAAACAGGCCCCAGAGAAGCCAGGGAGTTCCTGCATCTCTGGAATTCATACATGTGAAGTGCTCATAGATCTACCCACTGACAGGAGAGACTGGCCCTGTAACTTGTGTGTATATTATACATATCTGTTATTCCCATCTCCCTGCAAATAACAGGGTGTGAGTGCACAGAACAAGGATTCAACCTGGACAACAGACAGGGCCCTGTGAAACAGAGAATAGAAGTTGAGGCTCCATCAATTCCCAAATTCATCTACAACATACTCTGGTAAATTCAAATCACTGATATTACCATTTGTGTCTGTGCTTCTGGTTAGTTGCTGCACTGTTATGATCAGCAAGGCCCTGGCCCCAGGGAGACTTACATGGATGATGTGTTCTGTGGAATTCTTATCGTCTGTGCCCACAAAAAAATTAATAAGGACCTTTTTCCCATATCTGGAGTTGAGCTGTGCAATAGCTGCCTCAGCTGTCCAAGCAGTACCTAAGCAAATGGAAGGTGTAGTGAGTCTCCATTTTTCGTAAGAAGTAAAAACCACAGTAATTCAGATATTTTAACTAAAAGAAAATAAGCACAGGTTGTCTTACCATAGGAAACCTCCCAGTCAGTTGATGCTACAGGCCAGTCAGACACATTTGGCAGTAAATTGATTAAAGGCCTTCCACCTCTGCTATCAATGGCAGCTTTTGGAAAGAACAAAATGGGTTACTGTGGCATTTTAAACCCCACAAATGTTATATATTATAATGAGTTGGGAACAATGAAGCTGGGAACTCTGTTTCCCCCATCACCACTGCAGCAGTTTGCTCTGATGGATGACTGTGCTTTAACATTTAATGTGGAAACATTCTAGTCATGATGCAAACAGCATGTGCACGTCCTTGCAACCACCACATTGAAGAACTATTGTCTTTTCTCTCTGTAGAGAGCTTGAAATAATAGTATTGAGAAGTATTAATAACATTATAAAAACTATGTGATTTAGGAAGCCCTGCAAACTGTTTTACTGCTCTTTGTTCCAGTGGCAGAGCCCAGCTCAGACTCTTGAATTAAAAGATCTCCCTGTCTTCCCACAGCCTGGTAATGCCAGGGAGCTTTCACCTCATCCCTGCTAATTTCTACAAAAGAATTAACTCATATTTAACTGAAAGGGTTTGAGTTTAAATATCAGCAGCAAACTAGTAACTGAAGAGTAATGTAATCTCACCTAAGATACCATAGGTAGTAAAGCAGGAGATGCAGTATTAACTGTACAATTAACATTCCTGTTTGACTCTCTGGAATGGATGCACTAGAGTTTTCACAAAGAACTTGTGACAAATTCTGCGCAGGATGGGGGTACAGGTGGAGCTGTGTGGTGAGGTGGGATTCTCTGGGTGATATGGAAGGCAGTAATCTCAGCAGACACTTACTTTCATTTATGCAGGACCTGTAGAGAGTTTTTGCCTTCTGCACTGCAGGGATGTCCTTGGTGCTGGGGGAGTCGAGGACATCTGAAACACAGACAGCAAATGCACCCTGATGGCTGGGCTGGGAGGTGCTGAGGGAACTGAGAGCACGCAGCCCTGCGGGGATGAGAAACACTCTGTGTCCATCCCTAATGCCAGGGGGGCTTTGCCTTTCAGAGGATGCACTGCAGTGACATCAGTGTGTGTTACTAAGCTGAGCACAAGGCAGTCAGGAGATACTCTGTGGGTCACCCTTGGTGAAACACAAATGCTCTGACTTCCCAGGGACAGTTTGTAGGGGGCCAGGCTATCGTGTGAAGGCACAGCTGGCAAAACCAGGAGGCAGGTGAAGTAAAAAAAGGATGTTCAATGTGGAGAGAGAGGTTTGGAGAGTGTTTCATGAGCATAAACTGACTTCTTTGACTCTGTGATTCTTGTCTGAAAAAGGGAATTGTGCATGATTTGACACGGTTGCATTTTGTGGAAACAGGAATGTTTGCAGGTTTATGGTGTGACGAGTTGGGAAATGGCTTGGCTGTTCTTTGGGATTTCTGGTGGAATACAGCTATGCAGGGCACGGGGCTGCCAGGGAGCAGCTTCCAGCATTCCAGCTGGCTTGGGCACGGGCAGAGCTCCTCCTGCTTCACCTGCCTGTCTGCTGTGTCAGTGCATGAGGGGCAGGGGAGGCATTTCAGTGGTTATAATAAGCAGATACCAGAAAGGGCAAGTCTGGTCAGCTCTGCCCCAGTGCCAGACACAGCAGCGTAACTCCCACAGCCTTCTCCGAGCAAACACTTTGGGGCACTGAACGCAAAACCCCAAAATATCTGGTAGTATTTTCAGCTTTGCTAGAAAACCACAACTCCTTAGGATAACACGTAAGGCAGGGAAGAAACTTTACATAGTGCACAACCAAACCCCACTGACCTTTTAAAACCACCTCTAGTTCGTCCCTCAGAATGTCAAAGTTGCTGTAACGGGAGCTGGTCTCGGGGATGACGTTCCTGCGCAGCCACCCCCCGCAGGCGAACTGGTAGAAGTCCTGGCAGGGCCGGGCACTGCTGTCCATGTTCTCCAGGATCCGGGCGGCTGCGGGACACGCGGACACAGGGACACACACGGACACACACGGACACACACAGACACAGGGACACACACGGACACAGGGACACACACGGACACAGGGACACACACGGACACACACGGACACACACAGACACAGGGACACACACGGACACAGGGACACACACGGACACAGGGACACACACGGACACACACGGACACACACAGACACAGGGACACACACGGACACAGGGACACACACGG
>JAWWLV010000011.1:832728-859152 GCA_035041135.1 Platyrinchus mystaceus | reverse complement strand
CACACACTGACACACACGGACACAGGGACACACACGGACACAGGGACACAGACACACACGGACACACACGGACACACACGGATACAGGGACACAGGGACACACATGGACACAGGGACACACGGACACAGGGACACACGGACACAGGGACACAGGGACACACAGGGACACACAGACACACGGACACAGGGACACACACGGACACACATGGACATAGGGACACACAGGGACACACAGACACACAGACACAGGGACACACACGGACACACACGGACACAGGGACACACATGGACACAGGGACACATGGACACAGGGACACACACGGACACAGGGACACATGGACACACACGGACACAGGGACACACACGGACACACAGACACACACGGACACAGGGACACAGGGACACACGGGGACACAGGGACACACAGACACACGGACACAGGGACACACGGGGACACAGGGACACACAGACACACGGACACAGGGACACACGTACAGGGATGGTCAGCAGCACTGCCCCCGTGTGCTCTGCAGGGCAGCCCCTAAGCACCCTCGGTTCAGAGGGGGCTCAAGCCCACCTGACTTGTAGACCAGAGAACAGGGAATTGCTGTTCCTGGACTGACCACAACCTGCACACTTTGAGTTGTCTGTGTTTAGTGACTGGTGAATGAGTCCATGGTGCTTCTCCCTGCAGTGGCTGCTCAGCTCTAAATGAAATGTGAACCTTTCATTTTCTGACTTACCCTTCTTTGTATTGTGAGAAGGGGCATTAAAAGCACAAGACATGGCAGAGGGGAAGCATCCACTGGAATTATTTAAGTAGGATGTAGGCTCAACTGAATCCAGGCTATTTCAATAAAATATTGACTTTGTTGGACCTTTTAAGTTCTTGTCAGGAAGGTTTTTTCCATTGATACTGTCCTGAAGCTACACTCACTTTTTTTACTCCACATTTTACTCTAGAATTGATAGTGCCTCTTTCTATCCAGGCTGACCCTCTTGAAGTGCCTTGTCCAAGACAACTGGTCACCGACTGATCGTGACACTGGATTCTCCAGTGAAACCTAATTCCTTTATGGGAATTTCCCATCAGCTCTCCATAAACCTTCTGGGCTTTTTGTCTTTCCTATTCCTCTTCCACCCATACTGCTGTCACTGACTCAGTTTCCTACCTGTACTGCAAATGTAGAGCCTTATCTCAATTGCTTTTAATGATTAATTTTACCGTAGTACTCCAGTTGCTATTAAAGGAGCAGTGCCAGTTGTTGCTTTAATAGCTTACAAATAAAGTAATATAAGCTGTCATAACAACCGGTGACCTGGGGAGGATACAGGAGCAACACAATGTGCTTACCTAGGTGAAACAGAGGAGAGATCAAAACCCCTGTGCTCATCAGGCATTTCTGATGTCTGAGCTCAGGGAAATGAGCAGAGTGGCAGCTTAGCCAAAAATGCTCCAATGTAGCATTACGTGGTATGTGCTGTGCCACACTGCCATGGGTAACACCACCATGCTCTTACTGAGCTGTGACCCTGGCCATGACCACTCGACTTCTCGTTACATTTCTATCGCTGCTCATTTATTGGGAGCTCTTCTCTCAAATGCTCCATCAGCATCTTCATTCTTTTCCAGTGGTTAAATGCTGTTCAGGCTTTTCACAGAAGCACAAGAGAGTAAAACTGTTCTGCTCAATTCATTTAGGCACTTCTTGCTAGCTCTTCATTTTACATTGTGCCTCATTTCTCCAAACTTTTCCTGCTTATCCTTTGGAGTTGGTTCATCATCACATAGTCTGTCTGAACTCTGTTTTAGCAGATGTGTATATCTAGCTGAAAAGGAGCATCCTCAGGGATGAAAAAATTCCAGCAGATAATTAAATTGATCTTATTCCAAACCACAGCATGAGCTTCCATGGTGGGAGGGAAACACCTTGGAAGTGTCATGGAAAGCCAGTGATGACCACCTGAAATAAATCCTATATTTAGAGCGTGCTGGTGACAATACGCAGTTCCTGAGCTCCTGGACTGCCATGGGGCCTCCAGCAGGACTGAGGTGTGGGGACAACATCCAGGGCTGCTCTGGCTACCATCTAAAATGAGACTGAAATGAAGGAAAGAGCCCAGGGCTGAACTTCCCTGTGTTGCAGAGGGGCCAGTGATGATGCAGAGAACCTGTGTGAGAGTGAACGTTGCATGGCACAGATAACACGGAGCCATCGCGGTGTTTGTGGTGCCGCTCGTGGGGCGTGACCAAGGCTGAGCAACAGGTTCGTGTTTGCTCAGTAAGGTGAGAGTCCAGTGCTGGGAAATGAGCCATGCTGGGAGCTTCTGGTTTGGATCCCTGGCAACCCCTCTGACAGGGCACAGCCTTGGTGAGCTCGGTAGCTGAGTTATTGCACAGGGGTGGAGGAAGAAAAAGGAATGAACGACTGCCCCAAAGTCACACCCAGAGAGGGATTTCAGGGGCTGCATCTTCAGAGGCTTCCCAGAAAAACACACCATGAAAAGAGCCCTGTTACAGATACAGCAGGTGATTCCAGCTTGGCAGAGCAGGACTCTCCTCCCACCATGGAGAAAACTCTGCAAGGCCGTGATGGAAAATGGCTTGAAAGGAGAAGGCCGAGCTGGCACAGAGCCCCTGTGAAATACATGCTGGCACAGCCAGATAAATGCCCCTTCTTTTGAGAAATGAGAGAGAGGGGCTCCTCCTGAGCCTAGGAATGAGGTGGAGGGCGTGTTATAAACAGAGTGGGGACGTTTAATGGCTTTAAGCTGAAAGATGGCTCAGAGAAGCTGTGGCTGCCCCATCCCTGCAAGTGTCCAAGGCCAGGCTGGACGAGGCTTGGAGCAACCTGGGATAGTGGAAGGTGTCCCTGCCAACCTAAACCATTCTGTGGTTCTGTCATTCTATGATCTAGTAGTAAATTAGGCAAAACCCCCCCAAAACAGCATGAATTGATGAGGAGAAGAAAACAGGCTGAGAGAACTAGAGGTGAAGGGAAAGGGAGAGCACAAATAACAACCCCTTCCCTTAGGAGAGGATACACTGCATGGAATCTGCATTTCCCCCTGCACTGGAGCAGTTCTCTGGCAGAGTGCAGATCAGCAGGCAAATGAAGACTTTTTATGCAGTTGTTGCTGAAGGATGAAGTTTAGCTTGTCAGACTATAAGATTTGGAATTTTTTGGACATGAAGGATGAGTTGACAGTTCCACAGCACAAGATTTTACTTTTGTAGAAGAACTATGCTAAGAAAATCATGTGGGGTAGCAGATGCCATGCCTGCATGTGCCATACTTGCATGCAGAGAAATGGAACATTCCACAGTAGCAATTTTGCTTAAAAAGACATAAATTAATTTAAAAGGAATGTATTTTCATTCTTACCTGATTTTATACAGTCTGCTGTCTTGCAAACCCCATCTAAAAGAGAATACAATCATATTCTTAATTCTTTACTGAATGTCAATATAATAAAACCTACTGTAAATATTTTCATTGACAGTCAATTTAACTGCAGTGTACAGTAAGATAAATATGAATGGACACCTTACACTCAGTAAGGGAATATTTATAGAATCAGGCTCTAAAAATACCATCATCTTCATCCCTTTAGGGTCATTCAGTGCTAGTCACTCATCATGTGGAATTTTTGTGGTCATCAGAGGAAAATGTCCTATCAATCAATTGGAGGTGGGCAAAATGCTATTTTTATAACAGAAATTCAGAGAAAAATAGCACATGGACTGGAGACAGTTACAAAGTCAGTTTGAATGTAGCAATACCTGACAATGACAAGATGATTTGGGGGGAATTCTATGAAAATTCTGAGACATTCTCTCTGAAGTCCTCTAAACAAAATACAAGGTTCAGGAACATGAAAATGTTTCCTTTTGAGTCTTTAGAAACAAAACTTTTTTTATTTTTCATTTCAGAATGACATTTTTCCATTCCATAATTGAACTAGACTTCAATAAAAAGTTTAAACAAAATTATTAAGTAATTCAAAATGAAACAAAACACTTAATTCCCTATATAAGGAAACAATCTAGTTTGACCCCAAGTGGAAATTTTAGCTTCTCTGTATTGTCTTTTCCAAAGCTTGTCAGGGTATTTACCCCTGAATGGAAGTACTTTCCAGTGTTTTGCTCTGGTACTGAAGCACAAAACCTCTCAGGATCACTACACTCACTGAGAGTCCCTGCTGCAACAGCCTGCACAAGGAAAAACAGGATTTTCCTACATCCCCAGGAAGATGAAGGAAGCCCTGGAGTTTGTTTTCTTCAGCAGTGTTGTAATGGGTAGGGTTTTGCTTACTGGAGCATTAATTACAAACAGAAGGATTCCCTAGAACAAGCAGATGGTTTGTGTTTACCACAACTCTGCACGAACAAATGAACTTACCGAGTCCTGGCTGGAAAGAAGCAGTTTCAAGCTCTACCTTTCAGCTAACACACAGCTAACACACTAACGTGCTGTGCTGCTGCTCCTCTCTGCTCTGCCCTGCTCCTCTCTGCCCTCCCTGCTCGCTCAGGGGGTCGTCACTCACCGTCGTAGGTGGCGTACAGGACGATCATGGTGACAGCCACGATGGCCAGCAGTGCTGCCACCACCGCCAGCCCGATCTCCAGGCCGCTCCATCGCAGCTTCTTCTTTGGCTTGGGAGTGTTCATCTCAGTTATGTCCATCTGGCTTTCTGACTTGCCCATAACCCGGTCTGCAAAGGAAAAGGGAATGTTCACTGAGCACCTACACTGAGCCGCAGGTTTGGAACCGGCTCCTCAACTGCACAGCACCGAAGATGTTTTCTAGGTGAGTTTTCAGACTCTGTAACACTGCTGGATTGTCAGTCATGACCTGTGGAATCCTGCCCTCCTGTCAGGCCCGTGCACACCCCCCACGTCCGTACCACACGCTCCCTGTCATCGATGGAGAGCAGCACTGGGAGGTTCCTGCCCGTGGAGGAGCTTCCTTCACACCAGAGAGAAAAGGAAGGCCAACAAACCAAGACCTATTTTGAAAACTTACCCGTGAGGTTTAATCTGGTGTGAAGGTACAGGAGTTCACAAGCAAGTGAAAAGCAAGTCTCTCTGCTTGAATAAAAATTAACTTCATCTGCCAATTACTTATCTAATGCCAAAGGTCCAAATATGCAATTGTGCTTGGCTGTCATTTCTTAAAATATTATGTAAGCAGTTCTTGACTACAGCTTTACAGCTGGCTCTAAAAATAGAAAAAAAAACTCAGGCTCTGCTGGGAGCCTGTCAAATTCACACTGAAGATAGTGAGTCTTCACAGCAATTTTTAAAGAACTGCAACCAGGCCTGTCTTTTGAGGTTAGAGCTCTGTGAAACAGGAGTCACGCAACGCTGGGGACAGTGGGAACGGCTCAGGCTCACGGGGGGAACTCAGGCAGCACATTTTAAGGTTGTATTTCTGTTGCTCCTCAGAGGTAACTGGGCCACCTTTGCAGTGCTGCTGGTGGCAGGTCTGTGCTTTCCCTTCATCTGCTCCCACCTGTCCAGGGCCAGACTTCCCTCCACCGACAGAGATTTCACTTCCTACGCATACAGCAATGTATTCTCGGTATTTCACAATGGAAACTCGCAGTTTCTACAGCATTTCCTGGGGCTCTTTACATCCAAAACAGAGCACACGCCCTTTCCATTCCCTGGGGTACATCGTGGGAACACCTACATTCACCAGACCCCTCACACGAAGATCAGCCTTTGTTACAGCCTTTCTCTTCTCAGTCTGCATCCACTCCAGCCCAACAATTGAACTGCATTATTTTAAACTAGTTTGCTGTATCGTTGACTTCTGTTCATCTTAGTCTCAAACTGCTGCAGTCTGTCCATACCCACAGCCTGTGCTTCTCCTCTGGACCCCCTGTTCCCCTGTCACTGTTCCTCTAAATGAAAAAGAGAACATTTTACTTCCCTGTGAAGTGTCTCGTCTCTCCTTCTGTCACTAGTCCTGGGACATCAGGATGCAGGAGGTGACTGGCAGTGCCAGAATCGCAGCTCTTCCGTGGCTCAGGAGGCTGGAATCCTGCAAGGTCTGCCCAGCCTGCGTCTTTCAACACCTACAGGGACCATTACAACTGCTTTCACGTGCCTCATGAGTTGCTGTTTTTCTCTGATGAGTAGGTTTTTTGGTCAAATGAGACTGTGGTTTGTGAGGCACAGGACTGAAATCCCACAGAACCAGGTTAAGGAGTGAGAAATCTGCCCTGCATTAACTGCAAGATAGAAGTTGATAATAAAAAAGCAAATTAACTATTATCTCTTTCTCACTTTCAGTCATATTAAGCAATGTGGTCTAAATATTGACCAGTCACCAGAACCCTCTGGATACTTGGAGCCTCATTTAAGCGATGATGCTTATCTCCTGACTCTGGGGGTGACTGAGCACTGAAAGCAGTTCAGTAGAGCAGCAGGAAACACTGCACCTTTCATGTGCCAATAGGTCCCTTGCAGTCAGCTAAGTTTTTCCAAGTGAGCCAGTCTTTCTGTTCCTGCAGGACTCTTCCTCGTGTCTAAAGGCATCTGACTAATTTTTACTTGTAGTTATTTAAAGAGTTGATCCCATCTGCATTAACGATACCAGGTAAAAGCTTCTTTATGTGCTAACTGCAAGCACAGCAAAAGTGTAGGAGTAACTTAAGCAGATACAAGCCTTGGTATTGTGCTTTTCTTACACTTCTCTTAGTGCTTCTGTGATTCTCCTCTGCTCTGCCTACTAAAGCTTAGACACTGCAGACAGCTGACGATATTTTGATTGATCCTGATCTAGGAGGCACGGGGAGTTAAATAATGCATTATCTTTTGGTTTTGGGATGGGCACGTTGAAAATTGGCTTGTGGCTTACTTCGTTCGCAGCGTCGCTTTACAGAAAATGCAGCACGTCCCGAGAATACTTTTTTTTTTTCCCCCCGCTAAGTTGTGCCGCCTGTCCCGTGCAGATAGATGGGCTACAGCGGGCACGGCGGGGCAGTGCCGGGGGCAGCCTCTCGGGGGGTGCACCTCTCCCGGCACAGCCCCGGAGCCTGGAGTGCCCCGGAGCCCGCACAGCCCCGGAGCCCGCACAGACCCGGCACAGCCCCGGCACAGCCCCGGAGCCCGCACAGCCCCGGCCCCGCGGGGAGGCGCGTGGGGCCGGGCCGGGCCGCCCAGGGCGGGGAGGGCTCTCGGCTGCCGCCGCTGCCCGGACCGGCCCCGCCGGGGCGTCCCGCGGGCTCGGGGCGCTGCTCCGGACCCCGCGTCCGGCTCAGGGAGCACCGCGCTGGGGCTGCCGGCGTGGGGAGCCGAGCGGGTACCCGTCCGCCCGCCCGCCCGCCCCGCTCCCGCAGCCCCGTCCCCGCACTCACCCGCTGCGCTCGCAGGGCTCCGGCCGCGGGGCCGCCACGCACATCCCCGGGCGGCGCCGGGCGGAGGCGGCGGGTCCGCGCCCGCGGGTCCCGGGGGAAGGCGGCGCGAGGTGAGGTTTGGGCTCAGGTTTAGGCTCAGGCTCAGGCTCAGGCTCAGGCTCAGGCTCAGGCTGGCGGGGCTGTGCCGGGCGGTCCCCGGCGGCGCTCAGCGCCCGCGGGCAGCGGCGGGGCCGCGGGGCGCCCGCATGGCCGGGACATCCGCGCCCGCCGAGCCGAGCCGAGCGCCGGCGATCAAAGGAGCCCTTGTCCGCCGGCCCAGCAGTTCTCCGGGTGACCTGAAGGCTTCTTCCTCTTCGCGATCATAAAAATGGGATGGGGCAGGAAACAAACAAACAGCCCCCCCGCCCCGCCGAGCCGCGCTCAGCCCCTCTCCGAGCCGCCCCCGGGGCAGCGGCCGGGGCAGGGCGGGGGGGCGCGGGGTCCGAGCCCCCGGTGCGGCTGTACCTGCCCCGCATCGCTCATCGCTCCCCGCGCCGCTCCGCACCCGCCAGAGGATGCGCAAGGAGCGGGAGCGGCTGCATGTCTGCTCGGCTCGCTGCCTGCTTCCAGGCGCACTCATCGCCTTTGTCAAATAAATGCAGTCACATTCTGCTCTGCAGGGTCTTATGTCCTCGTTCACCGAGTGATTTCTTCTCGGAAGGAGACAGCTGTGACTTCTTGCACGGAGAAGCAGCTCTCAGCTCTGCCGTAAGATTTCTCAACCAACCGAGTACCAAAAGATACTTGTTTCGTTCTTACAAAGTTTCATTGTAATTCATTTTCATTTGTACTAATAGATTGGCGAACATCAGAAGCAGCAACGCGAGTTGCCATCGTTCCTCTCGCTCACACCAGGCACCACACTCACTCCTGCTGCCTTCCTAAAAGCACCTTTATTACCTCTGAGGCAGACATGGCAGCTGGAATTTCTAAAAGCTTTTGTTCCCAGCTACACACACTGAAACGTCTGTGGCTTGAGAGGGGCGATTTCCTCCTCTCCAAGAAAAGTGGAAACTGAATCCCAACTTCTTTATGGAACTGCCCAGCCAGTGATCCACAGGGCAGATGGAATGGAGAGGGGAGGCTGATAACTGAGCATTGGCTGTAAAAATGAAGCACTTTTGCAAAATGAACCTCTGAAGAAGGAGGTTTTACTCACCAAAATGACAATAGAAGTATAAAAAATGGGCAAGAATAACATTTCAAAAAGTCTAGAGAACAAAAATACTGCATTTGCTTACAGAGAGGAGTGGGGGAAATGCTGATTGTATCTTTTCCAGGATCAGTATTCAAATTAATATAAATATCTCACTTTCAACCTTCCCTGCATTAATTCTTGCAGAGTTCCAGTCTGGTTCCTGGAACAAGCCATGTGCTCCTGCAGGTCACTCCTGACATTACCTGGTGCCTTAAACAATAGCAAATTGCACCAGGCAATGTAAGAATAGAGGAGTCATTAAAAATTCATGTGATTTTGTAACCAGCTGCCTGTAGTACAGCCTGAACTGCAACCAAGCTCGGGAAGCAGAGGGTGATGTGTGAACAGACTGAACTAAAATGGCAAAAAAGGATTTGTTTCAAAAAATTTATATGAACCAAAAAAAGTGGAACCGCCTAATTCACCACAAAGAGAGGGAAAAGGAAGAAACTCGTCTGGAAACCTGTATATATAAATAGCCCGAAGAGGACTGACGTACCTGAGAGGCAGTGAGAGAGTTTCCACTCTTGTAGAACCTCGTGCTTGGAAAGAGGGAGCAGACCTTGGTGTATGCCCAGGCCACGAGAGGTGTGATCTGTGAGTCAAGTGCTGGCATTCCTGTTGGAGCCTTTCTTCGGGAGAACTCCCACCGAGTCAACAGTTGATATCCTGCCTGAGAAAAGTGTCACCGGTGCTCCTGTGGGCAAGCAGAGAGACAGGGGGTGTGGTGGGAGACAATAGTGAGGTGGGGCCGGTCTCTTCTCCCAGATAACAAGTGATAGGACAGGGGGAAATGGCTCAGGTTCTTCCAGAGGAGCTTTGGGCTGGATATTAGGGAAAATTTCTTCAGGGAGATGGTTGTCCAGCCCTGGCACAGCTGCCCGGGGCAGTGGTGGAGTCCCCATCCCTGGATGTGGCACTTGGGGACGGGGTCAGTGGTGGCCTTGGCAGTGCTGGGGAACGGTTGGACTCGGTGACCTTAGAGGGCTTTTCCAACCCTATAATTTTAGGGATGAGAGACCTGGGGCTTGGTTCTCTCGCTGGAAGTGCCCTGCAGGTTGCTGAGGGGCACACACCGCCAGGCCACGACGGTTCCGGTTAAACACCACGTATTTGCTTCTCTCTTACTCACCTTCCCCTGACTCTGATAGCACCAGGATAAGAAACAAAAAAAAAACCAGCAGCAGAAAGTTCACCCCACAATTGAAAGAAACAATGAACCCCTCACATTTAGAGATAAGACTAAATAGTTTGTCCTTATAACCTTCCTTTGGTGTTCTACACTAAGTGATCCTGCTGCCTGCAGTGAGAAAGAGCAGGATAAGTGTCTCCAGGTTCATCCTTTAGGGACAAGTTTGGTGGGATCTGGCACTGCTGCTGACAAGGGACTTCCCTGGACTTCTGATGGACAACCACCAGATTGAAACAAATACTTGGTAAATTTATAGTACCAAATAACACTCAGCATAGAATTTAGAGGATCGGATAATGGACAAGAAGAGTTAATGAAAGAGCATATGGTCATTGAATTGGTGTCCTTGAAAAAGAGAGGTGTCTGCTCAATGCTGAATAATTTGAGGGGAGATAGCAGTACTATCCCTTAGCAGTAGTGTCCCTTAAAAACCTGGCTAGGGAAGGAAGCTTCTCCAAAAACTGCACCCACAGGTAGTTAGAGCAACATAAAAAAGGGTGCACCCATCAGCCATCAGAAAAACAGTGTCACAACAGCTCAGCTGGAATTCCTCCTGGAGTGAAGAACAGCCACAGATCCATTCAATACTGTCTTCTCCAGTTGGTCCAAACTGACCACAGCAAGACATTACTCCCAAAATGACCTCAGGGTGACTTTTGGGACATGAGGACTCATTTACACTCCTGTGAAACCACACTGATGATGCTTGTAGTTCCTTTGGGAAAGGCTCACTTTCCAAAGCAACAAAGCCAAGGTTCAAGGAACCAACAGCAGCCCAGTGAATGCTGCCTGTGAGTGTGACTGCTCACCTCAGTCCTGCTGGGGTGCTGCCCATCACACCCTGTGTCACAGGCAGAGGAGAACGGAGAGCCCCCTGCCTTCCCTGCCTTCCCTGCCCGGCCAGGGGGTGTTCAGTGCAGTTGGACCCCGAGAGAGACTTCAGGTGTCAAAGCCTTAACAGCCTGAGTGTTTCCTCACCGGGTTGTGGTTTTGTTGCTCAGTAAGTCTGTAATGAATCCAGGCGTGGGTAATTTCTCGTTCAGGAAAGTCAACACTCTGGGGCTCAGAATCCTCAGTGCCTGAATTATTCAGGTCTAACTGTATTGTGTTACAAAGCTCTGTCTTTGTTAGGTGAGGGCCTCGCAGGGCAACTGATTTGCAGGTGTTTGCAAGCCTGATAAAACCCTTGGCTGAAAAGCTGCTTTTTATTTTTTTTGGCAGTTTTTGAGCTTGCCTGAGAGCCACACACAAGGCTGCAGTTAACAGTGGCTGATGGGCTCCTTGGGGTCCTGGACTGCTGTGCACCCTGCAGGGAACCATCATTGTAGGCATCACTGGGATTACAGGGGGTGTTTGGGGGAAGAAAGGGGTAAAGACTGAGGTGATGTGAAACTGCCTGTGCCATATGCAGATGGCAGGAAAGCTGATAATGGTGTAACACAGAGGCAAGAGATAGGAGAGAATTCAGATGCATTAACCACAGGATTTCCTGCACACTGCAAATACCAGTGTGAAAGCTTAGTCACACTCCCCTGCTTAACTCAAAACCACAGTGAGCAGAGACACAGAGAGGCCTTTACTCCAGCAACAACTGGAGCAGAAACTCCCAGGGACATGCAAAATCCAAGGAGTCAACACCCCACTGGGCTTCCAAGCAGCTGTCTGCACTGGGGCCCTGCAGCTCCAGGGATCCTCAGCTCCAGGGATCCTCAGCTCCAGGGATCCTCAGCTCCAGGGATCCTCAGCTCCAGGGATCCACAGCTCCAGGGATCCACAGCTCCAGGATTCCACAGCTCCAGGGATCCAGAGCTCCAGGGATCCAGAGCTCCAAGGATCCTTAGCTCTGGGGATCCACAGCTCCGGGGATTCTCAGCTCCAGGGATCCACAGCTCCAGGGATCCTCAGCTCCAGAGATCCACAGCTCCAGGGATCCACAGCTCCAGGGATCCACAGCTCCAGGGATCCACAGCTCCAGGGATCAACATCTCTGGGGATCCACAGCTCCAGGGATCCACAGCTCCAGGGATCCTCAGCTCCAGGGATCCACAGCTCCAGGGATCAACATCTCTGGGGATCCTCAGCTCCAGGGATCCTCAGCTCCAGGGATCCACAGCTCCGGGGATCCACAGCTCCAGGGATCCACAGCTCCAGGGATCCTCAGCTCCAGGGATCCACAGCTCCAGGGATCCACAGCTCCAGGGATCCACAGCTCCTGGGATCAATATCTCTGGGGATCCACAGCTCCAGGGATCCACAGCTCCGGGGATCCACAGCTCCAGGGATCCTCAGCTCTGGGGATCCACAGCTCCAGGGATCCACAGCTGCTGGTATCACCCCAAAAGCCTGCACTTTGTGTTTGGATAGTGGCATCATCATCTTTATCACTCTTGGGCCCTGTGTCAGTGATCTCCCGTGATTTGCCTTTGCTGCAGAGGGAAGTGCTGCCCACGCGCCTGGGTGGGCAGTGGAGGCTGTGGGAGGCTGGGCAGGTGTGGGAGCAGTCAGATGGTCATGTGGGATGTGTTTGGATTGGCACTGGGATAGGAAATGCCAGCGAGTTGGGAGCAACATGACCAAAGAGTGAGCCAGGGGCAGGAGGTGCATGGGGACCCCCAGTGTGAGAGGATGTTGAACTGGGAGTTAGTTTGTGAACCACGTGCTTGCTCTGTGTGTCTCCTGGCTCGGTGACAGCCGCTGGATTCCACTCAGGAACGGGATTAGGGCTGATAATGCGGCGCTGTTTGAAGCTGAATCATAATGCCTGGTGTGTCTGGACGAGATAATTAAAGCTGGCAAACAAAGGAGCACAGGTTTTTGGGTCCTTGGGAGGGTTTACAGATGCCTCGTGGTCCAGGAGTTGTGATTTGAGCAGCTTTGCTCAGTTCAGCACAGCACCTCACGCTGGATGCAGCAAACACCTTTGTGATGTGTGTCTAATACTGGTATTTTTTAAAAAGTCGAGAATCTGGCAGCTGAGAGGAGGGGTTGGTTATCACTGAAAGGAGAGGGAGAGCATTACAGAGTAAAATATGTCCCAAAGCTGCCCCTGGCAGTGCCAGCCCCAAGGATAATGGGATTGCAGCCTTACCCCCTGCCTTGGCTTTTCATCATTAGACGGTGAGAGGAACATCACCCATTTTCTCACCAGTAGAATAATCTTCATTTTTGCTGTCAGGTATCAGACTGTTGAGTCTTGTTGTTTGCTCTAAAGGTGCATTGAATGACTGGAGTTCAGTGGGGTGTCTTTACCTCTCGTGCATGAATTGAAGCATCCTGTCCCTGTTGTTCAGAATATCCCACTGTTTGTAGCTCCCTACAGCTCCTGGGGCACAGCAGTGTGAGGGCAGTGTGTGAACACACGGACACAGTGGCTGTGCTGTGTGAGCACATGAGATTGCTGGTGGCTGTTCCCAGCAGGGAGAAGCTCTTCAGGAGCAGATGCTGAAGTGTGTTTCCTCAGCAGGCTGGAAGAGTGTCCGGAGTGGTGCAGCCACTGGTCAGGTTGTGCCGTGCTGAGGGTGGGATTGTTTTCAGTGCCACGTTCTGTTAGAACAAGAGCTCCTGATGGACTCCCAGCCCGATCCACGTGCTCCCCACGGTTTTACTTTGCCTTCTCTCTCATCCTCTCTTTGCTTCCCTTTTCCTGTTGGCTCTGTCCTTTTCTGCTCGTCTCTGTTTCACTGAGGCTGTTTGTGTGAGGAGGATCAAATAATTGCAGGGTTAAAGCAGACCCTTGAACTTGCAGTGTTTAATGGGTTTGTAATTAGGCCATGGATCCCTGTGAGAATGGGCAGTCTGGGACTTTGCCAGGATTTACAGGGGGATTTAGTAGCCTGCTAAGAGTTTCCAGACCTATTAAATTCCTTAAGAAGTTTTAAAGATACCACCAGTTTTGGCAGGGAACTAGGACATCTCTAAATACACAAAAAACCGAGAGATGAGAAGTAGAAAAATAGTTATTTTGTAGAGAACAAGGAAAAGTTTCAAAGATTTTATCATTTAAAGTGCAGAAATAGATGTTCAGAATTATCTTGGTAACATATACCTGGCTCAGAGCATATGATGTGTTTTCACTGAGAATTTATATTTACATATTTGCTAAGAAGTGAATATTAAAATGCACATTAGCCAGGCACTGTGCATGCAGTGCACAGTAGGTATGTGTGACCACTGCTGCTTTCTGATCCTGGAACATATAATTGTGTTTGAAAAATGGGGAAGTCTTTGCTTTCCTCCATTCTACCTGTTTGCCATTTATAAGGTTCTGTGGCATCACAGTGTTCTGTGTGTTTGGGGGAGATCAGTGTCTGTTAACTGCCAGGTGATTGCATTGTGGAGTCCTGGTTTACTCAAAACTCAGACAAGTACAAACTTCTGTTGTTGTTTACTTTCCAGAGAGGAAAGGAAAATTACACATAACCTAAAAATACTTTCCTCCCCCTACTCTGTGTCTCAGTGCTTTGGAACAAGCTTTTGTCTTGTACAGAGTGGAGGGTAAGAGAAGACAGAAAACAAGTGGGCAGTTTTGTCACAGTAGCACAGAACTGCTGGTTTTGCTTCCAGGTTAAAGAAACCCAAACCATAATTAACATTCTTTTCTCTGTTTAGTGACTGCCTGAAGAAGGACCACGCAGCACTAAAAATTAGTCCACTTACCTGTGCAGCAAAGTGAGTGTAGAACTCTGTTTAGAGGTGCCCCATTCAGATCCAGTTTTGGATCAGCAGTGGGTTTGACCTGTGAAATTTGACTCTAAGCTCCAATTCAGATTTTCCCGTAGCTGTGGTGTACCAGCATCTCTCAGGCTGGTGTGGATCCGTGTCCAGATCTCCTGACTGTAGCAGTCCAACTGCACTTGTTCATGTCACATTGATTCATTCCTGTGAGCAGTTTTGAAGCTGCAGTGAGTTTAAGTCTGGTTTAAATACAGGGAGATAAATTCAGCTGCTTCTGTAACCACTGCAACATAACTCCACTGCTGGCACCCTCAGTACTGAAAACACTTGCTTCGGAAAGGGCTGACTTTGGGAGGAGGGGGATAATGCCAGAGTGCCTTGGGCCTGATGGTTTGGGGTTTATCGCTATCAAGTGGTACAGTGACCTTCTATTGTTGTTATTACACGAGCTCACAGAGCTGTCACCTGCAGGTACAGCAATTCAGGCAGCCCTTGGCTTTGCACTGTGTTTATACCACTGGTACCCAACTGGAGACAGCAGAGCTTTCCTTTCTGTGACAGCAGCAGTGGCTGAGAGTTCCCTGTGTCGTGCTGTGAGTTCCTAAAATACGATCAGAACTACCAATCTGAAGAGTTTCTGGAACACAAATTCGCAGTTTAAACATCAAGAACAAACTGTCCCTTCGTCCTTCACAGAATCAGCTTTTGCAAGGCCAAGGGCTGCTGCAGGGATAGGGAGGGCTGAAGAGTTTGCAGCAGTGGTCCCAAGTGTGCCAGTGACACCCGGCTGGGGAGCAGCCCTGGGCTGGGGGCTCAGGACAAGGAGAAGGGGGCTCTGCCTGTGGCACCAAGGCCATTCCACAGGGGTTTATCCTCCCTCTCACTCAGGGAAATAACCCAGGGAGTGCCACAGTAAAATTAAAGAGATGGCCATGGAGGTCCCTGCTCTTCACTGGTGGGGGAGATGATGGTGGGCACTGGATCTGCCTTTGCCAAGCAGAGTTCCTGGGGAAGAGAGATCCTGACATTTAGTTTTGTGGGGAATAATAGCACTTACCTGCCTTGGGTGTGTGGCAGTTGCTTCTCACCATGTGTGAAGATCCAGAAAATACACTCAGTTAAACTTATTTGTGTGCAAATTGTGACATCCACTCTTCATTTCTGAGGACTGGAAATTGTGGTATTTATTTTATGAAGATTCTTATGAAATACAGGAATGTGCTGATATAATTTCCACATGTTTTCTTAGGCCTTTAAGTTTTTCTTGTCTTAGACTACCATTACACCTTTCCTGCTGGCCAGCCCCGTGTCCAGAGGGTGCCCTGCAGTGCCCCAGCCTGGCTGGGAGCAACAACCAACTCCAGCCTCTCTGCCTTCACCTCAGCTGGGGCCTTCCTTCATTTCAAATGCAGCACAAAGTAACTTCTTTCACATTCTGAGAGTTCAGCTGTTTCCATTTGCACTTTATAATTTCTTCATAGAGAGGTTTCTTTTGCCTTATATTTTATTCAAGCTTTCCCTGACAGTTTTGGGTAAATACTGTGTGTGTTTGTGCATCATTTACAGCTGATTCCTCAGCTTTGGGCAGATGTCGTTTCTCACTGACTGGTGCTCTCGTGTTTATGAGTTACATTTGTTTCACCTGAGATAAAAATCCTTTGCCCTCAGCACATGCTATAGCCCTGATTATTAGTTTTTGTTTACAGATAGAGGTTTGATTTTATTATGTAAATAATATTCTGCTCTGATAAAGATGGCTAAGCAGAGTCAGAATTCACAAGTGTTTATAAATATTTATTCCTACCTTTTCCCATGTTTTATCTGTGCTTTGAAACACTCCTGAAACACCCTGCTGCAGCCTAATGTTAGATATCTCAGATATTCTTCTTAATTGATATGGGGTGGTAGTGATAAGAAAAGGTGTTTTACCTTTTATCTTGCAGGTGGCTTTTTTCATCCTGTGTCTGATGCAGCTACTGCAGATACTGTTTTTTTAAGAAGCTATTCAAACTGCTGGGATGACAAATTAAAATGTATCTGTTATAAGATAACTGGGCAGAATGAGATTAATATTTGAAGTGAGACAGGAGTGAAAGGTGTACTGGTTTGGGTTTGTTGGGTGTCTTTTCTGACGAGGTTGTGCTCCCTGTGACGCCCTTGCTGGTGTTGAGGTGGGCAGTGGAACTTCCCCGGTGCTGCTCTGCCCTCCTGGCAGCGTGTTGGGGCTGCAGGTGGAGGAGTCACTGCAGTCAGCTCGGGGAGACCGAGCCACGAGAGTTCTCAGATCAGTGTGCTAAGAATGATTAAAACAAAATAGTGTTCCACTATCTTTCATGGAGATTAGAGGGAATAATCCACATTTTTGTGGGATTTAAAAATTAACCATTCGGAGAGCAGCATGTTTGAAGATTAGGGATTTGAATCTGCTTCTGTCTATGAAGATGTTCACAGCTTTGTCAAGATGCATTCTGAGTTCCCAGCTTTAGTTAGTTTAAAGATATTAACAAGTGATACTTTATTTTTCATTTTCTTCTTATTCTCTGGCAGAGAGGCACAATAAGGTTTTCCAACACAATAATAATAATAATAATAATAATAATAATAATAATTAGTTTCTCGTATCAGGCTTGACAAAATAAGAATGAAGTTCTGTTTGAGCTGAGATGCACAGAGAGCTTAGAACACAGTAAAGGGGAATACAGACCTGGGGAGTGCCATTTCTGTGTGTTGGCAGGGCTGAGGAGCAGGGTCAGCCAGGGCTGTTATTGCTCTGCTCTGAGCTCAAACACAGGAGATGCAGAAGTTCTGAAATTCCCAAAGTTCTGAACAAGTACTTGCTGCACTTCTAAGGTTTGCCTTGCTGGGCCTGTGCTAGATTTACAGAGTTTGGGTCTATGGGATTGGATAAAGAAGCACCCCAGGAGGGGACACCACTGGCTTTCCATGGTCAGGTTTTTGTAAGAGAAAGTTAATGGGTGTGTATATTAGAGCTGAAAAAAACCCCGCAGAAAATGTCAGTCACCATCTCTGCTCTGGTTCCACCTGTGCCTCACTCTGCACTCAGGTGAGCTCTGAGCTGCTCTCTTGCTGTGTATGTGCTTCCCTGGCAGACTGATGGACATCACTGCACTCAGGTGAGCTCTGGGCTGCTCTCTTGGTGTGTATGTGCTTCCCTGGCAGACTGATGGACATCACTGCACTCAGGTGAGCTCTGAGCTGCTCTGTTGCTGTGTATGTGCTTTGAGGGCAAACTGATGGACATCACTGCACTCAGGTGAGCTCTGAGCTGCTCTGTTGCTGTGTATGTGCTTCCCTGGCAGACTGATGGACACCGTGCTGTGCAATCACAGCCGTTTGAGCCTCGGCTGCTCTCTGGGCCGTGTGCTGCTGTGGGGGAAAGCAGCAGGGCAGGAATGTCTGAAATGTTACAGCAGTTCCTAACACAGCACATTCTTCTGCCAGTTGTTTGCAGGTGCTGCTCAGGAGGGTGGAATCATCCTCTGCCAAAACAAAAATGAACTTTTCTGGATTTTCTGTTTCCTAAAGGAGAGTGTTCTGTGGTTACCTGACACGGTATCTTCAGTGAACATCTCAGTTTTCTAGAGCTGCAGCCATTTATAGTACAAGTCCCACCTGCTTTCCATTAGAACTTGAATTTATAAATTATTTACATGCTTTTGGAAAAAAATCCATTCTGTCTTATAAATTCTTTCCTCCCCTTTCCTGCACCAGAATAATGGGTTTAATTAGGGCCCTGTGTACATGCTGGTTCTGTATCAGTCAGCTGCAGTTCTTGCCAGGGATTTTATTCAGTTTATTCCACTTCCCATGCGACTTCCAGACACGAAATCTCACAACCTGACTGAGAGCTGACCACGTAGGAGGGAACAGTGAGGTGTCCCTGTCTGAACAGAAACAGAGCTATTTGACTCTGTCTGAGAACAATGCCTGGGACTGAATGGATGCTCTGGAACGTGGAGCCCTGCCATAAAAACACAGCAGTCCTTCAGAGGGTGTCCTTGGGTGGTACAGTTGGCAGTCCCTGGGTGGCAGGAGGGCTGGGCAGCACCCCAGGCCTGTGGTGGAGGGGCTTGGAAGCACGTGTGGGGCAGAGCCTGTGGAAGGAGTGTCTGAATGCACAGCGGGGCTGCAGAGCCTGAGGGGAACTCGGGCCCTGAACCAAATCCCAGGACATTTCTGAGTGGGAGGAGTGGTTTGGGACAGGAGGTGTGTCCTGCAGTTTCAAACATCCCTGGTCTCCTCTTCGGTAATTTTGGAAGAAATAGGCCCAGTAGAAGGTGAGATAAGTTGTGTCTGTATCTGTCTAAGATCTTCTGTACATAAACCATGAGAGAAAACAAGGTGCAATCTTGTGCTGCTCATGGTGCAGTTTGAGGAACATAAAGAAATACTAAACTTCATAATCTATCCACATTTCTGTCATTCCTAATGAGCCCACTCTCTTAAATTAAAGGTGCTCTGTAATTTGAATATATCTTATTATAATAGAATCTTCTCTTCGCTCTTCCTAGATTTAGCAACTGTAATTTAGATTTCATATTTCCATCTGAAGTTAATTGTTATTCCTCCTCGATCAGGAGAAGCTGCCAGTGGTGCCTAATAAAGAGCACTCAAGGTAAATTATGCTTCGTGTCAATTAATTTAAATTTTGTGCCAGTGTTCAGAAGAGATCCACCCCATCCCATAAACATTATTAGCATTACAGCATTGCTTCTTTGGGGGGAAATTATTGTGTTTATGAGATAGGATTTTTGGAATGAAAATTTCTTCTGGCCAAAACCCACAGTGCTCTGCCTTGCTCTTACTGTTATAAAATTGTGTACTTCTGGCAGCTGTTTAAATACATGTTCCCAACATCATCATTTTCCATACACACTTTTCCCCAGAACGACAGTTAGGGATTGGGCATGAAAAGGGTTATTTTAGGACACGGTGGTGGAAGGAAGGCAGCACTGACTGTGTGACACAGAGGCTGAGGAGAGTCCTGGTGCAATCAGTGCCCACAGACACCAAACCCTCCAGGATGGCCACTGTGGGCCTGGCAAAGGAGCCCAATTCTGCTGTAGAAAGTCCCAATTTCTCCTGATCCCTTCCATCGTTTTTCAGATTGCCTGTCACTGGAGCAGGGCGGGCAGTTTACCCTCTAGGTGACAAGGTCAGGTCATTATCTCTCCAGAAAGGCCAAATATAGAATTCTTTTCTTTCAGAGAACTCCATCAGGAGCTTTATTCCTTTTGATATGCAGCTGTGTTAGGTTTCTGTGCAGTATTCTGTTCCCATTCCTTCTGTGCCCCGTGTTCTTTTGGGCATGGCAGGGGAGCTGTTGTGTTCCCAGCTGCTGTGGTTTGGTGGTGGTTATTGTTTGGTTTGTTTGGCATTTGTCCTGAAGGTACCACGGCAGCTTGTTTATAATTATCCTGCACACTACAGTTCAAACAGATAACACAGCCCTATTTCTCAATATCTGATAGTCAGACTTGTTGTTGCCACTCTCTGTCACATGAAAGGCAGGCAAAAGGACACAGCATCGTTCTTGAGATGGAGATTCCTGTGCTGGGTCGTGGTTATGGGGAGAACCACCCAGACCACAATTCTGGCTGCTCCACACCCTGTGTTCTCCCTGCCAGGACGGGATTCAGCTGCAGTTATTCGTCCTCTGCTTTTCCCACTCTGGGATCAGGGATATTTGGAACAGCAGATTTGTGTCACTGGAAGGAGGTGCCCCAGTTACAGATCTCACCTGCCCTGCGCCGTTGTTGAGACAAGTTGCTGTCCTGAGGATTTCTCTGCAGGTGGTAAGTCTGGTTGGATTCCAAGTCCAAACCTTGACAAGGGGCCCACCTGCCCCGTGGGCCGTGCTGTGTCACGTGTTGGCCACACGAGGAGGGCACGGGCACGATGCCACGAGCCCTGTGGGTAAACGTGGGCTAAAGTTACTCACCACTGTAGGGCCTGGGAGTTCTGTGGGCAGTAACAGGTTGCAGTACTTGTGGGGCACGTTGTATGGGGGATGAGTTAAGCTTGTCAGGCACTTTGGACCAGTGTGTGTGTGCAAAATCAATAACAAACTGTTCAGGAAGACAGTCAGGTAACGTTTTTTTAAGATGTTCCTTTTTTCCCAGTATATGTTGATTTCCCTCCATAGTGTGCATTTGTTTGAAGCCTCACCAAGAGGATATTAAATGCTGGATCACTTGTATGTTTTGGTCACATGTTGTCAGATTTTTAAGTCAGGAAACAGGATTCTTAAGGGTAGTGCTAAATAAATGCTGGTGTAAAGTGAAGTGGGATCAGCCTGCATGTTCTGTAGGAAGGATGTGTAAACTCAGCTTCTGCAAGGAGAACTAAGAAAACTTTTGTTGAAACGTTGAAAGAAATCAGAGGAGAATAGAGCTGAGTCATTCACATCCAGGGGCAGCTCAAACTACCAAGTGTGAATCCTAGCTCCAGTTCTTGGGATCAGTGCAGGGTGGACATGCACTCATGGAAGGTGACAGACCCACATTCCTTCCACACAGCTGACTCACTAATGACCACTGATGACCACTGATGACCACTGATGACCACTGATGACCATGCCCAGGGGGCACCAAGTGTGTTGCAAGAACTGTTCCCTGCAGCAGCTTTCCCCTCAGCTCTGCCTGGGCTGTGGTTTAAGGACAGACTGTTTGGTGTCCCTGCTGGCAGAGCTCCACTGGACATTCAGGAGCTGAAGGACATGGTGACCTGCAGCATAACTGCTATTCCAGCAGTTCTACAGGAAAGACAAGCTCGAGACCCAGATTCCACTCTGTGCTTCCTCTCTGCTGCTGTATCTGAAGGCTGTGTTTTGGGGTGGGACACCTTGAGAAGGCAATGCTGGTGTTTTTTCTGTAGCCCTTCTGGCATCATAAGTACCCTGGTAATTGCAGCTGGCTGCTCTGGCAGGGGCAGGGCACAGCCCTGTGCTCTGCAACGGCTCCTGGTAGTCTCTCAGCTGATAACTTCAACCTGACAAACAGAACAGGTCCTTCCCATAACACAGGGATTGATTATGTTATCTATAATAATACAATAACTAAATAAAACACACCAAATAGAACAAAGGGGCAAATCTCACTAGCCAGATAAAAGGGAGCAAGTCAGAACTGACACTAAAATTACAAAAGAAAGGCAAAAGTGAATGAGGAGCGAGATGTCCCCCAGCACTAATTGCCCTGTTGCTAATGCAGGGCTGCCCTGAGCCGAGACAAACAGGCTGCTGCTGGTTCCTGCCTCACTGCCATGTGCTGGGCAGCACTGCAGTGCAGGGCTGGAGCCCAGCAGAGCTCCCAGTGGGTTTGCCCTGGGTTCCTCCTGGGCTGGCTCTGACACACAGTGGGACCCACCAAACGCTGCTCCCGCGTCTGAACACAGGCAGGTGTTTGGCAGCAGGAGCGTCCCAAACCCCAACATACCATCCCAACAGAGAGCTCTGTTGAGCAATAAGGAAACCTTACTGCATGTGCACAGGGAGAGCAGCTGCAGCTGCTGCTCCTGGGGACAGCAGGGAGAGGGGCAGGCAGTGCTTTGCCTGCCCCGGTGCTGCAGGACGTGTGTGGCCGTGCCTGGGCAGCCCTGGCTGCGGGTGTTCCTGCAGCACTCCGAGCAGGAAGAGCTCCCAGTGCTCCCTGAGTGAGGGAGGAAGAGCTGAGTTCATCCAGCACATGGACTCCACACTTGACTGCCCTCAGCTGTAGCCAGAATGGTGCTTCCAACACCCAGAGTACCCCAGTGCTGAAAGCTCTCCTGGAGCACTTCCCACTGCCAGCAGTTTAATCAAGTTTGCATTGAAATAAGGGCCCACTGTGGTATTTTTGCACTTCTAATATTTGAAACCTAAATCTTCAGCAGGTCTTCTTCCCTGTGAGGGTGGGGAGGCCCTGGCACAGGCTGCCCAGAGAAGCTGTGGCTGCCCCAGCCCTGGAAGTGTCCAAGGCCAGGTTGGACGGGGCTTGGAGCAACCTGGGCTGGTGGAAGGTGTCCCTGCCCATGGCAGATGGTCTTTCAGGTCCCTTCCAACCCAACCCAGTCCGTGACTATATTAAACAACACCAAGGATTTGCTGCTAATTCAGTATTACTGTTTCACTCTCCTCTAATTTATAAATTTGTCTTTCAAAGTGTTTGATTTGAATCTCATTGACATTACTGTTTGTCAGGAACTAATTCTTGGGATGATCTTGGGGACCCCTCTGTTTGTGGTTGGATCTCAGGACAGACCATCAGCAGGTGAAAGGTTTGGTCCCTGCAGTCTGCTTGCACAGGGACACACATCAGTGTCACGAGGATCTCAGCAAACATGTGTGCAGGTCACATTTTGTAATGCCACTGCCTGAGTTTGTAAAACAGGTCTTTTCTTAGACCTGCTCAGATATGAAAACTGAGAAGGAAACAGGTGGCTGAGGAATATTTGATAAATGCTTCCTAAGTGAACCCAGCAATGGGCTGGTGGGCTCTGTGAGTGACCCTTCTGGGGATTATCCTCCTGAGTGTTTGGTGTTGGCAGAACGTGGCTCCTGCCAAATCAGTGATCAAGCTCCTTTGGAATCAGAAGGGGTGGGAGAATGAACCATGACACAAGTGCTTCAAAAATCCTGTGGGTTGCAGCATTTTGTCATAGTCCTCCCACTCCTTCAGTTTTATTACTCTTTGTTGGAACAGCAGCTGTTGGTTTGGTAGGACCAATATTCCCACAAAACAGTCCCTGAGGTCCAACTGTGGGCACTTACAGGGACTGACTGACCCCTAAGGAAAAAGATTCTCCCAGATTCTCATTATTAAAAATCCTGTTCCAGGGGAAAGCTTATTTTGTTCATTTTAAGAACCAACCAACTAATAGGTGTTTGGGATTGAGTTCAGCCCAGGAGTGAGCTGTGCTCACTCTGAGGGGTCCCTGTTCCTACTGGTTTCGGTGTGGAGAGCAGAACCCTGTCTGGATTATGAACACTGCTTGGTGACTTGGTGATTAATGTGCATGTCAGCAAAAGAGGCTCTTCCATTGTCGTTTTCCTTTTTTCTGCTCAAAAGACAGTTATATTAACAAAATGAACACCACTCTGTTAGGCCATTGGTTTTTTTTTTTTAAATAGGCAGTCCATTTTTTCAGCTTGTGTGGAACCATCACATGTATTCAATTTGGGCAGTTTAGTTAATAGTGGGGGTTTATTTTTCAAAGGAAAAACAGACTTTAATATATGGGTGTGTATTTCCATAAAGTCAGAAGCCCAAGGCAGCACAGAAATATGCTGCATTTTCATGTGCTCACCATATTTCCGTGCACAAATCAAATTCATTGTGTGCATGTTTTTGCTTGGGGCCTTGTGCTTCTGTTTTAGAAGGAGGGTGTCTTTTACTTTGCTTTGTCTTAAAGCAGAGTTCCTTAGGAATTCCTGCAGATCAGTTTGGCTCTGCAGCTCGTGGTTGCCGTGGGGCACTTTGGAGACAGTGGAAGGGCAGGAATGAGACTGTGTGTGCTCTGGGACTGCAGCAGAGCCCAGAGGTGCCACAGAGACTTGGTTCCACAAATCCATGGTGCTTCAATAGCTCAGGCTGCCAAAAATCCTGCCAGATCATCTTGCACCCCTTCTGAGGCAAATGAGGAGGGAAAAGTGCAGCAAGGGCAGATGAGGGGCACAGAAGCAGGGATGCTGTTCCTGAGGCAAGGCCGTGTTATCCATGACTGTAAGCAGCCATTCCCAGGGCACAGGGCGGTCCCAGGAGCTCCACTGCGGTGCTGGAGCACAGTTGGGCTCAGAACCAGCAAAGGTGTTTGTGGTTTCTTTGTCTTAAAATACAGGCAGAGTCTGTCCTAACTCCCATCTCCAAGTAGAGCCTGGAAAGCTGATCCAGTCCATGGAGTGTTCCAGGCTGAGGGGTTCATTTTGCAGGTGCAGAAATGGGAGTGTAAGATGTGATACCCTGCTTTGGACTGAGTTCAGCACAGATAAAGCTGTGAGTGGAAGGGCAGAGCCTGGGGTTTTCTGGAGTTACAGATTGAATGGTGATACATCAGCCACGTGAGAGGAATCAGAAAGGGTTGTGTGAGGGAGAGGGAATGTGAACTGCAGACAGGACAGTGTGACCTACCTGGGACAAAGGGGAAGGAAGAGACACAGACTGGCCTGTCAGGGGGGTCACAGGAACTCTGAGGATCCCAGTGCTAAACAAAAACTGCCCCTTGGAAGTGTCCCTGCAGCTGGGAAGCCCTGAGTCCCAGAGCCTTCCAGTTTGGAATGGCCTCAGTCCCTCTGTGCTCAGGACATGACAAGGAGAACCATGTAAGGTTCTGCAGAGGATGGTGCTCCTCCCTCCCAGCTGTGGGCTGTGCTTTGTGGGGCAGTGGTCAGTGCTGACCTGATATCCATGTTAGCTGGAGGAAGGGAAACTCTTCCCAGTTTTCTTGGATAGTTCATTGTTTAGATGCCATCTGTTTGCTGGTGTCAGGAGAAAATGGATTTTCCACCAAGAATAACAGTTCTTTTCCTGTAATGAACCACAGTATCTTTGTTTCATGCCTCTGATTAACTGAGTGAGAGGTAAGATCTGGAGGTTCCTGGTGCTTTCTTCTGGTAGGAAGTATTTGTGTTAGGAATGGCCAGTTGCCAGTTCAGGGGTTGTCCAGGAGGAAGGAGCAGTTTGCATGCTGGGTGTGCACAAGTGTACATGTCACGTTTGGCTTTGGGTTGATCCTGACTCTGCTGCTCCTGCACAGTTCATTGATGTGGCTGCTAAAATCTGCAATACACTGACAAGTTACTTCCACCCTGTATCCACCATGGGCTGGCAGGATGCCTGTGTGTATCCCACAGAAAAAGTGTGCATTCAGAAGTGGGGGAATTCCATCAGCATTCAGGAATGGCCCTTTGAGGAAGGGGATTGTGTAAATGGTGTAGGAATTGAGTTGGGGACACTGCAAGGTATCCTCTCTAAAGTTTTACTCATGTTGTAAAACTTGAATTGTTCTCTCAGTCACTCAGGTGATGCCAGGTTATGCCACTCTCCCTTCCCACTTCCACTGGGATCTGAATGGCTCAGGGGGGGTTTCACTATTGGCAGCTGATCTGACTCCATCTGAGGAGGGGATCAGCCCCTCTCCCTCCCTCCTTCAGCCTCCTCCAGTGCTGCCTTTCCTGTGCTTTGCTGTCCCTTTCCCTCCATTCCCATATCCTGAGCAAGCTCCCATCCCTGCTGTTCCTGTTTATACAAGCTGCTTCACGTGAAGGAAATTAAGATGTTGTTTAGCCAAACTGTCTCACTGCACATTTTAATTCTCTAGATTTATGATAGAGCAGCTGTGGCTCAATCCCGTTTCAAAAGCTTCTGGGATTTTTTCCTGTAAGTGTGAAATGATATAAACCCTTGGAAGGGGAGAAGGATTTTATCTAGAGCAATAACTGTAAAAGCTGTTTATGTTCAGGCTATTTGTAATACAGGACTGATGCATTCTTTTACCAGGGAATTTGTACCTATACATAATTTTGAGCCCAGTTGCCATAAGGGTTGGAGTCTCCCTAAAAAGCCCCCAAACTGCTGCTGTTCACCAGCAATTCTTTTAGAATTGAGGGAAAGGGGGGTCAGGTGCAGTTTGACTGACATGCCAAGGTCTGAGTGTGTGAGGACACACATTGCTCACAAGTCTGGTGCAAAACCTCGGCACAAAAGCAGTCACTGCCTGATCCAAGCAGGCAGTGCTGAATTCTGCCCTGATGGAAGAGGAAAGGAACGAAATTCCCTGCGGAAGGAGTTCGGGAGTGCGAGTGCGGGAGGGTTTGCTGTAGAGGACAGTTTGGGTTTGTGATGCTTCCCTTGCCTGGGGAGGCATCCTGGTGACATCCAAAGGAATTCAGAAGAGATCTGATAAGGCATTATTTTATTAGCTGCTTGTACCAGCTGCAGAATCCATGTGACATTGC
>JAWWLV010000011.1:803323-829109 GCA_035041135.1 Platyrinchus mystaceus | reverse complement strand
ACACTTCCTCAAACAGGGTAAGGTCACAATCAGCTGAAATTCTCTTGTTTAACATGTGAGTGAAACATTCAGGAGCCCCCAGTGCAGCCTCTGGTGAGGGCTGTGCCTGTTGCCACTGGCACTGTCCACTCCAGAGCCCGGGAATGGCAGCTCTGTTTGCTCTGGAGCAGCTGGGCAGTGATTCCCCTGTGCCACTGGCACTGTCCACTCCAGAGATGAGGAATGGCAGCTCTGTTTGCTCTGGAGCAGCTGGGCAGTGATTCCCCTGTGCCACTGGCACTGTCCACTCCAGAGCCCAGGAATGGCAGCTCTGTTTGCTCTGGAGCAGCTGGGCAGTGATTCCCCTGTGCCACTGGCACTGTCCACTCCAGAGATGAGGAATGGCAGCTCTCTTTGCTCTGGAGCAGCTGGGCAGTGATTCCTGGCACACTGCGATGAGCTGGAATTAAAAGTAAAGTCAAGTCATCCTGTTTTCAAATCCATACACATTCTCCTCCACTCCAGCTCCCACGTGTGAACACATTCTTGAAGAAATCTCTGTTTGAAGGGGAAATAGTTTGCAGCAGCATGGAATATTTAATCCAAGGCAGTGCTTGCTTAGGCCACACATAAATGGTCAAACTGCAGCTCCCAGGATATGCCCTGACCCCAGTGCAGAGACCTTGCTGGTGTGGGTGGGTGCAGAGAGGGGGATGTGGGGTAGCTCTGCCCTTGTCCTTGAGGGCCAGAGGGTTTCCTTTGTGAGGCTCTGGCAGCAGGGGCAGGGACTCAGCAGGCACATCACAGTGCAGGTTTCCATGTCCTTCTGGGGTGGCCCTGGGGCACTCAGCTAATGCCACCTCAACACACTGTGAGATGTGAGCTCTGCAGGGCAGTCCAGGGCCAGCTCAGGTCATGGAGGGTCGTGGCTGCCCCGGCTGAGGCTGCTCAGAGTTTGAGAGAACAGTGAATTCTCTTCCATGAAAGGTGACCAGAACCTGAGGAGGGTTTCTCGGATGAGCTGTGTTACAGACAGGCTGGAAAGGCAGAGTTCTAGAACTCCTCAGAGTTTCTGTAGCATGCTGCCAGTGCTGTGGTTTTCCAGTAGATTTTCCAGAGCTATTGAATCTGAGATTAAATGTCATGTAATTGAAAATATTCCTGTGACTCCAACTAATTTAAGCACACATGTGCAGTGAGGACCTTGGTATGGCAAGCAGAGGTCACTGCTGGGCTGGGCAGCCTGTCTGGGGACTCAGCTGATGCTGAGTTTGGAACTGCTGTACTGACAGGTGACAGAGTCGGGGAACAGTCTGTGTGTGGCTGCAGCCACCACTGCTCTTCTGGGTTGGGTACTGCAAGACGACGTATTCAAGTCACTCAGCCATGTGAACTTCCACTGGAAATGTTAATATTTAATTTTGGCCTTTTTTCCACTCTGGAAGTGAACTCAGGGATGCTGCTTTTGCATTTTCAGTCTCCAGTGAACCAGGTCGTGAGGTTTGGATTCAGCCCTTACTCGTTCTGACTCAGTCAGATTCCCACACCATTCTGTGAGAAAAAACGAGTGATAATCTGTCATAAAAATTCCTCAGGATGCAGTGTGTGCATCACCACAGTTAAAGATGTGTTCTGCCTGTTTAAGCCAAACTACACAAGTCCCTGTAGCTTTTGAGGTGCTCTGGAACTGTATGAAGGGATTTCAGGAATACTGACCACATGGATTTTATTACTTTTAGTCTTCACACACTAGAGCTTGAAACTCAGATGAAATCTGGCTTTGGAGAGGTCAAAAAGAGAATTTAATCTTACTTTCTGCCTGGCACAGCGAATGTCTGTGGAAGAGAGGGATTCTGATGATGTGCCCTGGCCATCAGGGCCTCCTGCAAACACCCATAGGGGCTGTGGGAGTGGGTGTGAGGAGCTGGATGGAGCTGCCCAGCAGAGCATGGTGTGTGGATGGATTTGCACAGGGAAAGTCAGCGAGGTTCCTTGGTTCCTGGGGAAGCCTCCCTACAGTGCCTGGGGGTGCTGAGCCAAAGCTCTGCAGCCCCTCCTGTGTGAGGGCAGTGGGACAGGCTCTGGCACAGGCCTTGTTGTCACTGTCCCCTCCCTGGTGCCCGTGGAATACCGAGCTGCAATAGGTCGTGGCCTTAGGGAGGAGTTCACTGAGGTCCTGCCTGGAATGAGGGGGTGCAGCTCCTCTCCCCCACCTTCTGCCTGGGCTCCTCATGTCTCCGTGCAGGATTTGTGCTCACCAGCACTGCTGAGCCCTCCTGTGCTGGTTGCAGCTCCAGCTGCTCCCATCTGTACAGGGATCCTGCTCTGGGCAGTGCTGCTTCTCCTGAGACAGCGGATTTTATTGTAAATAAATTCACGTGAGAAGTACACAAGAGAGAAGGGCTTGGAGCGGGCGAGGAGGGAGGTCCTGAGTGTTCCAAAAACTCCCCAGAGCTTTCAGGGATTCCTTTTTACAGCAAACACTGACTGAAAACTGACAAATTGTTGACAAGAACAGCTCCCCAGCCCCCCTGGAAGTGCCCATGAACCACAGATGCTCTATGAAGAGTTCAGAGAACTTTACTGAGTGTTGATTACTGCAGGCGAGGAGGAATTATTACCTTAGAGTCTGGCTGAATTTGAATTGTTTAGGATAGAACACAGTTTAAAACAGAAGTTCTAGGAGATGTTTTTCAGATATATTAACCTTGATCCAACTGGAGCACTTCATATATTTGACATTTAAGTTAGACTTAATTTAATAACATGGCTTAGAGTATTGTTTTGACATCAAAGATACAGAGTCTTTGAGTTCTTTATCTTCGTTTTCAAGGTCCTCAAGCCTTTGTCAGTGCTTTACATTCTTTTAGGATGGGGTTAAAGCACAGGCAGAAACTTCCAAGGTTTTATTAGACACAATTGCTCGTTCCATAATGAAGTGTAAAAAAAGATTAAAAATATAAACACATGGAATCATTAAGAAAACCTGTGTGAGCTCCTCAAGTGCAGATTAGACAAGAAAAATGCTGACTGAGTCGCAGTGGTGAATGCTCCAGCGCTTCAGAGGGCAGGGGATATGTTAAAAAGAGAGGTATTTTTAAAAGGCAGAGGGTTTTTCCTCCTTATCAACACCTGTGTCTGTGCTGCTGCTTCTGCTGAGTCCTTCCCATGCAGTGAGAAACCACGATGTACTGTGGAGCAAACGAAAAGGACACTAAAATGTGGATTCTAAAGGAATCTCTTACTTATCTCAGTTCTTGTTTATACTTGATTTTGCCACAGAACACCCTCTGTTCTGGGTTCCCAAGGGGAGGGAAAGTTCCTGGCAGTTGTGCTTTGCTGTAGGAACTGAAGATGTGAGAGGTCTCAGAGGCATCTCGGGTTTGCAGATACATCCCCTGGGCACTCTGCTCTGCCAGGAGGAGCTGCTCTCCCTGCCAGTGCCTTTGGGGATGGGGAGGGAAGAGAGATCCTGGTGGACATTGTTCTCCTGGAACAAAGGGGAGTGCATTTAACACAAACACTTTTTATATGGCCGAACTCCCCCAACTGCCTCCAGAACTTGCACAATAAAGGCATCTGTGACTTGGCAGGGAGCATTTTTTAAGAATCGACTTCACAAACTGGTTTTGTTGTGCTCTTTCTGTGGGGTGAGCAGTAGGAATGCCACAATGGGACAAAAGAAAACACTCCTCCAGCCAAATTGTGCTCTCCCAGCCCTGCAGACACACTCTGGCCAGCTCAGTAGCAGGAGCAGAAGTGAGATTGAACGTTTTAACTCCACAGATCCCTGAAGTCTCTAAGTGTCTGTGGGCAGGGTTAGGCAGACAGAAGGTGGTTCACTGACTGCTCAGGGCCACAATTCCAGGAGCCAGGAGCTGCAGTGCAGACCTGCCCTGAGTGAGGAGGTCCCAGCAAGGTACCACTGTCTCACAGGCACAGTGACCTGCTGCTCATCCCTCACTCCACCTGCAGTCCAGGTAAACACGTCACAGTCGATGTATCACAGCACCACTCCAAGCACAGGGCATAGGAGCTAGCTCAGCCCTTCTCCTGATTCCCCTGGCTGAGCTGGAACCTGAATAAATGCTCTGCTTAGCTGTGGGGGCAGAAAGTGTGTTGAGAAGCTACACCGTGTTAAAGCAGTGCTGCTGGATTGAAGGTGTGTGTTTGTTGTGCCGCTGCCCGTGTTTGTGCTGGAATCCAGCCCTGCCGCTGCCCCTGAAGAGCGATGGCTCACCTGCAGGGGGGATCCTCAGGGGCTCAGGTTAAGGATGGTTCTGGTGTACACGAGGGAAGGCAGAAATCTGACCCCAAAGTGTGAGCTCCAGGAAACGAGAAGAATGAGGCAGATGTTGCTGTTCGTGCTTGGCAGTGAATACCTGCCCTTTTCTTTCTGTTCTGCCCCTCTGTGCTGTCCCTGGTCCCGGGGACACAGTGACCCCAGAACACCGCTCACTGCTGACTGCACTGGGCAGGAGAGACCCGGGAGAGGGGAAATCCCGCAGCTTTATCTTCCCAAAGCCTCTGCTCAAAGCCAGTGAGCACAACGCTGTCCTTGGGCCGGAGCTGCCCCTGGCCGTGTGAGCCGGACTGGACCTGCCCAAGGTGTCCCGTGTTCCCTCCCGAGCGCTCCTGCGGCTCTCGCTGTGTTGCTGTGGGGCAGCGGCTCCCTCTGCCGATCGCAGCCACTCCTCGTTCCCGGCTCTCCCACGCGGAGAGAAAGTTTGGAAGCTGTGCCGTTGTCCCCCAGGTGTCCATACTGGACTGCCGTGGGCTGGTGTGTCCCGAGCTCCCCTCCAGCCCCTCCCCGGCTGCAGCCCAGCAGCTCACACTGCTCATCGGAACAACAGCCCCACAGTGCTCGTGGAGCTTGAAAAATCACTTAAAAGGCAGTTTTAGTGTGTTAACATCGGGACACAAATCTTCAATGCTTTTTGTACTTTCTGTTTTCCTCCAGTTTCTAAACCTCAGTTCCTGGGTTTGACTGCCTCGTTACTGCAGCAGTAACCAGTGAGGCTGTGCTGCTGTGCTCACTCAGTGTTGCAGAGGTTTAAAGTGCCTGTGATTATCATTCCTCATTTTCCATGGAGCACAGGCCTAATCTGGATTCTGAGGAGAACCATAAAATCTTTGAGGACTTGGTGCTGAAGGCACTGGGCATTCTGTGTGCTTCAAGAGCCAGAGGCTGCTTGGGTTTGTTCTGTGCTTGACTTTTTCTGCTCTTTCAAACTCAAAGAGGGGAAATTTATGTTCAGTGTTAGGAAGGAATTGTTCCCTGTGAGGGTGGGGAGGCCCTGGCACAGGTTGCCCAGAGAAGCTGTGGCTGTCCCATCCCTGGAAGTGTCCCAGGCCAGGTTGGACGGGGCTTGGAGCAACCTGGGCTAGTGGAAGGTGTCCCTGCCCATGGCAGGGGTGGCACTGGATGGGCTTTTAGCTCAGTTTCTTTGTTTCAAAGCAGGTTTTTCATACTGTGTGTATTTATTAGCAGTGCTTTAGAGCACCATTAGTCTTTGCTGTGAGTGCTGCTCCTCTTCTGTGGTGTGCCAGTTGCTGATCCACTGCTGAACAAAACTAAACCCCTGCTCAGCTGCTGCTAAACAGGAAAATCAGGATCAAACACCTGCTCTGGAAAACACACAGAGGAAATACTTGAACTGAGCAGACACTGAGAGAGAAAATGTTTTACCTCATATTGTGTGCAAATGCCATTTTTATTTCATCACATGAAGTCAAACCTAAGAAGTGTGTGTTAAAATGACTTGAACCGTTAGCCATGCTGATAACCAGCACCAATTCCATAGGAAGCACTTAAGTAATTCCATTGACTTTAGTAGGATAATAACGATTGTAGCTTAGTCTGAGAATGTGTATACCTGGTTTGTTACAGTAAGGGGGTCTGTAAAGCAGGAGTTGCTCTGTCAGTCTAATGAATGTGTTAATTAGTTACTGACAGAGCTGGAGAGGAGCAGCTCCTGCTCCCCTGCTGTCACTGCCACCCTTTCTCCAGCCAGCTCCTTCCACCCACCCCTGTGCTGCTCCCACCCTGCTGAGAGATGGGCCTTCTGTGCTATCCCATCAACTTCCACAGTGTCCTGGGAATGCTGCCTGTAGCCATATCCCTCCAGCAGTGGGGTGGGAATGGCCTGTGTCTGGACCAGCCAGGACCCCTGAGCAGCTTTGGCTCGACTGCTACTTGTCATTTGTTCTGCCCTCGAGCCCTTTGAAGTGAAGCTTCTTCAGGGAAGGTCCCTCCAGGCTTTGTGGCATTCCCATGACTTCACAGACACTTGTTCCATTTGTCCTGGCTGTGCCACGGGAAGGGTTCTGAACTGGAGCAGTGTCAGATTACTCCATTGGAAGGCTGCACTTGGAAAAGGAGCACGGCTCAGGAGGAATGTTTTGTTCATGTGACTGTCAGCAGTGTTTGTTTTCCAGCTCCAGACCTATTGTCACTGGGGGATTTCATTTAAGAAAAAGCTGCCTTGAGTGAAGAGATGGCCCAGACTCTCCCTCTTCCCTTCCTCAATCACATCTGTTCAGCCCAATGTTACCAATTAATCATGAAGATGAATGTGAACTCCATTGTATCCAGTGGTGGTGTATTCCAGCCTTAGTTGTCATTTCTGTCACCCCTGTGAAGAGGTCACAAGGAGCAGAACTTGGCTTCTTTAGCACAGGCACGTGAGCAAGATCCCACAGAGACATTTAGAGTGGAGAAGTTGTACCACCAATATAAATTTACATTTAATGAGGAGACATGAAAAAAAAACAAAACAGAAATTCAGGTTGGAAAATGAGCCTGTGCCAGGCTCTGTGCCAGGAGTCCTGGCAATGTGTAAAGACAAGGACAAACACTGCAATACTCTGGTGCTCATCAGCCACCAAAGTGGGACAGGAATGAAAATAACTGGGGAAATGGCCTGTTATTGTTCCCACACCTGAGGCTCTGTCCTGAACGTCCATCACCTGTATCTGAACGTCCATCACCTGTATCTGAACGTCCATCACCTGTATCCCTTCTCCCTCCCTGGCAGAGACTCCACTGGATACACTCCACAGTGCCAGAACCTGGGGATAGGTCACAGCCTCATGGCAAACCCAGAGTATTTCAAGGGTGCACTTCACAGAGGAAGAGCCTTCAGTATCCCCAGTCACAACTTGCCAAATGCTTCCCTCCCTCCTTCATTTTTGCCTCTTTTTTAAATTGTTTCCTAAGTAAATTCAGTTAATTTGAGGAGTAAGGATTTCCCTATTTTGGAACATTCTGTAGCCTCTTCCAAATGCTGTTATAAGTAGTTCAGTGTATCTCCAGCTGTTTTCCTGAGAGGAAGCCTTTCCTTGGCTGCAGGAACCTTGGCTGCACTGCCCTGGAGCCTTCAGCAGCCCACTGTCTCCTGACAGGGCAGGTTTCACAGTGGCTGCTCCGGGCAGGAGCAGAGCAGGACACAGGGCTGAGAGCCCCTCCTGGCATTCCTGCCTGTTCTGGGCAGCTTTGGCAAAGATTGGCTTCTGTGATTCCAGGGGCTGAGCTGCGGCTCCAGAAGTTGTTTTGATGTTCTCACTCTGCTCTCAGAGATATTACCCTATGTTTGAGGAGGTAAAAATAGACCAAAAGCTGCTCAGGGTTGTCGAGAAGGACTGAACGCGGTGTGTCAGGGCCGAAGGAGGCAGAAGGGAAATGTGCTCTCCCCAAGCCTCTCGTGATCTCCAGCTCTTGGCAGAGCTGCTGCAGGTGATGGACATTAATGTTTCTTTAACTGCTCTGTTTTGACCTTTACTTGGAAGTGCACTGAGTGTGCTGAGAATACAACATCAGCCTCTCTGTCTGAGGCAGGGACATGTTACACCGGTGAAAATGAGGAGAGCCATGAACTGTGAATCCCTGAACAGTTACAGCGGCAGCAAATACGGTGGATATGAGTAGAATGAAAGTTAAAATTCTTAAACAGTGTCATGTGAGACACTGTACAGCTTTGATTTTCTTCTTCTGATCATAACAGAACCTCCTCTCACACACCATGGATTCTTCTGGAACTGTCTGAACGATCCCATTTGGAATCCCAGCAAGTGCAGATGTTCAGGCAGATTTGAGAGTGAGAATGAATAATGACAATTAATTCATGTTGTCCCACTGTAGAACAGGCAGCTTGTTCTGAGCACTAGTTTTGAGCTTTAGTGAGTTCTGGGGCTTTCTGAGTGAGTTGTGGTGTAGAAGACAACCACAGGTGCCCCTTTCCTCTGCTCTGCCTTTGTCATTAACAGGGAAAGGTTTCCTGCTTGTGAAGGTGCTCTGAGGTCTCTTTGCATTCAGCACAAGGGTGTGACTTGTCAGAGGTGACAGAAGGTCATTCCTCCAACTGGATTCAAAGGAGACACAATTCTGCACAGTATGATTTTAGTTTATTCTCACTAATAAAATAATGGCTCAGAGATTGGATTAAATAATGTCTCAGTGATGCTGCTGAGAAGCCAACACTGGTTTCCTGCAGGAAATGCCATTGGAATAACTGAGTTTGGCAGTTGTGTACCGGGAGCAGATACAGGGATGTGTGCTAAGTGTTGGGGTACTGTGGCTTTTACAAGTAATTGTATTCCAAGTGCCTGGAAGCTCTGGAATTCAGGAATATCCTAGTGGCCTATTATTTAGGAAACAGATAAGAAAAAATGAGACATGATGGGAAAATCAGTGGGGATGAGGTTAAGTAGAAGTATAAATGTCCCCCTATTGCTGTGACCCCAATACAAGCCCTGCCTGTGTGTTGTGGTGACGCAGGGAGAGACTCCCCCATCTGCCCCCATGCAGAGTGTGAGCAGGTGAGGAAAGCAGATATCCACTGCTGGTAGTGACTTCAGTGCTGTCCATCCAGAATGTAAGGACAGTCACTTTACTCTGGGTTTGGAGGGTGCAGTTCATAAGGGCAGGGCGGGTGTTTTCTTAGGTAAGCAGTAAATAAGGGAAGGAACTTTCTTTCAGTGGTTCTTGGCGTGTTGGGGGAATTGGACTTCTCCTGCTGTGGGTGTTCTGGCAGTGGGATGGGGGTGCAGGCTGTGGGGGTGGGAAGCAGGACTGTGCAGCAGTTCCCTTGCCATGTGCAGATCCTTGGACAGCTGCAGTCAGGGAGCAGTGGGAATTTCTCCCTGACGTCAGTGCTGACGCATCTGCCTCTCATTAACCACTCAAGATGGGTCATCACTCTTCCAGCAGGCAAAGAATTTTCTTTAATCCCCAGGCGTGAAGACAAGAGTTTGTTCATTTTCACTACAGATGTTCCTTCTGTTGTTTCACCTGCACCTTGTTTTGCAACTTCCAGTTGGGTGGGGAAAACAAGGGCAGTTTTCTCTGCCCTTGAAAAGGCACCAGCTTCGATTTTTTCAGATAGTGATGGAATTGCCACTGGAATCTGGCATAGCTATTTTGTTTCTTTTTTCAGACTTGAATGTCTTGTTCTCTTAAATGTCCTCATAACATTTATGCAGACCAATATTTACTGTCTGCTCCCAGCTGTGGTGCTGCACTTGAATTAAACACCTCAGGGAGTTGCTGCTCTGATCATGATGTGCACTTACCATTCCACAGTGACTGACACTTCTCAATGGGACATAAGCAGACAGACATTTAGGATTCCTACTCATCTGAAAGTGAACTTGGCAGTGCTCAGTGCTGAAATCCATGCTGTGCTTGGGCAGTCTGCAGCCCCCGCTGTCACAGTGAGCTGTGCTGTCCTCCCTGTTCAAGTCTGGCAGTACATAAAGGGTGTAGCAGTTCTGAGAATCTGAGGAGAATAAAACCCCCCTCATTAATATTCCACTGGAGAGTGGTGACATGAAATCACACAGTTACTCTCAGGAATTCTCTTATCAGCAGGCAGAATGGAACGGGATGGATCCGGCCCTTGGCAGAGGTTTTCTTGTAGAGAAGGATTAGGGGACAGTTTCTGTTTAAACAGATTTGGGGGCTTTTTTAAAGATTTGTTTTCACTGAACAAGGAGCCAGGCCAAATCTGACCAGCTCCCAGATTCCCTAGTGCCTGTTGTTGAAGGTTAGAGATATCAGGGAGTGATCCCAAACCACTGCCCAAAGATCTTTGCTGTGCTCTAATTGCAGTCGAGGCCTGGAGGGAAGCTGGGCACTGTCAGACATGAACTTGGGCACTGTCTGCTCCCAGCAGGAGGATGGCACAGAGGACACTGCCAGGGCCTCCAGGACCAGCGATATCTTCACTTAAAAGGCTTCTGGCTGGTCTTTCATCGGCAGTGACACATGAGACACTGAAATAATAACAGACTCTGAGTCGGTTTAGGAACATTTTGCTACTGGATGTTGTCAGGTACTTGGTCGAGTGCAGGTACAGGAGTGAATAATCCAAATTCTGTAATAAAAGTACTGGTAAAACAAAACCATCACTCCTTTTACTAGAAAACAAATCTCTTTTCTGTCCCTTAAGGCTTGTTTTCTGTCACTTATGAGAAAGAAAGGCCCATTTTGCCACCTAATGCAGCTTGCACCAAATAAGTTCTAATTTTCTCTAGACTATGATCCTAACAACTTGAGGAATTCCAGTAGAAAAGGCTTTTGCCAGGCTACTGAAAATGGGGTTGTCTAACTTGGGGTCTGCAGAACAGGGTCTATCAGTTACCTGCTTTTCCAGGCCCAATGCACCTGGCAGTATCTGGGCATGTAATCCTGGGCAAGAATGCTTCCAAGTGACTGAAAATAATACCAGCACCCCACTCTCCAAAAAGTAGCTGTCATCTTGGCCTGGGAGGTAACAGTTTCCCAGGTTATCTCTCAGGTTAATAGTTGTGGGCTAAAGGTTTCCTATTTGCATTCATTTTTGCACACATAGCAGTGAAGTTAAATTTAGTTTATTAAAAAAAATACAGAAAATACTGTGTAAGCATCCAAATTGGGCTGGTTTGTGAAGCTCAGTAAACATAAAGGAAGCAGCATTTTAATTCAAGTGAGGAATTGCATCCTAATTGCCTCTCAGCACATGCATATTTCATCAGCACATGTTCTGCAAAGCAAACACCCTGCAAGGGGTTGCTGTTCCACAGCTCCCCATCTCCTCAGCTTTTCCAGACAGACTAGACTGTCGCTGCATGAGCTCCCAGCAGTGGGAGCCGTTCCCACGGCTGAAAGGAGCTGGGTAAAATAAAGCAGCACTAAGACGAAGAGCAGAGGTTCTGAGTCCTCTAGAGGCAGCGTTTGGGTTGAGAGCGTCCAGTCTGTCAGCAGAACTCACTCCATCCCAGCTCCTGGGGCTGAATCTGCCGCTCTGCTCATCCCACCTCCCTGGAGCTGGGTGGGACACAAGGTGCTGAGGAGGTGGTGGTGGGAAGAGCCCAGAAGGGCAGAGCCAACCCCGAGCCGAGCTCTGGGGCTGTGGGCAGGCAGAGCAGCGTGCACACAGTGCCACACACGCTGCTGCACCCCCAGCTCTGTCCTTGCTGCACAAAGCTCCTCACACCGGCTGAGTTTCTGCTGCTGCCGGGCGGGGTCACAGCTGGGTCACTCAGCATGTGCCTCCTCCTTTCTCACCGCCTCCCTTCAGGAAGGGGTAGCTGTTTCCTCGCGGCAGTTAGGGTTCTGCTGTGACCCCTGTCTGTGCCGTTCCCTCAGGGCTCTGGTGGCACAGACTGCTCAGCTTTGCCTTTCCCCCTCCACCACGTTCACTGTGCAGCACCCAAACCAGGAGTGACTCCAGAGCAGTGTTCACTGCTGGGGTTGCTCAGGGATGGGTCTGCTCTCACAAGTACAGGGATGTTACTGTGTTCTGCTGCTGCTCCAGTGACACAGCAAAGTTAAATCTCCTGAGGCAAATGACGAGATGGAAGAATCAGCTGTAGTTTAACCATCTTGTATCTGAAAGTGATATCTGAGTCCCATAGACTGGTCGTTTCTTTTTTAAAGTCTCTAGAACAAATTAAAACATTTTATTTCACATGCTATTGAGGAACACATTCCAAGACTTTAAAGGAATTTTATATATAGATACATTTTAACCTGGCACAGACCTTACATTACCTTCTGTAATGAACTATTTGCACAGTGCTGTGATAACTACATCTCTCTTCAGTGACAAAAGGGAGCAAAGCTCCAAGTCAAAGCTTAGCTTAGTGCAAGGTATGAAAGTAGAATGTGACTCATATACTAAATAGGATACAGTTTTAATACCATACTTGTTGGCTGTGTTTTATGGCTGGTGACTACTTGATTCTCTTCTTAAGCAGGGCCAGCTCTGCCCACCCTGTGCTCACTGCCCTGGCCTGGCCTGGCCTCCCCAGCACCTCCAGGAGGCCCTTCTTGAATTCTGGGGAGCTTTGGGAGGGCAATTGCAATTCCAAAATAGTGTTGCTGTAAATGTTGAAAGATCACAATGTAAACTCATGCTGGGGATCAGAGAATCTGACTGAGGTTTATTTGCCCCAGCCACAAGAGAAGTTTCAGAGCCCACATCTCACTAGACGTTCAGGTCACTGCCTGCACAGCTGTGGGGGAAATCCTGCTGATTTTTGTAGAGTTGCTTGGTTTTTACTGCAACTCAGTTCTCTCTTTAGTTTTGAGATGAAAATGCTCTTTCTGTACATTTTTCATTGGAATTTATCAGTCATATTAAACAAAGATAAATAAGAAGGGAAGCTGCTTGAATTCCTCACTCCAAGACCTTCTGTTTATAACTGTAGAAAGGCCAGAGGAAATAACATCTCACCATATTGTAAGTTCTGGTAAAAACTGCCACAGAGTGGTAGCAAGGTGCAATTGAGATCATAAAACTCACTGTGTGGGAAGATAAGCTGAAGTGAGTAATATGTCACCTGGCTCAAATGGGCGAGGCAATAAATAAAAGTGACTTTCTTCCTAAGAACACTGGTGAACATTTCATTCCAAACACAAACAGGAGGCATAGGATGGCCTGTTCCCACCAAAGTGTCCAAGAAGCTGCAGAGGGGCAGAGAATTGAGTAAGGCACAGGCAGTGAAGTGTGTCAGGAGGAAGGTGCTGAGGGAACTGCTGTGAACATTTGTGGTTGCTCTGTCGGGGCTGTTGGACACCCAGGGTGGGTGTAACGGCTGAGGGTACGGCAGAACAATTTTCCAGCCTCCGATGCAGCTCAGGTTGGAATCCCGTTGGAATCCGAGTTTACAGATGCCGGGTGCCCCGGGCTCCCCCGCACACAGGGCAGCGCAGGTCCCGGGCTGCGGGACAGGCGGGCGGTGCGGGAGCCGATGCGGAGCAGGGACTGAGCCCAGCCCGGAGCACAACGGCAGCGATCCCGCCGGAGCTGCACGGCCGGGAGCGGCCTCGGGATCTACGGGAATGACATCGGCGGCTGACATCAGCTCGCAGGGTGTGCATTGGATCTCGCTGTGCTCGGAGGTGGGGCTTGGCGGGGATCTGCTTCAGGCTCCGATCCAGCGGCAGGGAGATGGGAGCATCCTCACTCGCGGCTCTCCATCCCGCACCGGCCCCTCCCTCCTGCAGCTCGGGCAGCGCAGGGTGAGTCCAACAGCTTCTCCTCCTACTATGAGTCTCCATGAGCTACTACGGCGTGAGCTCAGCTGGTGCTGTGCCCTCGGTCCCGGAGCTCGGACGGCACGGTGCCTGTATCGGTGCCTGTATCGCCAGGAGGAGCGGCATGTGCTTACCTGGAGAGCCTGAACCACCCATCTTCCAGCACCGAGAGGATTTTGGGGAATTGCATTTTCCCAGCAGCTTTGGTACTTCACTGTTGCCTGGTTTTTGTTCTAAGGTTATCGGGGTGCTTTGACCTGAGTATTTCTTCATCGGATGCCACAAAAGAGTGTCTAGAAAAACAAAGAAACTTGTGATGTGGAGCTGACAGTTCTGGTTTCAGCCAGTGAAAACTTGCCGAGTCAGTGAGAAGGCAAAGCAGAAGGAATGCCAAGGACAATGTCAGTGATGCCTGGTAATTTGTCACTCAATGGGACGAGCTTCTTCAGTGAAAACCATGGCATCGTGGACAAACCCAGTGAGCAGAGGACTTGGAATGTCTTTCTGTTCTGCCTGACTCTTACCATTGCACTCCCAGCCCTTCTGAGCAGCATTTATTCACTAGTTTCCCTGCTGAAAATGCAGAACAAAACCACGCTGTCGATGATTGTGACCTCCTTGGCAGTGGATGATTTGATCAGCATCGTGCCACTGATTATGTTCATGCTGATGCAGTTGTCAGGTGAAGGCCTGCCCCAGCCTCTGTGCACCACCTCAGCACTTATGTATTTATTCCAGGGCATTTCTAGCAACCTGAAAGGGTCACTTTTAGTGTCTTACAACTTCTACAGCATCAACACGACAGACACCCTGAGCTGCAGCACGTCCAAGCGTCGTGTGAGCGTGGTATGGGCCATCCTCACCCTCTGGATTGTGGGTTTGCTGATCTGCATTCTGCCCCTCTGTGGCTGGGGCAGGTACATCCCCACCTCCTGGGGCTGCTTCACCGACTGTGCCAGTTCCTACGTCCTGTTTGTGGTCCTTGGCTACTCCCTGTGCTTGTCCCTGCTCGCAGTGCTGGCTGTTCCCCTCGCTCACCAGCTGCTGTGCTCGCCTGAGCCACAGCTCTTGCACCCCGAGTACCTGGAGGACCCTGGAGGCTCCACCACCCCCGGGACACCCGCGGCTGCCCCAGGGCTGTCCCCGCTGGACCCCGCGGATAAAACCCCGGAGCACTGCCAGAACTCGGGGGCAGTTCTGGGGAAGGCTGTGCCCAGCAGTGGTGCCCTCTTGAGCAGCACCCAGAGCAGGAGCTCCTGGGTGGGCTTTGCCCAGAAACGGTTCTCGCTGATCCTTGCGCTGACCAAAGTCGTTCTCTGGCTCCCAATGATGGTAAATTGTCAGATCCCTTTCCAGTGTTCACTGACATTCCAGTGGGCTGTGACCTGTGGGCCATGCATTGAGACATGGTGGCCATGGCAGTTGTTCTTACAGTATAGTTGTGCCAGCAACAGTCCTTTCCAGCAGGTCTGTGCCACTGCATGAGTTTAACTGGTGTCCAGGGGGTCTGACAGAACTTTGTTCATAGGTCTGATACTCTGTTGTCACATCATTCACGAGTAAAGGGGCAAATAAAGTCCCAGCTTTGTATTCCCTGATCTGTGACCAGGTATCTGCTCAGCATTTTGGGGTCTGGGAATTGTACTGAGCTAACAGCCCCTCCTCACAGCCCTGGGTCACCTCCTTTGGCAGGTGGGCTAAAAACCAGGAGTTTGTTAAAAAAAATGTGGTTTGTTTCTGTCTTTGTAACCTTTGTAGTACGGGGGGTGGGGGGAGAGCTGTCCGTGGTCATGGGTGTGCATTTGGGACCAGGTGCAGTAGAAGGGGCTCTGTGAGAGCAGGGCACAGATCTGGGCAGTGTCAGCACCTGAGCCGGGGCTCCAGTGCCACGGGAGGGGCTGAGCCAGCAGCCCCTGCTGAGCTGCCTGGCCTGGGAGCTGTTTAATGGTGCTCAGTGTCTATATTTGGCCTCAGCAAGGGCTTTTCTGAGAACTGCAGAGCGAGGGGGGAGCAGTGAGGGTGTTTGCTCTGCTCTCTTTGGAGCCAGAATTGTTGTGCTCAGCAAACAGTGATCTCAACCTGTGTCTTACAGCTGTGTCACGTTCATGGCGAGATGTTCCATCTATTCCTGGAAGCATCTCCTGTGCTGAAGTGATATAAATTTCCAAATGCTCTGCCTTCCAGGTACAGATGCTTGTCCAGTACCTCACTGGTGTGCAGAGCCTTGTGTTTGAGGCCCTGAGCTTCCTGCTGACCGTGCTGGCCGCCACGGCCACCCCGCTGTTCGTGCTGTCAGAGCACTGGGTGCACCTGCCCTGTGGCTGCATCATCAGCTGCACGGGGCCCTCCTGTGCTGGGCCTTCGCGTGGTCTCAACAGTAAGTGTGGGAGGGGTGCCTTGGTGTAGCACAGGATGCCACACCTTCCCTGGTAACCCCCCTGGAACCTTCTGGAGCTCCGTTTTTCTCTGGGTCTTATGTCAAAACAGCTGCACAAATGGAATGGGGCAGTTGGAAGGGACCTACAGGGATCATCTGGTCTCAACTGCAGTAGTTAAGGGCTAAATATTTCTGAGGATGTGGGAGTTGTTCCTATTCTCTGGAGTGAAAGTCCTCTAACATCAGTGGATGAATTGCTGACATCTGCTGTGTGTTTAGGGAGAAGGAGCTCCTGAACCCTAGAGAGAAGCCATCCCCTGTGTGTGGCTTTCACTTGCTTTAACACACTCTCCAGGTGCAGGATGGCTTGTGCTGCCACTGGTGCCCTTTGAACCACTGCCCTGGACACTGCAGTGACTGCACTTCATCCACAGGGCAGTTTCTTCTTAGAAGTCTGTCTTCCCAATGGTTCATTATGTTTATGGACACAAAATGGGCTGTTTGTAGCAGTGGTTGAGTAATGTATTCCACGGTCAGCATGTTTTTTTCACTATGTGTATAATCTCATTTTTCTTCTTGGTCTTGACTCTTAATATGGTGTTTCCTCCCTTCCTGCTCAGCCAAACGCAGAGGTTTCGAGTTCAACCTGTCCTTCCAGCAAGGTTATGGAATCTACAGAATATCCCAGGAAAACCACCCTCACCACAGCAGTGATGGTCAGTGTACGTCCCACCACGGCCTGGGGGGCTCTGACTGCGAGGACCCCGAGCCCGGGAGAGGGAGTGGAGGTGCCCCTGGGCCCAAAGCCCCCTGCCCCCCGTCTGCAGGGCCCTGCAGGGCCGAGCTGGGCACACACTGCCACCCGTCAGCCATCCCTGAGGGACCACAGTGGAGCTTGGCCCACCAGGAGAGCCAGACACCTGAGCTCACGGATTGGGAATGGTGCAGGAGCAAATCCGAGAGGACCCCTCGGCAGGTACAATTGGGATTTACCCCTTTTCTGATAATAGGAGTTACCTTATAAAACCAGAATGATTTTTACTGACATTGACCTTTCTGTTAGTCCTGTTGGCAGTGTAGCTACTTGTAGTAAAACTCTTACTTAGCATTGTGTGATGTTTAGTAACCACAGACCTATCTGCAGATGCTGACTCTGCAACAATTTCTCACTTTTATTCTTAATCTTGGAGTTTTCTAGTTACTGTTTTGTGTGCACCTGCATGATTTGTGTATGGTAAGAATTCAGTATGGATGATGCAGATTTATCTTAGTGAATAGGAAGTTTCTCTCCAAAAGATGACATTTTTAAGGGTATTTCCAAGCATCTGGTGACTCTTTTTGGGTGGGGGAAAGGCAGAATCAAACCTGAATGTGCACTGTGGCACTCAGTGGACATTTGCCATTGCAGTGGGTGGGAGTGGGGTAAGAGCCTGTGTGAAGTCCACAAGACAGGAGCTGTAGAAGGCTTTAGGTTGGAAAGGACCTCTGGAAGTCACCTAATCCACCTAGTCCAACCTCCTGCTCCAAGCAGGGTGACTTCAAGCTTGATCAGCTTGCTCTTGACTTTTGCACATACACAGGTGAGGTGTATTTTACATCCCAGTGAGGGAATCCCTCTCCATCTGATGAACACAAGTGTATCATCCCAGTTACAGCAGGAATGTGTCTGCTGTTTCACATTTCCCTGGCCATCCCTGTCACAGAAGCTGATGTTCACTGTTGCAGTGTGCAGGGATGAACTGCTGCCTGTGGGGGCACAAGTAAGGGATGACTCAGCCTGGTTTTAATCTGCCAGTTCTTGCTGAGGCCTCCTGTGCCATGTACAGTCTGGTTAATAAAGTCACTATATCAATAGGTTCATAACTGTGGCTCTCCTTGCAGGAGTTTCCAGGTGGTGTTTAAAACAAATAATAATAATAAAAATAATAATAATCATTTCCCATCTCCTGTGGCTGCCAGGTCAGGTTGCAGCCCTGTGACTCCCCTTGCAGCAGGTATGAGCAGCTCTTTGTGCAGTACCTGACAGCTGCTGCCTGGGGGTGCTTTCTGTGGCCTGGGGCTCTGTGTGTCCCTTTTGGATATACCCTTCACTACTTGCACCTTTCCTCCTTTTCTGACCTTTCCCAAGGTGTACCCCAGTGTGCAGTTGCCAGGCACTAAGGCTCCTCTGGGGTAAAAGTTCCAGGCTTTGGGGTTACGGCTCTCCCTGGTTCTGACATTCAGCAGGAGCTGCCAGAGCTTCACAGCTGACATTTGCTTTGCTGCTGGGAAAGGGCAGGGTGTGACACCAGCTAGCTTTGTAAAGGAACTCTTGCACTGCTCAGGTGTCTGCTGAATGAAAGATTAATGTGTGCCACACATTAAATCAGTTGTAAACCATCCCTGGTATTCATCCTGTCTGAAGTCCTCAAGTGTCTCAGAAAAGTCACTTTGTTCTCATCACTGCATTTCCCACGTGTGTTGAGGAGTCTGTCTGTCCCTGGCATGGGGTGGCCACGTCCTTCTGCAGCAAATGCAGGGGTTCATAGAGGGTACCCAGGTACAGGTGTGGTCACTGGAGTGCTTCCAGCTTCCCTTTCACTAGGACAGCTGTAAGAACTGGCAGGAGGAGGAAGCAGGTGGCTGCCCAGCTCAGCTCTGGGTGATGAGGTGTGTGAGCCCTCCCATGCTGAATTCCCTCCCAGCTGGAGGGGTGGCCTGTCCAGCTGCCCTGCACGGCCCCCCTGCCCCGGCTGCTGGGGGAAACCAGGGCTGGGAAGTCTCTCGGTGTTGTGGAAGCAGTGTTTTGTATTCTGTTGTTTCCAGACCTTGGATAAGCAGCAGGGAAGGTGCCAGTGAGTTTGGTTGGGCTGTTTGAAGAGCAGGGTGCCAGACAGTACACGGGATGCTTTCCTTCCTGCTGAAGCCTTGGAGTGGCTTATTGCCCACCCATTCCCCCCGCTTCCCTGGGGTGATAATACTCATGTCACAGCTGGCTGTCTCACTGTCTGTTCTGTGAGTAAAGCGTTACTCCATCGAAGAGTCTTCTCTGGGATAAAAGTGGCAGGAGGGAGAATGAGGCAGCAGGGTTTGTTTAATACCTGTGTAGAGTGGCTGTGATTGAGAGGGAGGCAGAAAACAGTACTTGTCATTTCTAACTCTCGCTTGGCTGTGGTTTTGAAAAAATGCCTTTAACATCCCATAAAATACCCGTGTATGTCCCTTCCTAAGGAGATGCAGTGTAAATATGTCATGTCTTTTTTTGCAAGTACTTAAGTGCCTTCAGGCAACACAAATCTCCAGGCTGGCAGTATCACCAGGCTGGTGATGTTTTTTCCCTCTCACTTGATACCTCATCTGAAGACTGCCTCAAGCAAGCTCTTTGAGGAGGCTCTGTACAGAACCTCTTGATGTGCCCTGCAAGGAGAAGGAGGGGGAGGCTGTGCAAGTGACTGCTGTGAGGAGGAGAAGTTTGTTTGACGTGATAAACACTCAGGATGTCCCTCACTCCAGGAAAACTGTGAACATTCCAGTAAACATCAGGCACAGCACAGAAGCTCAGTTTGGAACGGCCTTGAAGGTTCTCTTTGGTACATCTGTACCAGCATCTGATGGTCTGCTCCGCTCTTCCCATCGGGGCTCTTCCTGAAGGTGGTGGTTGGAACCTGGTTCCTGGTTTCCAGGGAGGGTCCTGTGGTTGGAAAATCAGGGTAACATTTCTCCATCATCTCCTGACTTTGCTCCCCATGGGACAGAGGCGGGTGTGGTCCATGTGATGTGAGAGAACAGACCATGCTCCAAACAAAACTGCTGTCCCACTGTCCAGGGGGCCCTTGTGCATTGTCCCTAATGCCACTAATGGCCTGGGAGTTTCAGTTCAGCTGGGACACCTGCCCATAAACCATTACAGGCCAGGCTGATGGGGGCTTGTTTTTTAAAGGTTTGTGCTGTTCTTCAGCACAGTTTTCTGCATTATATTTTCCTGGTAAGCAAACCCACCTCTTGGGTTTAAGTCCACGTCACACCTCATGGTGTGATGCTGGCAGAGGCACCAGAACCTTTTCCTGGGACTGGCAGCACATCACATGGACTGCATCGAGTGTGATGAAAAGGGCGAGGCCCAGTTCTGTAGGGACTGCAGGAGAGAGGAGCAGTGTCAGCAGATCCACTCCTGTCCCAGGGTACAGGTGATGGACATTCTTTCTGCTCTTTCAAGTCATAAGTAACAGGTATCTAAAATTCTGCAAAAAGGCAGTAAATAATTAACAAATTGAGCATAGTTGGCTCATTTATAACGGATTATAATGGATTCTGACTGGAAAACGTGGCCCCAGCTGATGGTCCTTGTTTGTGTTTGCAGCGCTCGGGCGGGGCCCTGGCCGTCCCTCTGTGTGCATTCCAAGGGACTGTGTCTCTGCAGGCACCCACCGGGAAAACCCTCTCGTTATCCACGTACGAGGTGAGCTCTGAGGGGCACAAGATCACCCCCACGGCCAAGAAAATCGAGGTGTATCGATCCAAGAGTGTTGGGCACGAGCCCAGCCCGGAGGGGTCCCCTCACACAAACGTTAAGATTCATTTGGAGGTGCTGGAGATCTGCGACAATGAAGAGGCCCTGGACACCGTGTCCATCATCAGCAACATCAGCCAGTCCTCCGCCCAGGCCAGGTCCCCCTCCCTGCGCTACTCCCGGCGGGAGAACAGGTTTGTGTCGTGTGAGCTGGGGGAAAGCGCCTCCTACTCCCTGTTCATCCCGTCCCACAGCCCCGGCAGCGACATCAGCATCTCCATCCCGGACACGGTGGAGGCCCACCGGCGCAGCAGCCGGCAGGACGCGGGCACGGGGCACCAGGAGGAGATCCAGCTGCTCAACAGGGCCTACAGGGAGCGGGACGGCCCGGGCAGCTGAGAGGGCTGCAGGCTGCACCCCGCAGCTGCTCCCGCACTGCTCGTGTGCCTCCAGGTGCCCGCGCAAATACAGCGCCAGCCGGCTTTTCCTAACGTGAATTCCGTTTGGGTACACTCTTAAATCCGTTCAAACTGTTAATGCTCTGTCTAGGGGATAACGAATACTCAAGTGCTTCACAGCTTTGCATAGTGAATTTCAAGGTATTTATTTATATATCTATTTATTTGAGGAACATCCGTGTCTAGAGGGAACCCTGAATAAACTCCTGTGGTGCAGGTTTGGTGTCGGGCTGGTCTCGAACCCGCGGCGCTCAGCCGGGCTGGCGGAAGTGCGGGCGGTGCGGGCGGATGAGGCGGGGCCGGTCGGCGCGGGGCTCTGCGGGCCGGGCCGGCTCCAGCGGCTGCCTCGGCCCTGCGGGCTCTGTGGGCCCTGCGGGCTCCCTGTGCCCTGCCGGCTCCCTGCGCCCTGCCGCCCCTCCGCGCGGGGCTGTGCCGGGCCATGAGCTACGAGCAGCGCCGGGACTGGGGCCGCGGGCGCGGCGGCGATGGCGGCTCCGGGGGCTCCTCGGCGGGCGGGCCCGGCGGGCGCGGCGGGCGCGGGCGGCACCCGAGCCACCTGAAGGGCCGCGAGATCGGGCTGTGGTACGCGCGGAAACAGGGCCAGAAGAGCCGCGACACCGACCGGCAGCAGGTGAGGACAGCGGGGACGGGCTGCGGGTGTCCCCGCGCTGGGAGCACCCGCACGGGGACCGGGCCACGGAGCCCGGACAGGGTGCTGGGTGTCCGTGCCCGCACACACCGGCCGGGCTGGGCTGTTCCCACAGAGAGCCGTCGTGCGCATGGACGAGCGCAGGGAAGAGCAGATCGTGCAGCTCCTGAACTCCGTCCAGGCGAAGAACGACAAAGAGCAAGAATCCATGTCCTGGTGGTCTGGGGATGAGGACAGGTAAAGAGACGCTAATTCTTTTAAACTTCCCACAGACTGGCAGGAAGATGTGTCGGAAGGTGTTTAGTGAATGAGTTGACTTAACAGATATCTTCAGGTTTATCCACCTGTGTTGTCACACTGAAATGGTTGTAGCCAGTGCTGTAAAACTCTCTTTCATCATTGCTGAGCTTTGGGTGTAACATTTCTACTTAAAATCATAAAATCCTGTAACTGATTTCAGGCCCTACTTAGGGTGCATACGTGGGATTTTTAAGATCCCCTGGTCTCTGCAATTACTCTTCCAGAGGTGGCAGTTGATTTCTGTTTCCAGTTATTGAGCAGTTTTGGAGTCTTTTCTCCCCCTCTGTGGAGCAGGGTGTGTTCTGAACTCGTTAAGGATTTCAGGGCAGGTGTGCTGAAATGAGGGCCTGGGGCAGTCATTTTGCTGAGAGACTCAGTTACAGGGCACTGGGTCAAGCAGTAATTCTCAAAAAAATGTTTTGTTGCTTTGTGGCTTCATTTGGTACAGAAGAACACGTTGTTTTTGTTGATGCCAATGTAAAGTTTTTGGTGGCTCATAGTTTCAGGCTTTACTCAGTTCCAGGGCGTGCACCATAATGACAGGCTGCCCAGAGCAGCTGTGGCTGCCTCAGCCCTGGGAGTGTCCCAGGCCAGGTTGGACGGGGCTTGGAGCACCCTGGGCTAGTGGAAGGTGTCCCTGCCCATGGCAGGGGTGGCACTGGATGGGCTTTGAGGTCCCTTCCACCCCAAACCATTCCAGGGTTCTCTGTTCCTACGGGCTGGTGGTTCATTGACTGATGGATGAAACGTCTCAGGCCCGAGTTCATGTGTTCCTGGAGTGGCTCCCTGCACCCTGCACGTGGCCAGGCACAGCTGGGATCATCTCTGAGGTTTCTGTTCTCTGCTTCCAGCCCTACAGAACAGCCTGTGAAGGTGAAACCGGATGCTGAAAAAGCTCCTGTAAGACGGAGACCGGCCTTGGAAAAAACATCCCTGGATCGGGATGTGGAGTATCTCTTTGAAAAAAATGAGCAGGATACTGATTTAGATGAGCAGCTTAAAGAAGACTTAAGGAAGAAGAGATCTGATCCCAGATATATTGAAATGCAGGTACTTTTCATTGGATTTTTTTATTTCAGTTAAACTGACCTGAAAATGTCTCTGCTTGCAGTTTATTTACTAGGAAGCTGTCATGATGTTACTGTTGTTAAAAATTGCCTTCAGATTTTTATAAATGCCTGTTGATAAGACAGTGATTAAAAATGCGAAATTAGCAATTTCAGGGACAATTAGAATCTCTAATTCAAAGCTGACACCTTGTTTTGTTGGGTGGGTTTCTCTTTCTTTTTGTGGATTGTGTCCCTGCAGTTATGTCTAAAACTGGAAGCACAGCAAAGGGCTCTGAAGGAATCGCTTCCTAAAAGCAGAGTGTGTGTTGTTTTAGCAGCCCTGTGCGAAGTGGAACAGCTGCCATGAGCACCAGTTCTCCTTTGGTGCCAGCTCTGTGTACCTGCCCCAACACCTGCTGAACTGCTGGGTTGAGATCATTTTGCTAAATTTAATGAAACTGAAAACACACGTGGAATAAAGTTATTTCCTGTGGGCCTGGGTTTATATAAGTGTTGCTGAGCAGTTTGTCATTATTGCACAGTTTGCCCTGGATTATAGATGGAATCTGTGACATTGCTTCAGTTAAAGAGGTGTTTAAAGATACTGTTATTTTTTGTTCCCCAGAGATTCCGAGAGAAACTCCCCTCCTATGGCATGAGACAGGTAGGTGTGTGTTTAACTACAGAGAGTGTGTGTTTCTGCTGCTTGTTGTAAGATAGTGTCTGTACTGCTGGCTCTGACTGCCATTGGTGTCCCAGTCACAGGGTAACATCAGTGCCAGTATGGGCTGTCACTAATTGGTGTTAATTCTTCATTTGATGCCCCTGTGTGAAGTAGAGAGTGAGTATTCTGATAGGTTTGCTTTTGCAGGTTCAGTGAATGATTAGTGAGCTTTTTCCTGACATTTATGTATTTGCCAAACTGTTCTTGGTGGTACAAGAAATGTTAAAATACTGTGCTAAAACCTTCAGTTCATGCAGCCTTGGAGGCCAACAGGGTAAATGCTGGTTTTCAGTCCCCAGAGATGTGCAGGAGGAAAGCAGGAGGCAGAAAACTTAAAAGCATATTTCAGGTTTTCTTTTTAGTCCTTTCATGCTGTTTTCATACAGGATTTAAAGATTTAAAGCCAGTGTTCAGGTTGGATGTGCTTTAAACCCCATGCATGGAAAGTGCAAATGAGCACCTCCTGTGAGGTCTGAACTAACTTCAGCTGCAGTGTGGTGACCAACAGCTGAGTGTTTCTGCAGCTGACTCTCCTCAAGGGTCACTGCATGGTAGCAGAGGATTGTCCAAGCCCTCTAAAACCTGCTTTGAACAATAACTGGGTAAACGTGTTGTCTGTGGAACCAGGAGCTGGTGAACCTGATCAACAACAACCGTGTGACTGTGATCAGCGGCGAGACGGGCTGTGGGAAGACCACGCAGGTGACCCAGTTCATCCTGGACGACCACATCGAGCGAGGGAAGGGCTCCACGTGCAGGATCGTGTGCACCCAGCCCAGGAGGATCAGTGCCATCTCTGTGAGTGCCCTCTGCACACCCACTTCTTGGCAGTGTTTTTCCCCGTGAATCTGAGCTTTTGGTGTGTTCCTTCTCAGCTGTCTAAGGTTCTGTTGCAAGTCACGATGTTGTTCACGTGCACTGATTTGGTATTTCACAAGTTTTGGTTGTGGATTTGAGTAGTGGCACTGCAGGCTCGTTCTCTGAGTTCAGCCACGGATTAGATCTGGGATTTTAATGGATTTTGCAGTGCAGGTGTGAATTACAATAAAAACTAATGCTGTGTCAGGCCCTCTAGAGGTGGATTACTGAGCAGGAAAGCATTTGGCTTTCAAGTGCTCAGAAATTACTCTTCTTACTGTGTCAGGTGGTGAGAGACCCTTGCTTTACCCCGAGGGAAAGCTCACCCTGCTGATGGGGGGTGTGTAATTGTGTTCCCCTAAAGTCTGCCCTGGGACACAAACCTGCCCCTGGGTTGCTGACAGGAGAACAAGTGGTTGTCAGGGCATTTCTTTGTTATTTGCAGAACTTCTCAGTTCCAAGTGTTTCCTGCTGATGAGTAGCTCAGTCCCAGATCAGCCTGTGGGATTTTTACAGTTGTCTTTGCTTTCCTCAGGTGGCTGAGAGGGTGGCTGCTGAGAGGGCAGAGGTCTGTGGCAGCGGCAAGAGCACAGGCTACCAGATCCGCCTGCAGAGGTGAGCGGCTCCAGGGCACGGTGCTGCTGGGGGAAGCACCAGCTGCTGCTACACAGAGGAGACAGTTTGAAAAGCAGTCCTTAAATAGCTGCTGTCCTGCTGGTATTTTCTCCAGGAGGAATTCCTGTGAGTAGCTGGTGTAGGGAATGAGGTTTTTCAGTTCTAGCAAGGAGTTTGAGTGCAGTTGCTGTGTTCTATGCAGCGTGTGACAGTGACCAGCACCAAGTTGGGCTTTGTCTAGGAGGCCCTTTTTTCAGGTCTTCTAAAAGGTTCTGCTGTTGGTAGGACTAAAAGCAATGTCCCTAATCCATGAATTGCAAGGAAAAATCGAAATCCTAAAGGAGAGAATGGTTTGAGCCATGTTTCTGTGGAAAACTCTGTATTTGCTACACTTACCTCTGGACTAATCCCCTGGGATCAGATAATAGATGCACTGACAGGAGTTCCTGGAGCAAAAGCTCTCCCATTTGGAGTCAGCTGTAGTTTTAAAAAGTATCTGAAAGGTTACTAACCAATAATGGAAAATTATTGTTGAAACAAAAATGCTCAGCCCTGCCAGAATTTCAGGTGGAGTTTATAGAGTCTCCCTGCTGTTTCTCTTTCCTGCTCGGTGAGGGCTGTCCCACTGCTGAGTGCCCTGTGAGCCTGGGGAGCTGCAGCACTGGGGTCAGCACTGCGTGTGCAGGGGGTGGTGAAGGATGCCTGGGCACTCAGGGCCTCTGTCAGATCATGAAGGATGCCTGGGCACTCAGGGCCTCTGTCAGATCAT
>JAWWLV010000011.1:760213-801254 GCA_035041135.1 Platyrinchus mystaceus | reverse complement strand
CCTCCCTGTGTGTGTCCCTCCCTGTGTGTGTCCCTCCCTGTGTGTGTCCCTCCCTGTGTGTGTCCCTCCCTGTGTGTGTCCCTCCCTGTGTGTCCCTCCCTGTGTGTCCCTCCCTGTGTGTGTCCCTGGCTGTGTGTCCCTCCCTGTGTGTGTCCCTGGCTGTGTCCCTCCCTGTGTGTCCCTGCAGGTACAGCCCCGAGGGCTCGGAGCGGCGGCCGCGCTGGAAGAAGGGATTCCTGCAGGGCCACGTCAGCCGGCCCGACAAGGAGGAGAAGGAGGAGACCTACCGGCAGCGATGGCCCGACTACCTCAGGCAGCTCAGGGGCAGGTGGGCCCAGCTGACTCCTTTGCTCTGTTCTCAGGCAGTTCCTGGCCCTGCATTGGTGCTGTATTGTGTCTCAGGGCTTTGGTAATGGTGGGGTAGCTGCTGCTGTGGGAAACGAGGGTGGAATTGCTGGCACCAGGGAGGTGCTTTGAGGTATCAGAATCAGCTCCCTTTGCCTGTGCAGACTGTAAGAGTGGTTCAGGTTAAATTTAATTTCATTACCTAAATGCAGGTTGTCAGTCCCTGGCCAATCCAGGAGGGGGAGACAGATCATCAGAGTGCTTCAAAGGCAGTTCAGTCATGACTTGGGAATTCTTAAACTTACTGTTCTGATCTGAGCATAATCACACTGAACTAAATGTGGAGGGGCAGGAATTGATCAAAGAACCAAACTGATCAGAGGTGGGTTAATGACCTGACAGCAGGAACAGGAGCACATGGCTCTGCATGTTCCAGGTTACCAGTGTGTGTGCTTTCACTGCCTGCAGGTACTCAGCAAGCACTATTGATGCCCTGGAAATGATGGATGATGACAAGGTGGACCTTGACCTCATAGCAGCTCTGATCAGACACATCGTGCTGGAAGAGGAGGTACAGCCCTGCTGGTGCTGGGACTGGGCTGGGGCTGTTGGACTGTCAGAGCCAGGGGTTACTGTGGCTTATCACACATGTAGAAAGGAGAGACATTTTTTGGTTTGCTCTCCTGAGAAGCAGTTGAACAGCTTTAAATGTCTAATGGCTTCTTAAGCCCTGATTCTTTCCAGTGTTCACTGATGTGGATGCAATCCATGTTCAGAGGGGAGCGTTTTCATGCACAGGGGTTGTGTGTGCTACTGAGAACTGTGTACATGAGAAACTTGGAGAACTTACAAATACACTGGTTGTGCTCATCCATGGGCCCCTCTGAGCAAGGGGCAAAAAGAGCCTGAACTCTTTCAGTGACAGCAGGGATTGTCTCGTACATAAAATGGGAGAGAGAGCTGAAGGTTTGGGTGCTATTTGAATTTGGGTTGCTGCATTTTTGTTCTTTTGGCTAAGCATTTAAATAAGCTTTCAAATTAGGTGTACACCTTAGTTATTTGATGGAAAGTAATGCAATTACAAGTTAAATTTAACTTGTAGTTCTTTCTGTGACTTGTCAAAGGAAGTGATCTCTGCAGTTTGTAGTAATTTAGTGAAACAGCTGTAGAAAACTGAAGGCCATTTTAGTGTACCACTAAATCTCCATTCCTGATTCCTCTGCCCTACTCAGAGGTGTGTTCTCTGCCTCATACCTATATTAAAGATACCAAGTAATTTAATGTTTCAGTTGATAGATCATTGAAACTGTGGATAACAAGGATGGCTTTTTGTTCTTTCTGCCTTGAAAATTACACAGCAGTTCCTCTCTTACTTGCAGCTTAAATTCTAGTGTTGACATGGCTGTGTTTCAAACACTGCAGGGGAAAACATTTAAAACCAAATTTTTCCTTCTTACATCCAGATAAATACATGTAGCTGGCTCTTTTATAGGAAAAAAAAGATTGAACTGTTCCCATTCGGAGTCAGTGAGGTTTGAGCTCTCCCAGGTCCAGCAGGTGTATCAGTGTGCAGGTAGCTGCCTCTCTGCAGTGTGTGGTGTGTTCTGACCTCTCCTCTTTGCTGCCTCTTTTCCCTGTAGGATGGTGCAATTCTGGTGTTTCTGCCGGGCTGGGACAACATCAGCACTTTGCACGATCTCTTGATGTCACAAGTCATGTTTAAGTCAGGTAAAACCAGCCTTTGACATGGGAACTGGAGCATAGCATTAGTGACAGACTGGTTTTGTGTGGAATTGCTGCTATTGCACTGGATTCATGGTTTTCCTCATCTCTCCTTGAAATAATTGCAGTGTTCAGCAGTTTTTGTGTTTCTGGGGTATCTTTCATCTGCTGATGACAACAGCTCCTTTTCCTCAGTGTGGCAGTGACAATCTGATAACCAACCTGACCTGCATCTTCCTCCTGCTGTCCTTTCCTGTCCCTGTGGGAACCCCATCCCACACCCAACTGCATTCTCTGTGTGTTTGCTCTTCACTGGGTTCTGGAGCAGCTTCACCCTCTCTTTGCTGAGAGTTCCCTCAGTGCTGTTTGAGCTTTGCTGGGGACAGCCGAGTATCTGTGCCTGTCTGATACCCCTCACCCTGTCCTTTGGCACATCTCATTCCATCCAGCCTCCCTTAGCTGGCTCTCCACTGCTCACATGTTGCCTTGCAGTGTGTGTTGTGTGCAGCAGAGTTTCAGTTTATTGGAAGATTGTGTCAGTTTATGTATTAAACTTGAGCAATTATTAAATAATTTGAGAGTTTGAAAATAAATATAAATTACTGTACATAACTTTATATATTTTATTAAACTTGTCATCGTAGCATCATAAAAAAGTCCTTTATGCCTTTTTACTTTAGAATTTGCCATTATGATACAAATATCTGTGAAATCAGAGCAAGAAACACTGGCCTGACTTGCAGCCTGTTTTCTCTATTCTGCATGATTGATTTTCCTGTAAAGTTAAAGTTTCTGTGCTTACACCGTATCTTTTACTGATTTTTAACTTCCAGATAGGTTTATTATCATACCTTTGCATTCACTGATGCCTACTGTTAACCAGACTCAGGTATGCTGCTCTTTTATTGTGATATTTCACAACTCAAAAACAAGTGAATGAAGCACATGTGTGGTTTTGGCAAACATATAAATGGGCCCTGGCTGATTACAGGTGTTTAAGAAGACCCCACCAGGAGTAAGGAAAATCGTGATTGCAACCAACATTGCAGAGACCAGGTAAATACCTGGCTGTACACACCCAGAAAAGCTGTGTATGTGACAAAACAAGTGAAAGTGATAGTTTAAAGTATAAACCTGTTTGATGTTTCCAAAAATACATGTTCCTACATTTGTGCCATTCATTTATAACACTATCTTTAGAAATGTTTACAGACTAAACAGAGTTTTCCTATAATTGTCTTAAACAGACCAGTTCAGTTGTTTTGAACAGTTAAGCTATAGGAATACTAAACAATTACTATAATGACTTGCCTTTGTACATGATAATCTGAGCTTCTCATCTGCACCTTCAGAACCTGTGTGGGGGCTCCTGCCAGACCCAGGAGAATAAACCAGCCCTGTCTTGAACTCCAGTGATGCAGTTCTTAATGAGATTCCCAACACAGAGTTTTTAATTGCTTGCTCACAACTGGGGAAGGGATGAAGAGCAGACAAACCCCTTTCCAGTGCTAGGTCAGGCTTGCAGAGATGAGGAGTTGAATGTTTCCTGTCTTTGTCCAACAGCATCACAATCGATGACGTCGTGTTTGTTATAGATGGGGGGAAGATAAAGGAGACTCACTTTGACACCCAGAACAACATCAGCACAATGGCAGCAGAGTGGGTGAGCAAAGCCAATGCCAAGCAGAGGAAGGGTCGGGCAGGAAGGTAAGAACAGGGGGATGGGGAGGAAGCTTTGGGGTGGGCAGGTTTCCATCAGTCCTGGAGCACATGCTGGAGCTTCTGCTTGGTTACTGCCGTGCCCAGCAGCATTGCTGGCACAGCTGCTCCTTCCTGGGGAAGCAGTGCTTCCCTTGTCCTTCTGGGAAGCTGAAGTGACCTGTGACCCTACAGAAGAAAAGGTCCCATATTTTATTTTAATTTTTGTTGGAACTGTTTGCCTTCAACACCTGACTTATGAGGCTGATCCATTAAAGTGAAAATGGCCTAAAAATTAATTTCTGTGCTCTCCATGCCTTTTCCCTGCTGATGGGTCTGTGCTTCAGAAGGCTGAAATGGCTTTTACAATTGGATACACTTCAGTTCTAACTCCTTTAGGTGTTTTGGTAAGCTGTTTGTAAAAAAACACAATCATAATGTCATAGTTTTGTAGAAAAAAAACCAAAAAACCTACCAAAGCCAAAGCAGTTGTTTGTTGAAATCCCTGCAGGGTTCAGCCAGGCCACTGTTACCACCTGTACAACGGGCTGCGTGCCAGCCTCCTGGATGATTATCAGCTACCAGAGATCCTCAGGACGCCTTTGGAAGAGCTCTGCTTACAAATCAAGGTAAACAGGAATCTGCAAACATATTCATAATCTACTTTTCCACTGGAATAAGAGCTTGAGACAATAAGTTAATGCAACTGTGAGCCTAAGGTTGTGAGGTGAAGTCTGTTACACCAGAAATGCAGTGTATTTAGGCAGTAATTGCAGCACCTTTAGGAGAAGCACACTTGTACCTGGGTGCATCAAACCCCGGGAATGGGCTTGTCTGGTATCAACAAACACAGCTTAGACTGTGCTTTCCCTCAAAGTCATTCCATCAGAGCCATTCAGTGGGAATGCCACTGAGTCAGGGCTGTGATCTCTTAAAAGAATCTTACTACAAAGTGGTTTTAGAGCTGACATGAGCTTCCCTTTTTGGCAGTTTGTATTGAATTCCTCCTGCAAGCAGAAGAGGTGCCATGTGTATGTGAACTGAATGAAGAATAGATCCTTCTATTTCAAATTTCATCATTAATACGATTTTTCCCTTCGTTCTTAATGAAAGAAATTCTAACTCAAGCTGTGAGTTAGTCACACTATTTCAGTTATGAGGTTGCTGCTGGCTAATTTTAGGCAGCCATCTTTCTCTGGTTGCTGTAGGCTTTTGTTGTGTTTTTCCTTTCAGATCCTGAAGCTCGGTGGAATTGCCTATTTTCTGAGCAAACTGATGGACCCACCGTCCCGTGACGCTGTCATGCTGGCCATAAACCATCTCATGGAGCTGGTAAAGTGTTGCTTCCTGTGCAGGGAAGGAGCTGTGTGGAGCTGTGTTTGTGTGGGTTGGACAGGTCTGGACACTGCAGCCCTCCCTTTGGCCTGCCCTCCCTGCCCAGAGGGAGTGCATTCACAGCACCCCTGAGGGCTGTGGGCTGCACAGTTGTTCTGGGCACTGTCTGAATGACTCAGACACGTGTGCCCTGCATTTCAGTGCCCTGCAGACACTGCTTTGCCTCTGCCCTGTACCACCCTGCTCACCCTGCATCCCTCAGCCTTCCTGTCCCAGCTGTGTCAGGGACGAGCCCGAGGGCATTTTCCTGTGGGCAAATAAGGTGTATGGGAGAAAGGTGTTGTGTGTCATTGTCCCTCTGGGTGCTGGAGGAGAGACTGATGACACATCTGTTCTGCTGACTCCTTGCCCTGGTCTTACTTGCACAAATGAGTTGTAGCCATAAACTGAAACCTCTGATTTAGACACCAGTGGGTGATACGAGTGTGCCAGTGGCTCTTCCAAGGAAATCCTCCCCATTTCACATGATGGGTTTGTTCTTTCCTTTTTCCCCTCTCCTGACAGAATGCTCTGGACAGGCAGGAGGAGCTGACTCCCCTGGGTGTCCATCTTGCACGGCTGCCAGTGGAGCCCCACATTGGGAAGATGATCCTTTTTGGAGCCTTGTTCTGCTGCCTGGACCCTGTGCTGACCATTGCAGCCAGCCTCAGCTTCAAGGACCCCTTTGTCATCCCTCTGGTAAAGGGGAATTCCAAGGAGTGGGGCTTACTGAAATGCTGTAGTTTAAGAGCACTTTAATCTGATTTTCATGTTAATTACATTTTTATTAGTAGGACTGCCATCACATACTACAAATTATTACCTTTGCCTACAGATTATTGAAGTAGCTGTAGTTTTCATACCAGCTGCATACAAAGTATTGCTGTATGGATGTGCCTTAATTAGGAAAAGAGAACTATGGTGTCAGGCTGGATTTTTTATAGGTTCTCATTTTTAGGGCAAAGAGAAGGTTGCAGATGCAAGAAGAAAGGAGCTGTCCAAGAACACGAAAAGTGACCACCTGACTGTGGTGAATGCTTTCACTGTAAGCACATATTAATGGGGGCTTTTTCTTCCAGAATTTTAATTTGGGTAATACAGTTGTTCCTAAGGAAAAAGATGATCAGTTTGTGCTCTGTAGGATTTCTTACTTGGCTTCTACAGAAACATAAAACCAAACTGATGTTCACCCTTGTAGTGTTGAGGAATGTTGTCTCCAGGCTTAATCACCTGATTTCTGGTGGATAAGTCTGTGAAAGAGACAAGGAAAACTTAATGTTATGGTTTACCTTGCTGAAGTTGTTCATTCTTGTTCTTCTGGCCTCTATGAGAGGCCAAAGCTGACTTGAGAAGTGTTAGAGATTGAGCTGTGTTTTGTTGGGGTGAGAAGAGGAGGGAATAAATGGCCTGGAAAATGCAGTTTCTACGCAGGACTGTTAATACCAAGAAATGATGCTCTGGCAAACGTAGCCAGATTTCAGTGCTCCCCATGGAAAACAGACCTTTTGATTCAAAACGTGAAGTTGTGTTTTTCTGCTCTGTGCTGCGTTCACATAAACAGATCCAAAGATTTACTTCCTCTCTTGTAGGGAAGGATGTGACTGCTGTGTCTGTTCACCTCACCTTTTTGCTGGCCTTAATTTTTAGTGTGTTTCACTTACAAACACCCTCGAACTGTGGTTTTAATTCCTAGGGCTGGGAAGAGACCCGGCGTCGTGGCTTCAGGACGGAGAAGGAGTATTGCTGGGAATACTTCCTGTCCTCCAACACCCTGCAGGTAACCTGGCAGGGTAAAGGGGGCTGTGGGCACGAGCAGGGCTGTGCTCAGCACCGCTCTGGGGCCGTGTCTCCTGTCCCTTAGATGCTGCACAACATGAAAGGGCAGTTTGCTGAGCACCTCCTGGCAGCCGGCTTTGTGAGCAGCAGGGACCCCAAGGATCCCAAATCCAACACCAACTCAGGTAACTGGGGAGGGACGTGGAGCCTTCCTGAGGGCTGGAACCTCAGCCTGCAGAACTGCCTGACTGCCTTCCCTGTCTCCTGCAGATAACGAGAAGCTGCTCAAAGCTGTCATCTGTGCTGGCCTCTATCCCAAAGTGGCAAAGATCCGGCCCAGCTTCAGCAAAAAGAGGAAGATGTGAGGGCTGGGTTTGCTGTTGGTTTGTGCTCGGGGAGATGTGTGCAGGGGGTGCTTTGGAAAGGTGAAGCAGTGGCTCGACTGAGGAGTGAATCTCACTGCAGAGCTCAAGCCATGCCTGTGGGTTACCTGCCTTGAGAAGGGCGGGTCAGAGCGTGGGGCTGTTGATCTCTTAACATGTAGATACCTGCTAGGACTGGAATGATTTGTGTGACCTTCATGTTCCAGTCTATCAATAGCACTGCTCCAAAGGGCTCCTGCCCTCTGTGTTCTGCTGCAGCAGTGCAGACACTGCCATTTCTGGTTGTTTGGCAAGATAGAGCACAGAAATCCTGGTCTGTTGATTCATCACTTCTTATATTATCAGACTTTTTTTTTTCCTTTGAAGGGTGAAAGTTTGCACCAAGACAGATGGATCAGTTAATATTCATCCCAAATCCGTTAATGTGGAGGAAACCGAGTTCCATTATAACTGGCTCGTGTACCATCTGAAGATGAGGACCAGCAGTGTAAGTGAGGGATTATGTTTGGATGGGTTAATTTTGTATCCCTTTTTAAATGAGGTTGGGTCAGGGTTCAGAGGGGATGTGAACAGCCTTTGTTCTGGAGCCTTCCTGTCCTGGGCCATTTCCTTTACACATCCTATTATGTTCTTTTTTTATGGGGTACTGTGCCACAAGTAACTAAAAACTGTGGTTTAGTGGTTGGAGGTTTTTTTTGAGGACTTGGATTTTTTTTTAAAGTTCTGGCAATAACAGGTGTAAATTTTATTTGAATTTATTTTTTCATTTCAATTCAGTCTAACACTTTTCAATGTGCTGAATTATTTCCCCCCCCATTGTTATGGAGCAGGTGGTTTGATTTCACCACTGTGTGAAGGACTGTTTTTGGGACCATTTTTGCTCCTGTTCAATCTGATTTTGGGTATAATGTTTTTGAACTGAGTTGCTTCATACATCTTGCAAATTTGTGATTGGCTGAATCATGATCTTCTGGACCTCTGTGGGAGTCTCATTAGGAGTTACTGATGGCCCTTAGGATGTTTTGAGGTGATCAGCACCTTTGCTGTCGTGCAGATTTACCTGTATGACTGTACAGAGGTGTCTCCGTACTGCCTTCTGTTCTTTGGAGGGGATATATCCATTCAGAAGGATAAGGACCAGGACACCATCGCTGTGGATGAGTGGATTGTCTTCCAGTCTCCAGCAAGAATAGCACACTTGGTGAAGGTGACTATGTTTAATAATAACAGTGCACGGGGGAGGCTCAGTAACACTGATCCCTGGGGCTTTCTGGATTTGATATTGCTGTGCCTACGGATTCGTCACTCGGGGAGATAATGGTTGAAATGCATTCCCAGCGAGCAATTCAACTGCACAAGGAAATCAGGAGATCAACTTCTCCACAGCAGAAGCTGGAGGATGACTTGGGCATTCTATGACATGTCCACATGGATATGGAGACATGAGGATGGGGCTCCTCAGCTAGCAGGAATAAGTTCTGATAGAGCCATTTAATGTTAGATCCCAGAAATCATACCTGACTTTTTTTTTAAATGTTATTTAATTTTATTTTTTTAAAACCAGTATTTTTAATCCTGAAATAGTCAGCTAATGGATGTGTGGGCTGAGATGGGCATCTGCTATCAAAGGTAATGCTGCTGGTTTTTGAGAGAACAGTGTTTGATCCCGACAGGAGCAATGTGGAAATGAAGGGGTGGGAGAACAGCAGGTGTGAAGGTCAGGAGAGCAGAGGGACTCCTGTGGTAATGCTGTGTGTAGCTCTAATTGCCTCTTTCCTTTTTTCTCCTTTTCCCTTCCACAACAAACACTTTCCAGAATTTAAGGCAGGAGCTCGATGATCTCCTGCAGGAGAAGATCGAGAACCCTCATCCGGTGGCGTGGGAGGACACGGCGAGCAGGGACACAGCTGTGCTCACAGCCATCATCGACCTCATCACCACCCAGGAGAACCAGGGGCTGCACAACTTCGCCCCACGCTTCCAGGGCGGGCACCACAGCTGACCTGCACCCACAGCACCCTGAGCTCCAGGGGACGCTGGCAGGGGCAGCTGGCACCTCCCTCGTCCCGCAGAGCTGCGACTTCCCTAGTTGGCAGTGTCTGTATGTGCATGTGTTCTGTGTCCAGTGCAGCTTCTGAGCTGAGAGGAGGGCAGTGCTGGCTGATGTGTGGTTCTTGTCCTGCTGTAGCTGTTTTTGTTGGGTTTTTACCCACCAGGTAAGAGAGATTTGAAAAGCCTGCTAAAATACTGCTTAGTAATACCTAAACTGTTCTTGCTACCAGGAGAAACATCTCAAAAGACTTTTTTTTTTAACTGGGGGTGGTGAGCAATTACACTGGCTGTGTTATTCCAGCTGTGCAGCAGTCTGCTCACCAACACTTCCACAGAAGGTAATTACAGCTTAATTAATCTAAACTTGAAAACACTTGTTAAATTTGTACTGTGGGAGGAAACAATCTTCAGAAATATTCTCTTCTGCCTTTCATCCCATTCAATTAATCTTTATTCACTTTCTGTCCCCATCCAACATCAATAGTGACAGAAATTGCAGCTTACAGGAAGTATGGTTAGATAAAAGGCATGGTGGAAAATGCTTTAAGGTTCGTTGCATTCAAATTTTTTGTTTGTTGTCTTTTTTTTTTTAAAGTCCATGTATGGGTTATATTATTACATTAAAAGTCTTTTCTTTAAAGTGTTATTTCATCTGTTCTCAATGTTTTGAATGTCATTCTGTTTTGAATGATTTCCAGCTATGGAAGAACATTTGAATAACAAAGCTTGTTTAGGATTCTGAGGTTTATCCTCAAGAAACGAAGCTCTTGTGTCTCCTTTTATTTGCCTGGAGATATAACTCTTCTCTCTTCTTTGGGGTTTTGGGTTTTTTTCTGTGCAAAACTGACTTTGGATCATCAAGCTTGGGAGGATTTATGGGCTTTATTCTGAAGAAAACACAGATCAGGTGAAATTAATTTTTTTTTTTTTTTTTAGAGAAATAAGTCAAACGTAGTGACCAGAAGGTGCTTTCCATTGGGTTAACAAGGGGTAGAGGATGTCAGGCTCATTGCTTCCCCCCACAGCTGAAAACAGTTTGTAGTTTAACCTCCCTCCTGCCAACCGTTTTACCCCCAGGTGTTTTAGATGATGAAGGAGAGGGAAGAACATCCTGCCCTGGGGGCTCTGAGTGCAGCAGGGAGTTGGAGGGAGAAGCAGCACAGGGCTGTGAGCTGAGGAGCAGGGAACCATGGTGCTGCTGGAGGTGAGCCCTGACATCAAAGTGGGGGGAAAGAGGGGTTAAATTGCTGATCACTGTGTGGAAAAGGTAATGAAATAAATTCCAGTGTGTCATTTCAGTGCTGGGGACAAGGAGGGTCGTGCAGGGGGGGAGGAACAAGATGGCGCCGGCGCTGAGGGGCTGTGCGGGAGGGGCTGGTGGGACCGGGGTGCCCAGAGTGGGGGTGTGAGTGTGGGCAGGAACTGCAGCACAGCACAGGGGCTGGTGGGACCGGGGTGCCCAGTCAGGGTGTGAGTGTGGGCAGGAACTGCAGCACAGCACAGGGGCTGGTCCCATTGCAGGCTGGAGTTATTGATGGAAGATGGGTGGTGATGCTGTCACTGGCAGTGCTGGATGAAAAGTCATGAAAATACAGGCTGGCAGGTGGTACCTGCTTTATTCTCCTGCTTTATTCTCCTTGTCTGTGGTTTTTGCAGTACTTAAATGATGGCTCCGTTTTTAATTAGTTACACAGAGAGTCAAAGGAAATGGTAGGGAAAGCAGAGCCTTGGTGAGAAGGACAGCGTTGGTTGAAGGAAGGTGACTGTTCTCCCAAAGCCATTTGGAATGATCAGGAGCAGGCAGGCCAAGGGCCACCCCCAGAGGGAACACACCGAGGGGTCACAGGCTGGGACCCTGGATCTGTACTTAGAAAGCAACTAATGTCTAAATAATGACACTGTGCCTTCTCACTAGGTGTGAAACATGTAGCTTAACAACATGTAGCTTAACATGTAGCTGTTGTAAGTGGAAAGGTATCAGAAACCTCTGTTCTTCAGAGTTTGAGCCTGTTCCAAATGTCAGGTGAGCGGGTTTGTGCTGGGATAGTTTTCCTCACTAGTGTGTCTGGTGCTGTGTTTGGATTTGTGATGTAAACACCATTATTTCAGGTGTGAAGTTTTGATAAAATAATTTTCAGAGTACAGCAGATAAATCCTTGGGTTTCTTCCATCTTGGTGTCAGAATTTATTCTAGATTTATTTCCAGTATTTGTGTTCTGTCCACTTGTTTTCCCTGTGTTACTTTAGGAACAGAATACACAGTGGAAAAAACAACTTTGTGAATATAGTCTGCAGGTCCAGAGTGTAAGGGATGTGCATGTGAGTGATGCTGAGCACAGGCTGTGCTCTGTCAGGGTGTGTAGGTTGACTAAAGTGTGCTATTTTTACCTTTTTATTTTCAGCAAATTAGCTTTGCATAATGGGAACAAATGTACTCCTTGCCACGGCAGTCAAGAACAGCACTGCATTACAGCATGTCTTAAAAGTTCATCAGATAAAAAAGTTGGATTTATTATGGTGTAGGGCTGGTAGAAGGAAGCAGAAAAGAAAGTATTAAAACTGTTCCTGTGTGTCACGAGTAGGAGATGCTGAGACAGGCTGGAGTCAGTGGGCACTGCATTTCTGAGCAGGTGCTGGGTGGCCCTCAGAGCTCACCTTTGGTTCAGGGAACTGAGAGCATTTTATTTAAGCATTTTATTTGCTTAAAACCTGGCTGTAGAAGTGAGAAGGAAGGGGTGCACATTCCAGGCCTTCCAAAAATGAGAGTTAATTTTACAGTAACAAACTCCCACCTCTATTCTGTCACTGCTGGGCGCTTAATTAAAGAGGAGAGAGTGGTGTCAAGTCCAGTTCTAATTAAAAAGGAGATGTTGGTGTCCAGTCCACCTGTAATGAAAAAGGAGGTGCTGGTGCCATGTCCATGTCCACAGACAGCAGTGTGTGGGGCTGTGCATGTGCAGAGTGCACAGGGTGTGAAAGTGCCCAGTTTTCAGCTCTCACTGTAATTAGAAGTTCTCATCTCTGAGCTCTGACTTGCTCTAAAGTGACTTTTTTTTTGCTAATGAGAATCTAGTGCAGTTGCTATAAGGGAAAAAACCAACCCTAAACCCCTGAGTTTTTGACAACTTGTGTCTACAAACGTTTGGATAAACTGCTTGTTATACCTTCAGTTTTGAAGATCTCTTTGAGCTGTGCTGGAATTCAGAGTGCAAGTCCAAGGCAGCAAGAGTAGAGCAACCACCCTCCTCTGTCTGCCATGGCCAGTAAGGGATGCACTGTAATTAATGCCACTGCCCTAATTACAGCAGGGGTTGGACCAGGTGAGTGCTGTAGGTCCCTTCCCCTGAACTGTGGCCAAATTATAGAAAGCAGAGGCTGTTTTTCCATGTCCTGCTTCCCAACAGTCTCTCAGCCAGCAGATGTTCTCCCAGGCCCGTGTTCTACACCACAACTTCACAACCAGACAGGTAAATTGGATCTGTGGCAGATGAAGTAGGACACAGGATGGTGCTATTTATCTTTACAGAACAGGAACATTTAAAATGCCACAGCTTCCCAAAGAGGTTTAATTTCTTTGACAGGAATGACATTAACAACTGGCATTTTAAGAAATGCCATTAAAAAACATTCAAAGCTTTTTTTTAGTAAAGACTTAAAAGCATTTTATTGATTGTTGTCCTATAAAATCATAGAAGTCTTTAATTCCTGAAGAACTGTGTCCAACAATAGGAAAAATGAAAAATGTCTTTAAAAAACATTACAGCATTTTTTGAAAAACTAGGTATGAAAAATATATACAAGGTATTAAAAATCTGAATAAAATTAATGCCTGGATTTATACATTCAGTTATGTGTTAAAACACCTGCCTGTATACAATAAATTTGTTAAAACAGCAGTAGCCTTTCTACTATGTTAAATAAGTCTTTGTTCAATTTACAGTTTCTGTCATTACTATTTTATCAGTCCTCTTTTAAATTAATTTACAAGGCTCTATAACCACTGTCAAACTGTCCAGGTAAGTACTTTTGTACAAAATTATTGCCTTCCTAATACAGTTTAAATTGTTAAGAGACAGACATCTTTACAAACACCCAATTCACTCACCAATGAAATCAGCATAATTACAGGCTATAAAACAACCTCCAGCCCCTGTTCAGAGGTGGAGAAGACAACAAGAAGAAAGCCTTGGTAGGACAAGTTGTCTTCTGTTTACAGTGAGCAGGATTTCCCTGCTGAGGCAGGGGAGGGTTTGTATCAGTCACTGCACTCACTCAGCAGGGGGGTGCAGTGTGAGCACAGCTCCTCCCTGCTGCTGCCCAGAGACCTGGGCCCCTCAAGGGAACTGCAGCTCTTCATTCTCCCTCTGCTGCGGATCCCACATGAGGATAAAGGTGCAGGTAAACAGAGCTGAGCAGACACAGAGCTGCTCTCTAGTACTGAAGAGCAGAAACCCCCCAGGCCCAGAACAAAGTACTTTATGTTCCTACAGGCCATCAAACCCCGGCTCTGAATAACTGAATCCAGAGCTCGTTAAACACCTGAGGAAACCAGAAACAAATCGGCCCCATTGCCAGCAGTTACTCCCTGCTAAAATACCTGGGCCAAGTTGGATCAGCACCACCTACTTTGCAGAGTGTGGTACCTTGGTTTTGCTTTCAGAAATCCTTTCACCACTGCAGAACTAAAAGGAGACAGTGTGAGCTGCCTCACGGTGTTTGTTAGAGACTGACCCAGCTGCAGGCACAGCTCTGGATTCTGCTGGAGCTTCTGCCAGCTTTGCCTGTGCCAAGGCCGGGGCTGTCCCTGGATTTGCACTGGAGAGGTAGATCAGCCTTCAGGAAGTACAGAGCTGGTTATTCTAGTGCAGGTCACACAGGTTCTGACACAAGTTTGCAGTATCCCATTAACACCCTGGCTGGTACTGGGACTGTCCCCCTGCAGCTCTTTGGGACACCCTCAGCATCGCAGTTCAGCTCCACGCTGGACCCGGTGTCTGCTGTCCCCTGTCCTGTGCAGTCTGGGGAAAGCAAGTCAGGATGCTCAAAAACGGAGCAAGAACAGAAGGAGGCAGGGATGGAGCGACTGCAGTCAGCACTGGCACAGAGTCAGAGGGAGGCAGAGCTCCCAGGACACTGCTGGGAGCTCAGTCTGCTGCTCGGGCCGGGCTTCAGCTGGGAGCTGGGAAGGCGAAGCGAGGATGGATCCAAGTGTCCAGAGGTCAGTGCTCTGGTGAGGGGGGTGTCAGTGCTCTGCTGAGGTGGGTGGGGGCTCCAGCAGCAGTGCAGACCGTGCTGTGGGACAGGAACACGCTACACGTTGGTTTCCAGCCCCAGCAGGCGCCCCATGCGCTCCATGTTCTTGTCCAGGGTGGCCCTGCAGGTGATTTCCTTGGCACACTCCGTGGGGAACCAGCCCCGCTGGCCGTCCCGCAGCCGCTCCCCCTCGTACCAGCCTGCAGCCAGGGGACAGGGACACTGATGGCACTGCCACAGCTGGACAGCCATCACACACATCATACATACATATATGGATATATAATCAGGGCCTTGGCACTGAATAAAGGACCAGATAAGAGATTTGGCAGATTTTTATACAGGCAGACTAGGGAAGAAATCCTATGTAAACTGTATTACACAATTTCACTATTTTTTTTATACTGTAATTAAAATATAGTTTGCAACAATGACTAAAATATCACTGCAATCTAAAGAGAGCAATGCAGCACAAGTGACAGCATCTTGAATTTCATATATAACACTGAGTAACAGCAAGCTGGGATTTGTCCCTCGAGTGCTGGCAGTGTCCTGCCTCCCTGAGCAGCACTGGGTGCTGTCAGGGGAGTCATGGGCATGTCCAGGCAAGAACCAGTTTTGAGCTTGAGGCTCTTGATCCTGTGGGAAACCTCAGCAACCCCCCTGAGCAGGCAGGGAAGCCCAGGCCATGGCACTGCTCAGACTGGGGACGCTTCTCGTGGACAACCCTGGCACTCACTAGAGTGTCTGAGCTCCTTATTTTTGGATCAGTGCAATTTCTTATCTGTGGCCATGTCAAAACCAGGCAGCACACAGGTCCTGCAGCTGGTTATACTCTGCTCATCTGCTGCCCAACAGAGCCCATCCTTTAGAAACCTGAACCCAGATGTCCAGGCTTTTCTTGGAAGCTGAACCTTTACTCAGTGTAGGCCTGTGCTATTAGGAAACAGTTTTTTCCAGCTGGATTCCCCTGCAGAGGTGGTTATTACCCACAGCCAAAGCTCACTCACCATCATTCACTTTCTGATACACCAGGACGACATCAGCCACTTGGAGGGACAGTTCATCGGCCTGCTTGGCTGTGTATGTCCTGATGATCTCCACCTGAGCCAGAGCTGGGGAGGAACGAGTTAAAGCTCAGTTAGAGCAGCCTCAGAGCAGTGCACCCCTTTAAAGCACACAGACCATTTCCTTTTCCAGTGCCCATTCACCCTTCCCCCGTGCCCCCCGGGTGGTTCCAGTCCCACGAGGGTCACTCACTCGTCCTGTCCGTGTGGGACCCGTCGCTGTCCTGGCCCAGCGCTGTGATCCACCGCGCTCTGTCGCTCCTGCAAGGCAGCAAACACAGACCCGTGTCCCGATCTGCTCCTGGGAATGTCAGCACTGACACTCCCTCACTGCCCCCAGGGTCAGCACACCCCTCTCAGCACCTGGGAGTGACCTGTGTGTGTCACACCCGTGTGTACTTTGTGCCTTACTGACAGGGCAATGCAAAGGTCTAACCCAACACCGCTTCTTCTGTCCTCAGGAGCCACACACCACATGATGTGACAAAACTGAACAACTGTGCTGGAAATATCTGTGTCAGAGAAAACATTTCAGTTTTACCTGCACAAAATCCTGTTCCATAGGCACTCTGACCCACCCAGCTTGGCCTTGGAGATTCCCTTCCCATCCTTCTCAAAGTATAAGATAAGACTATAAAAATAGGTCATTTTTCAAATACAGGAATTCTTTTCAGCCTCTTCCTCTGAGTGACGATCTACTATTTATACTGCAAACAGTACAGAACAAATCAATAATAAGTCTGCAGAACAAAATGTCTTTTCATCCGAAGTCCAGACAACTAAAAATGTCCTGCATTTTTAACTCAATAAAATTGCGTTTCCAAACAAGTCTGAATCATCTGTTGCCTTCATAATGAGTTCTTCAATAGAAAGCATTGATGATCTTTGGTTTCTTTCAGGGTTATTCTAAACTTTGAAAGCAAACCTAAAACTATCAATTTTTCCAGGCGGGGATGTGTCTGTCCTGCCTCCTTCCCCCAACACACAGACCCTGTCAGTGCTGGGGAGGTCGTGTGGGAGTTAATGGCCCTCAGAGCCACGCTGGGCACCCACAAACAGACCCTGGTTGTTGCTGCTCACCCTGCCCAGGGGAACAAGGACCAGGCTGCCCCACTACCATCGCCCTGGTGCCCCGTCCAGAAGCACAGCTCAGGGCCAGGCCCAGCCTCAGTGTCTGCCCACTCCCACAGGGCCCTTGGGACACCTGTGAGCCCGTCCTGCTGCACCCACACAGCCCATGGCAGGACAGCTCTGACCCCCCTGAGGGGCCGAACGCCCACCGGGACCCCCCGTGTCAGCTCCCCTACTCACTGAGTCTCTGCTCCCAGCAGCATCTCCACCCCCCTGTCAGCTCCCCTACTCACTGAGTCTCTGCTCCCAGCAGCATCTCCACCCTGTCCCCCGCGTGGTTGCTGAGCACCAGCAGCCTGAAGAGGTGGTTGCCTCCCCGAGCGTGGAGCGTCGTGGCCGAGTTCCTGCCGGGCTCCTCGGCCTCTCCCGGCTGCACCACCAGCTGCTCCCGCAGCGAGTACTCGGTGACGTTGTAACTCTCCTCACTGCACCACAGAGGCAAGAAACACACCCCAGGTTAATGCCTGGGCTTTTCCAGGGGGTCTGGATGCAAACAGTGCCACAGAACCCACACTTAAGTCCAGAGTCCGGCACGGCTCTTCCAACACCTCCCCGTGTGGGGCAACAGCTCCTGCCACTGTGCTTGGTGTGAAAACCAAGCTCTTACGTGGGCTCTGTGGGGTGTGTTTTCACTGCTCTGTGAATTAAATACCAAAATGTTCTGGTTTTTTGCAGAACAGCTTTGTGCACGATGGACACAGAACATGCCCCTAATGGGACCCGTCCTGCTCTGATGCTCTGAACCAGGGAGAGGTGGGGTGGGGTGGGTGGGTTTTGTTTGGGTGTTTTTAAAGAAGCCAGTTCAGTATTTTAGTCTGGACAACTCCTGCTTAGCCAAGGACAGAACCAGGAATGCTGCCATCATTACCTGGACGTCTTGCACCTGAGAAAGAAACGTGTCCATACACTTGTGTAATGAATAATACATGCATTCCTTAATATCAACTAGTTTGCACATGTGCACAGCTAACCATAACTGAATTTCTTACAGAGAAAAACCTTAACAAATCCCTCCTACTCCTCACCTCCATCCCACAAACCAGTGGGATCAGACAGGGTAGGGCAGCCCTCACCCTCTGCCCCCTGTGCCTCTGGTGCCCACACAGGGCCTTGTGCTGCCTTTGGTTATCCTTAGACAAACCACAGGATTGCAGGTAACATTCCCAAGCAGCAGTGACCTCTGGCAGGTAACATTCCCAAGCAGCAGTGACCTCTGGCAGGTAACATTCCCAAGCAGCAGTGACCTTTGGCCTGCCAGCACTGACTGCTCCTGCCAAGATACTGCATTAAACCCTTACAAGAGTCAGATTGTGTCTACACACAGGAGGAGCTACAAGGACAACTGACAGACAAAACACTCCCAATAAACCAAAAGCTGGGCAGTGGGGAGAAGCAGACTTTCCTTGCTCTCCAAAGCTACACATCCCAAGTTCCCATGTCCCCTCCTGGCCAGGGAGCAGCCCCGTGACTCAGGGCCCTTTGCCTCACTCCCTCACAGGGCCAGTGTGACAGAGCAGCTGTCCTGTCCCGGGCAGTGCCACCCCAGAGCCCCCCGGGACCAGCACAGGGAGCCAGGATGGAGCCGTGTGAGGATGGGCCGGGCTGGAGCTGCAGACGGACTCTGGGCAAGGACCAAACTGTGCCCCTGCAGCGCTCACAACACTCTATTTTTAGCACAGAGTGATGTCTTACTGCAATGTTAAGAATCTTCTGAAGTGCAACTGCTCAAGGAAAAACACAAACATTTAACCTCAACTAGCAACCAGCATTTCTGTCCAGTGCTGTGGTGCCACAGCAACACTGTGGGTGGGAGCACAGATCACCCAAACTCTCAACAGGCTCTGTCACTTGGGCAGGGGGAGCTTCGTGCTCAGGGTATCGGGGGCTCAGAGCAGTTGGTGCTGTTCCATCACATCCCTCCCACTGGGTATCCTGGGAGAGCAAGTGTGAGTGTGCCAGTGACACGAAAGGTTCTGTCACCGGCTTCTGGGCCCAGCTGGGACATTTCCCTTCCAGCAGCTGGAAGGTGCCACAAATCCAAACCCGAGTTTGGATCAGAGCTGCTGTTACACAAATCTGGTGTGTGATGGGGACACCGACAGGGACCGATGAACAACAGGGCTCAGGGACCTGTCACTGCTTCCCCAACTCCCACTGACACAGCACCAGCAGCCCCACGTTTAACCCGGTGTGACCAGCAAAGGGTGGCCGGGGGGGACGAGGGACTGTCCCAGAAACACCCAGCACAAGCTTCGACAGACAGAACCTCAGACACCCTCACACCAGCACAGCAGGCAGGCAGAAATCCAGGCACATTTCTTCCAGCTTTAGAAAAAACCTCCACTTAAATAATAATTCCCTCCCTTTGTTTTGGTTTCTCTCTACTTAAATATTACCATTTTCTTCCCAAATGTTATGTCATACCCCGTTCCTCAACATTTATTTCAGTTACAGGTCTGCAGTGCCACAGAAGAGTTTGGCTGAACCGGCCAATCCAGATGCAAAAGAAGTTCTTCACAACAGTTCTCAGCCTCAGGAATAAGATTTATCTCTCAAGTGTTACCCAACAGCAGCAACAGAGGATTTAAATTCCATTCAATTCAATTACTACACCTCCCCTCAAATCTAGTGATAAAAATGTAAATGGCAACTGCTGTAAGTTGTACCACATCCACCATCCTCAAAAACCACCCAAGCGTGGGAAGCATGGAGGGGAATGGACATTCCTGCTCCTTTATCCTTCCCAAACTTCTCCCTTGGCTAAGGCATCAAGAACGAACTTTTTAACTGGTCTGACAGTTTGGAATTTCAATTGTGTTTGCCAAAAGTAAATCCTGTTTAATGAGCAGTTACTCATCATCTGTACCCAGGGGCTGATGGACAGAGACTCAAATAACTCCTGAACTCATTTCTCAGCCACCACCGTGTCACAAGTCAACGCTGTGATTCAAGGAGTTGAACACAAAGGCAGGTTTATACTGGTGAAGCTCTTACCTTTTCTTCTTGGTGATGATGAGGACATCGTTGAAGAGGAAGAAGTAAACCTGCTGCTTGGAGGTTCTTTTGGAAAAAAGTCCAGTGTCTTCCACATACGCCGTTAATTCTCCCCTTTTCACCAACCACCGGGAAGAGGAAACCAGTGGGAAGGGCTGCAAGGCAAGAAAGTCACATTTTAGTCCTTCAAATGTAGAGATATTTTAAAAGTCAGAGAACAGAGTACGATGTATTTGGGGAAGATGCTTCAATAAACTCAAAGCTCAGAGATCACAAAGGGGTCACTGTGGTTTAAGGGACCTCCATCACTCTACATCACACAGGTAACAGCTGCAAATACCTGGGAATCACTCGGGCACCTCATCATTGCTCACCAAAAATAAAAATGAACAGACCTGACTGGTCACACTTGGGGTGGAACAGACTGTGAGACCTCCTGAGGGCATTAAAACTGAGCCTGACTTCCAGGAATGTTGTTTGCAGAGCAGCGATGGCTCCCGAGGCACCTGCGGACACGACTGTGCTGCCGGTGCCTCCCGGAGCGCAGCAGACGCTCCCTGTGTCACCCAGGAAACTCAGCCAGGTTTGCACAAACCTTCCCCCCCACGAGGTGCAGGTAGAACCTTCCTCCTTCCCAGGGCGTTCCCACACCACACCTCTGATGTGTTTCCATGGACTTGCTGTTCTCATCAGGAGCCTGTCCTGTACACCAGCAGGCTTTATTTCATATGGATAATTAAGGATCCTACAGCTTCTCTCTGGGGGAGCACCAACATCTGCAGCAAAGCCACAGAGGGTCTGAGCTGACTGATGTGAAGATCTGCATTTATTAATCCAAATTATTCCCAACTGCAGGAGAAACAGAGCCCACAGAAGGCCCTTTTGTTTCTCTGTGCATGAACAGGAAGGGAGATGTGAGACTGTGTGTCCTGGTCACACTGATGAACACAACTGCCTGTTTTCCCTCATTTAAGCACCTTTCACGTGCTTTGAAAACACCCCCCCTGCAGTGTGTCAGCTCCTTCCCATCGTGCCTGAGCTGGATTGGAGTATCCCTGAATCCCCCTTCTGTACCTGCCCACGGGGCTGAGCCAAACCCAACCCTGGCACTGCGACCCCTTGGGAGAACAAAACAGTAACTCCCGAAAATAACCCCCCAAAACCCCTCTGGTGCTGAAGATGAAATGTTTAAGAACTTCTGAACCTTGATTAAAAACTCAGTTCTAGAGATGTGCCACGTACAAAAGTGACACAAGATCTGAGTCACTTCTCTTGTGCTCCCACGAAATTCTCCACAGTTACATCTAACAAAATAATAAACAAAAATCCCCAAACACTCTGTGAAGCTGGGCAAGAACAGAAATACTTTAACTAATTTATAATGGTTATAAAACAGAATTACAGCCCCATGATGATTGGTTTACAAGCAAAAAATACTTTAAAAAGTTCTATTTGAGGATGAACTAAAAATTCCTCTAATCTGTACTCCAATCCAGAGGCAGCTTGGTTTTAACTTCAATTTTTCCTTAATTGCCAAAGGAGCACATCACGTGCACCATCTCCCTGCTACAGAACACAGGCTCTCAGAGCTGACACATGCCCTGAGCCCAGGCCAGAGCGGGGCTCCCTCTGCCAGCTGGCAACTGCCCACCAGACAGGCCTGACCCCCCCTGCACGAGGGACAAACCCCAGAACAGCACAGCACAAAGCCCACAGAGCTGCTGCTGCTGCCCCAGCACAGCTCTGACCATCCCCCAGGAGGGCACGGACAGAGCCCATCCCAAGGGAAGGGCAGGGACCCCCAGGGGCTCCCGGGACTGGGAACTGAGTGGAACCAGAGAGGGCTCAGCCCCAACACCGGGCTGGGCTCACCAAACACCTCAGTGGGATCAGCACTCTCAGGAAATGTCACTTGGCCACAAGTGTTTTATTTGTTGTTGCTGTTGCTCTATGTAAATATTAGTATTGTTTCAATTTTTAGTCAAAATTTGAGAATAAAAAGCCTTTGGACAAGCTGAAAAACCCCTTTCTGGAGGCAGCTTTTCCCCAAAGCCTGACCTTCACAAGAGCCACACTTTTAAAACCATGAACCTCCACTCACTGCATGTCTGATAATGAAACAATCTTCTCTCAAAGGAATCCTCATTGTGTAACAGTGTCAGACACTCATGGCAGAAATGGGATTTCAGCAAACATTGAAAACAATAAATGTACTGGAAGAAAGATCTTGAAAGTCCAATAAACCCCCAGCTACCTATGACTGGCTCTGCTGGTTATTCCTACCACAAAGACTGACTGGAGATGATTTTTTTAATACAAAAAATTTAATACATCTCAGGTCCCACCTGAGATGTCCCACCCTTAAGGGGAAGGACAAACACCCCCAGGGTCCTTCCCTGGCCTGGAAGCATTTTCCCAGGACACCTTTCCCATCAGGTACATGAGAACACCTCAGCACTAAGCAGCATCTCCTAATGCCAAAATCTTCACAGCAGCTTAGTCTTTATAGCAAAGAATACTCTTATTTCAGTATATATTCAAAATCCCTTGCGCTATAGGATCACCTTCTACTTAAAATGACAACACTTAACCAAAATTTTAATTTTTGTCCTGACACATCAGATTGTTTCTTTGCAAGAATCACTGTGGGATATGACAATGTGGTAAGAGTTCCACTGCTCCACTGTCAGAAATGTCCTCCTGCCCATACCTTGATTTTGAACTCCAGCTGGGAGTTAATGGTGTACATCATCTCCGTCCTCTCCATCTTCCGAGCGCCCTCGTTGCACAGACGGACCAGCTGGGAACGAGACACGGGCTGAACTGGGCCCAGGGATTGCAACACAACTGCTGCTCCTTTAGGAAAGGCACTTCTGGGGAGGCAGAACCTCCCCAGCAGGGACACTCCAGGCTGGGTCACCCACAGGGAGTGTCCATGGGTGCCCAGGGCTCACCCCGAGACCCCCCGACCCCAAGAGTGCCCCAGGGCCTGGGAACTGTTTACCCAGGGGGGGCAGTGGGACAGAGGCCCAGCCCACGTTCTGGCTGAGCAGGGCCACAGTCTCTGCTCCAGGTGAATGATCAGCTCCAAACACACAACCTCCCACCCATGCTCTGCTCCCACACACACCCAGCAGCACCAGTGGCACCAGTCTGGGCTCTTTTCCCAAGTAATAACCAGTAATTCTGGTGTAAAACCCATCCCCAGGGGCCCTTCCTAAATACAGCAGTGTGGAGTTTTTATGCCTCAGTGCTCCTCCCACCTGCATTATTTATGCACAAAAACCATCCCTTTTCTCTCACAGTGCACAGGAATGTTCAAGGGCCAAGGTAATGCCCAGTCCCAGCAGGAGATTCAGGAAGGAAAACAGTCAAAACAGGAAAAATTCTGCAGAGAAAAATTTCAGTGAGCACTTAAGAACATACCTTGCTGACTTCTTTCAGAGCCTGCTTGCAGTTCTCATATTTTGCTGAATCCTTGGGAGTTTTCTGGCAAATGGTCTGAAATAAAACATGAGTTACTTCAGAGGACCAAGCAGCACAGATTGCAACCCATAGAGAACTCAGAGTCCATGAATGAACTGCCCAGGTGATCAAATTAATCAGTGCCCAATTTGCAAATCTACAGAACCAAATCAGCACTCCTGTCTCTGGCTCCTACCAGAGCTGGACTCCAAGCCTGGGTCAGTCGGGTGGGTCCAGCTCCTCACCCGACACACCACCAGCCCTGGTGTGAACTGTGTCACAAACATCCCTGGCACTTCCATCCCACTCCCAGGCTCCCCTGTCACTGCACAGGGAGGGACAGCTCAGTGCCACCCACAGCTGCCCTGCCCTCGGGAACGGAGTTCATCCTTCGGGAATGGACTTCCACTACACACAGTTTCTGTGCTGGAGCCTCCTTGGTTTCAAAATTATTGTGACCTTTACTGTCCAATTTTCCTATTAGAATGTCCAAATCTTTCACTTGTGAATGGGGGTCAGGAGCAGGAGGGACCAGCCACAGTCAGCAAACAAATGCAGCAGGACTCCATAATCCACAGGACATGCAGCCCTGGACTGGCATAAGGGAGAGGATACAGAGAGACTGGAATGAACCAGGAACTGAGTATGAGAGCATGTTAACACTGAAGGAACATGCATCAAGGAAAAATAGAGAAATAGCTGTTCTCACATCCATCAGTAAGGGGAGACGAGTGACTCTCTGCATGGGAAGGATGAGGAAGGAGATCATGGGCAAGTTCCTGCAATCCTCATGGGACTCGATCCGGGACAGCACCTCCTTAAACGCTGGATTTGTGGCTCTGGGGGGAAAGAGGGAGAGGATTAAATGGGGTGTTTTACCAAACAGTTGTTCAAGTTGTTAGATCTCAAAGAAATCCTGGTTCCACTGCAGGGCAGTGTGATTTGCAGGGGCTGGATCACCTCAGGCCAGCACTGACACCAAACTCAGGCGCTGCCATCCCTGGCCGTGAGGGCACTCGGGGCAGGCCGTGTGACACTGAGCCGATGGAGGAGAGGGAATGTGACCACGGGCAGGGTTGGGCTGTGCAGCCCAGAGAGTTCCCACTCCCCATTCCCTCGGAGGGACGTGCAGGGACAGCTCAGCCTGTCAGCACAGGCTGGAGCCCCAGGTTTTGCCCCAGACTGCAGAGCCTCCCCAGCCCCAGGTGGTTGGTGGTGCTCACAGCAGCCTCTGCAGCGTGCGCTGCTGGTACACCTCGTTGGTGCAGTACTTCACGTAGGGGTCGAACGGGGAGGCCGCGTGTCTCTCCACGATGTCACTGATGTCATCTATGAAGATGTTGTTCTGGTGTCTCGCTTCCAGTTCTTCAAAGAACCTGTGAGGAGGAAATCGGTGCTCGCTTTGACAAGGGAACGGCATCTGCTCTCACGGCACTTCCCACTTCACCTGCCACAACTCTGCAAACTCATGACAACTGGGACGGTTGGTGGCAGGGTGAGATCACCCCTCCTTTGGCAGGGCAGCGAGGGAAATCCTGACAGGACACAAACCCAGGGGCTGCTGTCTCCTGGCAGCTCAGCAGCAGCGTTGGCAGAGGCACTTCCCACTCTCCCAGTGCCAGAACCCAAACTGAGCTGGTCAGACCAGAATTTCCAGAAACAGGGTTGGAAAAGAAATGAAACTACTTCAAACACACATTAACACATTTCCTCTTGCAATTAAAGGCAGCACAACAGCAGAAGTGCTCCATGAAATCGAGGTGTGTGTGACTGCTGAGCCAAGGACAACAGCCATGGGTGGCAGAGGGGGACACGGTGCTCGTGTTCCGCATCCTCCAACCCACCCCTGGAACCAAACACTGAAAACAGACACAGAACCCAAAATCCTCAGCTGGCCCCTCCCCTAACCATGCCTGTTGTCCCACATGGAAGTCTCTTTGGCCTCTGGAAGCTTCCCACTCCTTTTGGCACTCCTAACTTTCCCACAGCACAAGCCTTGATTTCCACGACACTCTCACTGTTTGGGGAGTAAGAGCTCACCCAGACCAGCTCTGCAGTCCCCACAATTCACAACACACCAGTGCAATCCTCACACATGCAAAGCTGCTGACAATCTCTCACCAGCCCTGGCCACAGCCTTTGTACATCAGGATTCACTGCAGGAATCCTCAGCTCCCTGGAGTCAATGAGCTCATTAAGAATTCTCATTTGGCACAGAAAACATTAAGGAAATGCTTGGAACACATGATCCTACATCAAGCTCAAATATTTTGAAACCTGTTTTATTTCATTTCAGCCCTTTATTCCATTTTCTCATCACTAAGAGTGGCTCTTCAAATCTGTCACCTTTTTTCAAGTGTGCCACTGATGTTCTCCATAGTCTGTTCTGCAAACACACCTCAATCCTGAGAGGAGGAGAAGAGGACGAACAGCAGCTGATCCCCCACATGTGTAGGAACAGGGTTAACTCAGTTAGGGCACTTTCCAGAGGCAGCTGCTGCCCTGAGTGGCTCCAGGCTCCCACTGGGTCAGTCACAGAGTCAGAACAATCCAGGGGGGTTTGTCCCATTTTGGATTTTGTTTGGTTTTGTTAAGTTTGGACACAGTAACTGCACCTGGACTGGCTGATGTTTGTGTTGGCATTTCATGGAAAACAGGGCACCACAAAGAGACACCACCCACCCTCCTGCAGCCCTCCTTCCCTCAGCTTCCCCCTCCTCTTCCCTCTCAGTGGTGCTTTTTAACAGCCTTATCCCCTGTGAAAGGCAGAGTCCTCAGCACCCTCTGCCCCCACCATCCTCTCACAGCACAAGATATTTCAAGTTGTCACTGCCTTGTGCTGTGGATTTGGGCTGTCGGGACCACCCTAAGGGTCACATCCCACTCACTGCTCCCAGAGCTCCAGGGACAAACACTGAGGGGAAGAGCTGCCTCAGGTGTCACTGGGGTCCAAAAAGGTAAAAAACAAATAAAAATGAAATGGAAGAGAGCCTCCAAGTCACAGAGTCTGCAATTTCTCACGAAGCACAACAGATTCCCACCCCTGCCCACCAGGAACTGGGATTCCTCACTCTCTGCTCAGACATATTTACAGCTGGGAGAACCTCCCACTGCTGCCAATTTACTGTGCTCAGGAAATGAGGAAATCCAGCGTTTCCTGCTGGGTTATGGCACCCTGACAAGGTGTTGGACCCTGCTGGGCCACAACTTCCACTTTTAGAATTTATCTGGTGCTTCATCAATGACATCAGACACAATCACTGAAAGACTCATAAAAATCTGGGATAGCAGAAAACTTAGAAAAGAAAAAGAAAAAAGGGGGGCAGAGAGGAGCAGCACCCCCAAGTCCACCCCCCAACATGTGCTACAAGGAAATCATGCACTGAAGTTGGAATCAAAGGCTGTGGTTTTTCACCTCCAATCTGCTAATTCCTAGATACAATCAGTGAATCAGACATATCATAAACCCTTCCACTTATAAATTTAGGACATATTCTGTCACATCTCAGGGCTAAGGGGTGATTAAATTCAATTTAACCAACTAGGAATTAGCTGTGCTGTGTGATGCTTTTTTTGCTGAACACCAGGAGAATTTAATTAAAGAATCTGTTTCTGTTAATTCCAGGACTTTTTTGGTTGAAGTTACATCCAGCTAAGCGAAAGTCAAACAGCATCACAGGACAGAATTTGATTTCCCTCATCTTGCCCTTATGTTGTTTAAAACAAACATCCAATCTGTACCACTGCAGCCCCTCCCCTAAAGGCTGAGGGCCAAATTCAGCACTGCAGGTTGAGCTCATTCCCTGTTTGTGTCCAGCACCAGCTCCAGACAGTGGAGCTCTGGCAGTGCTGGCTCTGCCCTGTGTGACAACAGTGTCCTCACACTCTGCTGGCTCCTGTGAAGGCTCTTCCCATGTCTTTGGGCAGATGGTTCCTGGAATGACCCCAGGAACAACTTCCTGCCACCTGCTCAGGCAATTCCCTGGGGCTGCTCTTTGCTGCTCACTGGCACCCAGCAGCTCCTGCTGTGGGTTCACACTCACAGATCCACAGTGCTCCACGGGCAGCTCCAGCTCCCACAGCTCCCCTTTCCAAGGCCTCAACAGCTCATGCCCAACTGCCCAAGTCCCACCACAAAGCTCTGCTCCAACACAGCCCAGGGCCCGTTCTGGCCAATGTTTCTCCTCGACATTTTCTCTCCCTTCACCCCTGGATAACTGAGCAGGACTTACATTCCCACAAACACTGGATCCTACCATCTGCACATCCCAAAATTAGGTTGCACTGGATTAAGAATTCTTGCTCAGTTTGTGAAGTTATCAGTCCTGAGTGTCTGACAAGGCAGATCGTCCTGCAGATTCAGCTCTGCTGCTGCTGCCACATGGCCATCCAGGAGCAGAAACAACCCACGGCAGTGGCAGAGAGCACAATTCACCTGCCTCCTCCCAGAGATAAGGGAACTGGAATAACAACTGCCAATTTCAGACAACTTCAGATAAGATTAATAAAGATTTCTGATTAGACTCTCCAAATGTGAATCTTCTCATCAGGAACAGAAGCTGAGAATCTGCATCACTATGGTTATTTGGGAAAGAGGAGGGGTATTTAAAATAGTAAAAATGTGAAAAAAATCCATCCTTTTTTCCATAGAATTTTTATGCTGAATCATAATTGGAGCTTTTACAAAAACCTCAATAATGGAAACCAACCTGTATGTACACACATAAATATTACACCAAACCCTGCAGAGCCAACAGCCCATAAAACACCTTTTACTGGGTGATACCCACTGAGCTCTCCAAACCTGGGCTGGCACCTGCAATCCCTCAGTCCCAGCAAACACTGGTGCTGCTGTGACACAACAGAACTAATCCATGGACACATTTGGGAAGATATTGTTGCTCATATAAAAACATCAATTAAGCATTGCTTTGCCTTGGGGGAAACTCTCCACCTCAGCTAGAAACAGCAGTGACTGAGTGCCCAGGGAACTCTCCAAGTGTGCAATTTGTTTTCATGTGCAATGCCAAATTCCCCAGGTCCTGCTCCCAGAGCCAGCCCTGGGCACCACCAGGGCTGTGCCAGACCACAACATTCCCAGGTTCCTCTGCCCACCAGGCCAATGCTGAACTCCAGAGCAAAGGCAGGGTCTGACAGCCCTGGGAGGTGCTCTCAGCAGGTGGAGCAGCAATGCCTGTCAGGGCACAGCTGAGGGCAGGACACAGCCCCCAGCTCTGCCTTCTCCATCCTGGCTCTGCTGCCCCTTTCCTGCCCATCTGCAGCCCTTATCCAGGGCAGCAAAACACCACACAGGTCTAAAACCAGGCAGAGCCACAGGGTTTGATGCTGCTGCACATGAAGCTGCTTCTCCTCTAAAAGGTACAAATAAAGGTCTGTACCCACGATGCTCCCACTGACACAGCCACATCCACAGGAGCAGTATGGACACGGGCCAGCACATCCCATTCCCTGCTCCAAACCCCACACAGACCCCTCACTGCTCCCAGAGCAAGGGGCAGCCCTGAGCCCAGCTCCTCTGGTGCACTGACAGCCTTCAGCTCAACAACTGCAGCTCTGAAATTCATTTACACACAGCACACTGACCCCAGGGTCCCTGAGAGGAGCCAGGGGCACACACAGCCACCTCCCACTGACAGCTGGGCTGAACAGTTTGCCAGGCTTACACCACCTTGTGCCTTCTCAAAGCTGCACATTTGTTGTGCAACAAGGGCAGTGGCAGATCTCAACCCAGACTGAACTCAGATTCAGCCAAGAGAAGCTCCTGCTTCCCTCTGCATCAGACTCTGCCCAAGGAAAGCTGAGATGTGATTCCTAGAACTGCTGAGCCTCCACCCACTTTACTGCCAAAGGAACACCCAGATAAACACAGTTGGTCTATCTAAGAAGTGCTGTGAGGAAGCTTACCTGGTTCCTAACATATATTCACACATTTAAAATTAAATTAGGGTACTCAGAAAGCTGTAAACCTTCCTCACAAACACACACTGAAGAAATCAAGGCAGAGTTTACAAACAGCTAGAACCTGCCCAGATTCTTTTGTTAGTGTCTTTTTCTGCCAGTGCAGATCTGAGACCACAGAAGTATTTTGCCTTTTGCTGGCCTGATAGCAGAGAGGCACAAATGTTAAAGGTTTCCTTTCTCTTAGGAACCTGGTGATTTAACCTGCCAGACCAATCAAGACATTTCCCTGATTTCCCTGGGCCTGCTCTTTCCCCATGGAGGCTCCTGGGGAGCTGTGACCTCTCTTGCCCCATGTCCTGACCCTGATTTCTCAGTGCTCAGCCCATTCCTCACTGATCTGTCCCCAGGCAGCCCCACAGCCCAGCCCAACAGCTCCCTGCACCTATGGGAGTTCAGTTCAGCACTTTGAGCTCCCACACCTCACACACAGGCAAATACACCATGAAAGATTTAAGCTTTCCAAAGTCACCTTCCCAGAGGTTTCCACAAACACACCCAGCGAGTGCTGCCCAAGTTATTCAGCTCCACTGCCTTTGTTAGAGACATTCCAGTGAGCTCCCAAGAGCAGGGAGGACTCTGCTGTCTGCATTCTGCTTCCAACAAAGGCAGCTTTGTTCCCCCAGGAATGGCCCTGGCATGCACCACAGGCCTATCCTGGTGCTTCTGGAGAGTCTCCATTAAACATGTTCCAAGTCAAAGTTCCTAGATAGAAGCTTGAAGCAATTTTGACTAAAGGTTTTTATAAAGTATCTTTATCAGCTCAAGTTCTTCAGCTCACCAAACTTTTGCCTGAGCAACCAAACCCACTGGTAACTACACCCATACTCAGGTTTTATGTTTTTATGCTTAAAATACAGCAGAATGGGACAGATGCTCACTTTTATAACAAAAGTATAGATTTTGTTATCTTGAAAGACCTTGAAAATGGAAAGAGACAGTTTGAAGATACCAAGAAAGAGGCTTCTGGTTTAAAATCCCTTCCATTATTTACACAAATTAAGTTGGTCAAAGCCAGCACAAAGTTTTGTTACAGTTTAACACTATTGCATAATTCAGCAAAGAAAAGATGTTTTCATTTAAGTGTAAAAAGGAGTTACAACTTCTGTTTTTACTCCAAGTTATAAAAGAAGCCAAGCTCTTAAACCATCAGACTTTACAGACAAGAAAGAATGAGATAATAATTCTAGGCTAGTGTGGTATTTTCCATGGTTTCCTTTTTTTTTTTCTCTCTCCCCCTCCCACTTCCTTTGTAGACCATTAATCAAATGGGTTTTAAGAGTTCCCCTAAAAATATTGCTCTCCCCACCCCCATCATACTTTCCTCTTAAAACACACACTCCATGTAAGGAGAAGCCTTTAGAAAGTCCTTTTCCTTGAAAACACAGATTTGATAATCTGCATTCCCTGCCACCACTGCTGAGGGTTCACACAACACCCAACTCCTGCCAAAAGACCTCAACTAATAGAAAAGGGAACAGGGCAAAGGGAAGGTGTCAAATCCCAACCCTGTTCTACAGCTCCCCAGTTGGGTTTGCACTTGGCAAACACATCAGCCTCTCTCCCAGGTACATCCACGGAACAAAACCTTGGCACTCCAAAAACCTCAGCAGACAAAGTCAAACTGCTGCCCAGCAGATGCCAAATTCCACAGACTTTATGGGGCTTCAGAGGAAATGTTAAAAAGGACTTTACCACAACCGGGAACACGAAACTTCCCAAGTTCCACAAAGGTACGTGGGGGTTTAATGGTAAAGAATTCAGATTTCAACATCACAGTTTCTACAAGAAGGACAATTTCTACACAGGAGACAAAAGAAGAGGGCACAAAGAAAAAAATACTCAGATTCCTTCTTCAACCCTGAGCCCCCTTAGTGAAAGGAGGCCAACACTTGTGTTCCACAGGTAAAGAGATCCATGCAAAGCTGCACAGAGCTGAGAGCACTCGCTGCCCTCACCAGGCCCTTGCTGGACTTCACGAGTTTTGGAAGAAACGGTCACCAGTAAAATGGTTACTTCCAGTAAGAAACCTGCTTTTATGTTAAAGGTGTGTAACTGCTTTAAATGCAGAAATGCTGCACTTACTTTTTGCTTGCCTCGTAAACATCCGTGATGTTGGAGAAGAGGTGGTGGCTCTCTGTTTTGGTCATTGTGAGGCTCAGTTCCCTGGAATTTTTAAACATCCGGATCAGAATCTCCAAGCTCAGCAAGTAAGAATGCTCAGAAGAGATCACTTCAAATATTGCCTGCAAAGCAGAGAGGAGAAAGACAAGGCTTACTAGTGAGGGGGCTTTCTTTTCTTAAAAAAAAAACAATGTTGAGGAGGGGTGCAAAGCAAAGTTTTTGCGTGTAAACTACAAATTATGACATAAATATTCCCTTCTATGATAGCTGCATCATTTACTTAGAAATAAGTGTTTAACACTAGAAAAAAGGACTTTTTGAAGAAGTCTATATTCAGAGTTTTCAATGCAAATGCAAACAGAAGGTTTGAAGACAACTCAAGACCGAGTGTGACCACTCCCATTCATACTCCTGAGAGGTGGGTTTGGGGGTGTTTGGTGTTTGTTTCTTGGGGTTTTGTTTTGGTTTTAAACATGTCCATTCCTGTGGTCTGTGTGGAAGGTTCCCATCAGTCCCATGACTGCTGCCCAGGCTCTGTTTGCCTTTGCTCTTTCTAAACAGCAGCTGCTGAGCTCCTGACTCAGGACTGTTCCCGGGTCACAGGCCAAGCCCTGCAGGAGAGCAGCCCTGGAGCAGGGCTGGGTCACCACTGACACCCTGTATCCTGAAGTGAAATGCAGACACTGGGACAATTCCCAGACAGGTACCAGTGCTACAGTGTCTCCACTACAAAAGCCTCGTTCTTCCCTGCCCACGGACACACCTCAGGAACTGCAGGTTACACTTGGCCAGGCCAGGCTGTGCTTTCAACACCCCTCCTCCCCTTTGAAACAGCCCCTGTAGGGGAGGAAGGAGGGTAAAGCAGATCAAGTGCACACAGGGAGCAAAGGGAAGAGGAAAGTGGATCAAGAGGACAAAAGGAGCAAAGGGGAAGGAGACAGAGAGAGAACAGGTAAGTGCCTCGGTGAGAAGCTGCCAGCAGAGAAGAGGCTGTCAGGGGACAGGGACAGAGGTCACAGCAGGGACACAGTGCTCACATGTCCAACAGGGTTAGTTACAACTCAGGGCCTTTGTAAAAGCTGCTCTTTGTTCCTCATTGCCTTTAAAAATTCATGTGCCACCTCCTCCCTCTGTGATCTCGGGGTTCCTGTCACACCTTCCCTGGCACAGCAGTGACTGTGCCGCTGCCAGGCTGGCCCTGCTGCAGGGACAGGGCCCAGGAACGCCCTGGCAGGGACACAGCACCTCAGCAACACACAGGGTTTGGGCATCTGTTCTCCCTGGGGACAGGGGACACTTCACTCCAGGGCAGGGAGCCAAGCAATGACCTTGTCTCCTTGTCAACAGAGCACTGAACCAGTTGTGCAGTGCAGCCCTCAGCAACCAGCCCCAAGCACCCGTTCCTGAGATACCTCCTGCCTCTTCCTCTCCTCCTGGCTGATGGCTTCGGACAACCCGTTCTTCTTCACCTGGAAAGGAAATAAAGAGCTGTTTTTAAAATCTCTGGGGGAAGATGTGATCTTAAAAAAATAATACAGGACTATCAAAACATTGCAGCTAAATAATCTGTCCACTCCAGGGACAGCAATGAACCAGCAGAAATCAAAACCACACCTGTATTTGACTTATCAAAAGAATTGTACCATTTCATTAAAAACTACCCCAAGAGACAAACCCAGCAGTACTGCCACAAAGGCAGGCAGGGTGGAATCCCTCAAGGTTATTCTTTCCTGGTGCAAATCACACACACTATGTCATTTAACAGGACAATGTCCAAAACCAAAAATCCAAAACCCCAGAAAGACAAGCCCCAAGGATGATCTGGCTTCCTGCAACTGCCACAGTGTCAAACCCAGGAGCCCAAATCAGGGGGGACACCAGGGGAAGGGAAGGCAAAGAGCCCCAGCACTACACCCGTGGGACACACCGCTCCCTTCGTGGAGCAGAGACACAGCCACGAGACCTCACACGCACTTCCCTCCTCCCACTTCCCTCAGCCTTCTCCAGAAGCTCCCAGCATACCATCAGCAGCTTTCTCTCCTTACTCCACCTGCTTCCTGGAATTTTAAAGGATATCTTATTCCTCATTTTATTGCTGCCCAGCAGGCCCAGGAATAAAGAAGGCAGCAGGGTAAGAGGTGCCACACTTTTTTGCCTGCACACCAAAGGAGAGACTCACAGGTGAGTGCTTATGAAAATAACACCAACATTCCAGTGCTGGAGCAGCTGTTCTTTGGAACACAAGTCACAGATCCCCACGGCACCACAAGCAGACACTTCTGGATACTGACAAGAACTAATTAGATGCCTTTCTATTAAACCATTAAAGTACCTTTCAATCAGCAACCTGAAAACTTCAGAGCACTCCCGAGGAAGCGCAACGGCTCTGGGAGGAACAACAGAATGCAGTGGAAGACTTCCCTAAAACCACCCCAGCACAGGGGATCCCCCCAGTAACACACACCCTGCCCAGGCCCAGGAGGGCACCCCGGGTGAGCTCCTGGTCCACACTCAGCTGTGCTCTTCACACTGCCCTGCCCCTCCTGGGCTGTGCAAAGTACACACGAGCTCAGCAAACAGCCCAACCTCCCACTGCCAGTCAACAGCAGCACTTCCAAGAGACAGAGGCCCAGGCACGGAGACTATTTGAGGCATTTCTGTGAAAGAAACTTTGATTCCTGATTTTGAGGTGTCCAAAACATTTTAATTGAAATAGCCTTAAAAAAAACCCACATTTGTGACACTATGCAAATAAAACTCCACTTAAGGCAAGAACGTGACCAGAAGGACTGGAAGAGGCCCAACATCACAGCTACTAATCCTGTGTGTCATCACATCAGACTGGCTTTTCTTCAGCAACTCAGTTAGGACTGATTCAACCATGGAGATGAGGAGGAAAGGATGAAAGGACAACAGGTAAACCCTGGTTAGGAACAAGAAGTTCCCTCAAAATAAGGAGGTGGTGAAGGGAGGGAACCTCACCAGAAATATTTCTCTGAGAAATATAAAAAGTGGCTGCACCATAAAGCAAATTGAACATGAGTCCTTTGATACAGGGAGAGAAATGAGAGCCCATGCAGAGATGAGCCCTGAATATCCCTGACAGTCAAACCAGGCAGATCCCTGACAGTGAAAGCACAGAGAAGCAGCAGCCATGAACAGGGACAGTGTGTTCTGTAAAGCAATTCACAGCAGCTTTCCAAATCAAGGAGAGAACAATCACAACCAAGATCAAGCTCAGTTTCATGTGTGTGTGTACACTGTAGGAAGGCAGAAACACCCTTTTTATTACTATTATCATAAAGATTTTGACAACTCCATGCCTGAAGTTTACTAGTGCTCAAACAGAGTCTGGTCAAAGAAACCTCCTGCAGAGAGAGGGGTTCCCTCTGCCATCTCCCCTCCACTTCCCAGCACAGGCTCTGCTAACAAACACCAGAAACATTATTCTCCTTCTTCCCTACCATATGCTGAAACCCAGGACTGACATTTTCCAGCTGACTTCTGCTACAGCTCCAGACTCACTGTTTCACATTTTAATACCCACTGATAGCATGTAATTCTTCCAGAGTCAGAACCACGGGCACTGTGAGGTGCAGATTCCCTGATCTTGTTTTCTAACCCTGCACCACCTTTTCCCTCGTGCTCCCCACTTCCAACCTGTAAACCACATACAGAGAGTGCCTGAGCTGCTGTGCTCAGACAGTAAAGAACAAGCTGCTTTCTGTAACTGAAGAATGGCTTGGGACAGTTCCCTTCCTCAGATGGTCTCTATGCTATTTTTGTCACACAACAAATTAGTATTTGAAATTATCATTATTATTACTGAATAGCATTCTTCCAAAATACCTCAGCTGGTGAACATTTGACTTCATTATACACCAACTTTTTTTGCAACACTGAGCAAATGAATTATATTTAAAAGTATCTGACTTTTTGAAAAAAAATTTAGAGCAAATCTTTTCAAAACCACATCATCTTGCCTTCCTTATAAATCACTGAATCAGGGGGATTTATTCATATTTCAATACCTTACACTGCAAAAAGGCACCAGCATCTGTAAGACAGCTCTGCTAATCAGACCATGTGAAGACCCTGAGGGGATCTCCCATCTTGATCACTCATTTACTGGAACATGCACAGGACATGGACAGCCAGCAACCCCAACACTCCAGGTGATCATGCCATGGCATCATCCCTCCAATGGCAGAGATGAGGACTGACAACGTTCTACAAGTTGCATAAACAAAAGCACAACCCCAAAGCCTTCATTTTAGGGATATCCCTCAGAAGCCACAGAAACGATCAAAGGATAAAATTAACCCCAGAAACACAGAATTTTTACAATGTCTTTAGTCTCAAAAAAACCTGTAAAAATATCAACTGTTATCAGTAATTTGTCATCTTATTAGCAGGGAAGGCAGCAAGATTGCAGTACTGATTAAACCAGCTGAATTTACTTTGTTTAACGATGCCACTAAGCCAAAGTCCCTGCAGATGCTTCCCAGCCTGTGCTGGGACAGCAGAGCACCACCAGCACAGCACTCTGCTTTCAGAATGGTTTCCATTAAACATCTGCACTCGAGTCAACTTAAGAGCTGGCGTGGAGTGATTTAGAACAATTCAGCAGCAGCTTGTTTGTAACTAACTTTTCTTCAGTCTAATTCACCCTTATAGTGAACTCACACAAACCCTTTGTTTTTAACGAATCAGTGAAGTTGTGTCTTGGCCAAATACAGGACCCAAAAGTGAACTCTCTCGGTTTCATTGCTTTTTATGTGAAACAAAGACCAGTAATTGGTCAGGACACCCATGTTGTTCTTATGAAATGCAAAAGAAGATGAAAAACTTTAGCCAAAAACTGCAGCAGCAAGGAAGAAGACTTGGCTTGAGCCCCCCCAGCTCTGTCTCTGCCATGCCAGGCTCACACACTCACCACAGAGAGCTGACTCCACGTCGACCTCAGGGGCTTGTAGTGAAAAACAACCTTGTCATCCAATTTCTGCTCTCGGGGCTCAGACTCTTCATCAGAATCTATGTCCAGAGCTTTCTCCTTATAGTTCTGATATAATACAGCATTTTCTGTCAAACAACAACAACACTGTGTCAGTCACTGCTAGAAAGTTGGTTTAGTTGCTCTCTTAAGAATTATAAGTAACAATTAAACAATGAAAGAAAGCAAAGTGTCACTGTGGCCTCCCCACTCCAACAGACAAAGATAGCATCTGATTTGGGCTGGACAATGGTGCAGTACAGTGACAATGGGTCACTGTACCGCTCCCAAAGATCCTCACGGACAGAATTAAAGAACAGATGTGGCCTTTGTCAAGAAAAAAACAGAAAACAATTTTTTCTTCCTTGGTTTGCTTTACCCTATTTCATAATTAGCCAGCAATTAGAAAACAGGACTGTGTGTCAGTGGACCAGTCACTGATCTGGAGGTGTAGCTATTTTCATCTTCAGGACCACCACAAGGCCACAGCCCATGACCACCTTTCTGTCAGCTTTAAGTAATGTCTTCGCATTTCCCTGTGCAAAGCAGATGATCCCAATTTCAGAATGAAGGTCAGAACTATTCCAAATAGAAAATTCAAAGCTTTCCTGAGTAAGCACGAGGCCTCTGAACCTTAAGACAAAATAGAACAAGTTCTGTAACCATTAATCCAGTACTATCAGTGGCAAAGAACCACAGGTGTGGAGCACACCCTCTCCACTTCCCAACCTCCCTGCTCACCACTCTTTGCAACAGCAGACAGAAAGGACAGAGAAATTCACCACCACAATGACCCACTGATGGCTCTGAAAGGTACTTTTAGATGGGCCAAGCTCTGGATAACATCCAATCCTCCCCTAAAAGGGGAAAAGTGGAAGGTCTGGCTGCTCCACACACAGCCCCAAGCCCATGGTCCCACACCTGGCGGGGTGACCTGTCCCACCTGCTCAGACCCTACAGCCCCAGTGTCAGACAAGGTCTGGCCTCTGCCTCAGCTCTTTGGGAAGTGTGTGCAGTTTGTACAAGAGAGGAAATTGTGTACAGCCACTGCATTCTGAGAAACTGCAGAGAAAGTCATTAGCTGGGATCAGTCAAAGACAGAAGGGAACCACTGGAAGACAATCTAGAAAACGTCATCAGGAGATAGTGGAGGAGAGGAGAAAATAACACAGTGGGAAGTTTTGAAAAAAGACACAAGAGGAAGGTGACACAGCAGCTGAGATGAGCTCAAGGAGGCATTAAGCAGAGAAAAGCCAAGTGAGTAGCAGTTATTACAATAAAACTTCCATAGCTCATAGCCAGGAAAGATTTTTTTCTTGTTGAAATATTGGGAAAAGCAGCAAACTTGGCAAAGCCCAGAATTAATAAGTACCACAAAAATGCTAATACATGGACAATCTTTTTCTGGCACTTAAACTTGAAGCCAAGGTAGCACAAAAGAAAAGTGATGACAGAGTCAAAGGATGCACCCCAGCACTTGAGGAAAAGAGAGAAACAGCTGTGTGACCCAGCAGCTCAGAGCATGAGGACTCAGGTGTGTGCTGCAGGGGGGACCCCAAACCTGTGAGTGATCCACAATGTCCTGCACCTGGGAAGAGCCCCAGGGAACAGGCACAAAGGCAGCCCCACCTGGAGAGATCAACCCCCCCAGGAACTGCACAAAACTGTCAGGGCTGAGACAGACACACCCAAGAGCTCATCTTTTGGGAGGGACAGGAGGTTAAGTGGAAAAGAAGCCCCTCACATAGAGCCCCATTTTTAGCCTGCCATTTTACAGTCTTTAAAATATCCCTAAGGTATGTTTAAGGCCAATATTTCAGTCAGTTTATTGAAAAGCAAGGTACTTAGTCTTTGACTTCATAGGAAGGAAATGTGAAAAGCAACCCTGGAGTTCATTTCCCCGGGGACAGAGGGATCAGCCAGTCTGTACAGAACAGCCTTACCTTCCCCATCGAACGTGCCTTGGCCTTTCAGCATCTTCTGCAGTTGTACCAGAAAAGAGAGAGAACTGTGTTAGAGAGAATGCAAAAGAACCACAGCAACAAGAACTTGTTTTATTCAACACTTAGGCACCAAATCAGCAGACCCTAACCTATAAACTCTGGATGTTGGACAGGAGTTCAACAAAAACAACTCTTTCACCACAGCAAGTGAAAGGCTACTCTAGTTTCATTTCTCTCGTGTGTTGTTTATATGTGTTTTCCCCAAATGCTTTGTTTTCCCTGTGTTTCAAAAGCACATTATACTAGCTGGAGAGGGGTTCAGTGAACTTGCACCTCATCCCACTGTCTTGGGGCTTTCCTAGGAGGCCACGAGGCCCAGGACTGAGTGGCTGCCCTTCCACACTCTGCAAACACCACCCACTGCAAGTACTTTGTAAGTGAAGGTTTTGAGAGCAAAACAAACCTCTGAAATAAAACAGCTGTTCTGGTGCAACAAGTCCTATGGCCTAAGAGTCTAATAAAACACTACTGGCAGAGAGCTCTGTGTGCTAGGACAGGACACTGTGACATCCTCCTATTCTAAACATAACTTACTGTTCAAGTCTACTACCAAACCAAATCACTTCCCACTCTGATCAAGTCCTATTTCATCACTTGTAGCATTTTCACAAAAGCTTCCATTACCAAAATTTTGAATTTGGCTGAAAACTGTCATAAAGCTGATAATCACTTTAATAGGTACAGCATCAGCCCTTAGCCTCATATACTTTATTACACAAACACTCCACAGATATCTATGAACATATTTCATAAAGTAACAAACTCTATTTAAAAATAAGGAAATATAATATTACACTATATGTTCAAGCAAAAGAGTATTTTCAGTAAGTCTTTATAAATTAATTTTAATGCATTAACATGCAATTCAAATCTACTACTTCTCCCAAGGGATACAACCAAGATTTAAAAACAGGCATTCTGCTTTTACTTGCAAGCATTAAAATGAAGATAACTGAAGTGGTCTCTATCGATTTAAAAACCACACAGGGATTTTTACAAGTAATTTTGAATTGATGTCTCAGATAGAGGAGAGCAGGAGGAAATTCATTTTTCTGTCTCTACTCTAGCAGGCAGAGTTTATTAGGACAATGTGGTTTTTTTCCTGTCTACTCCTTTCTGGGAAGCGGGTTTTAAGCCATGAGTTCGGTTGTGAGAGCAGCCCTCCGTGTGCTGGGGAATCCAGCAGGAAACGCGAGCAGGAGCACAGTGCTGAGCTGCCCAGATTTCAACAGAATCGTGTCCCTAGCTTAGAAAACAGCATTAACTAAACGGCAGTAACTACGAGAAGTTTTGCGTTAGCAAAAAGCAAACTGAAAAAAAAGAACAGTCAGCAAACCACGCTCCTGCGGAGCCACAGCATCACCGCCCAGCGCACCTCACCTTTATCCTGCCCAGGCTCGAAAACTTCTCTTTATCCTCGACCACGGCTTTCAGGATGGGCTGGGACATTCTGTTCTTCTTCTTGCAGTTGGCGGAGCCGTCCAGGTCCACGCCGCTCACCACGGCCCGGCGGTAGGACGTGGAGCGGAGCCCTCTCCGCAGCGTCCCCGGGCTGCCCGGGCCGCCCTCGGGCTCGTCCTCGGCGTCGCTGCCCGGGGGCAGCCGGGGGGTCTCCACCAGGCTCCGAGCCTTCAGCAGCCGCTCGTGGCCCTGGGCCCGGCCCGCGGGCCGGCTCTCGGCCAGGCCGAGCGGGATCAGCTGCTGCGAGCCCACCTTGCGCGCCGCGGGGCTGTGAGTGCTCAGCAGCGCGGGGGGCTCCGCGGGGGGACCGCCCGGCACCTCCGGCGGCTCAGCCTGGCCGGTCCCGGGGGACCCCTCCGGGGGCTCGGCTGTCCAGCTGACTCCGGGGGACTCCTCCGGGGGCTCGGCGGTCCGGCCGGTCCCGGGGGATCCCTTCGGGGGCTCGGCGGTCCGGCTGACTCGGGGGGATCCCTCCGGGTGCTCAGTGGCCCGACCGATCCCGGGAGATCCCTTCGGGGGCTCGTCGGTCCGGCCGCTCCCGGGGGATCCCTTCGGGAGCTCGGCGGTCCGGCCGATCCCGGGGGATCCTCCCGGTACCCCCGGGGGCTCGGCGGCCCGGCCGCATGGCGCGGGCTGGGCGCTGGCCGCGAACACCATGCGGTCCTGGTGCGGGGCCAGCCCCGCAGTCCTGGGCGGCCGGGCCCGGCGGCCCTGCCCGCTGCCCGGCGTGGGGACGGTGCCGTTGGCGGTCGAACCGACGGGGCTGTCCGGAGCCAGGGCGAGCAGCCGGGAGCGCTCCGGGGACAGCCCGGGCGAGCGCGGCGGCCGCACGGTGCCGTTGGCCACGGATCCCATGCCGGGGCTGACGGTGCCGGCGGGCTGGGTCACGGTGAAGGCGCACCTGTCCTCCACGGGGAAGTCGGTGACGAGCAGCCCGCTGGGGCTCTGGTACGACTGCGGCCGGGGCTTGCTCCAGGCGAGGGGCTGCGGCCGGGGGGTCGCCCGCCTCCTCCAGCGCGGCGCGGCGGGGCCCGCCCGGCGCTGCCCGTCCATCGCCGCCCGCCCGGCGCCGCTCGCCCAGGGAGGCGGGCGGGGAGCGCTGTGCGGGCGCGGGGCCAGCGCGGGCCGGGCGGGGGAAGGCCGGGACAGCAGTCCCCGCTCGCACCGCCCGCGCGGCCGCTCCCGGTCCCGCTCCCGGCGCCGCTCCCGCCCCACCTGCCG
>JAWWLV010000011.1:729765-760200 GCA_035041135.1 Platyrinchus mystaceus | reverse complement strand
GCCGGGCCGGGCCGGTCCTGGCCGGGCCGGGCCGGGCCCTCCCCTGCCCGCAGGTAGCGGGAGGAGCGGGGTCTGTGCCGCCCCGAGGGCGCGGGGTTGGGGCCGCCCGGCCCGGGGCTGGGCTGAGTCACCGCAGGGCTGCGGCAACGCGGCGGGCAGGGCGGGCTGGCGGCGCAGCGCTGCTCCAGCCCCGGCCGTCCCAGCAGCGACAGCCCCGGGCTTCCCGCTCCAGGACCCACCATGCCCTGAACGTGGGGAAAAGGTTGGAAATTACCCTTGACGCGTGGCCACGACGGCAGTCGCGTGCAGCAGTGCCATCCCCTGTGCCTTGGCTGTGCGGCGATGCCGTCCCCGTGTCCCACCGCGCTGTGCGGCGGTGCCGTCCCCGTGTCCCACCTCGCTGTGCAGGGATGCTGTCCCTGTGTCCCACCGCGCTGTGCGGCGATGCCGTCCCCGTGTCCCACCGCGCTGTGCGGCGATGCCGTCCCCGTGTCCCACCGCGCTGTGCAGGGATGCCGGCCCAGGCAGAGGCTCGCGGGGCTCCTCTGCCCCCACACCTGCTCGTTCATTAGGGAACGTGTTGCACCTGCCTGGCTCGGGCTGCCCTGCTGTGCTGGAGTGCTGGGAGAAGGCTGGGAGAGGAGCAGCTTTGTGGTAAACAAACAGGACGTAAACCGTGAATCTGCCGGGAATTCTGACACACCATCCCGAAACACTGTGTCTGTAAAAATAGTGAAACTTAACTGTGACTTTGGTGCATCTTATAACGTCACCATACATCAAAGGAGAACAGAGTAGGTTTTACAAAGCAAATCCAAGGCATGCTCATGTTCCTGTGCTGGTGGCTGCACAGGCCCTGTCTTCTCCCATCATGGGACACATGCTCTGGCAGCCCAGCCAAGGGTCCCTGTGCCCCACAAGGGACAGCCTCAGCAGAGTCCCTGACAGAAGTGACACAGATGTTTTTCTGTTCTATTACATTCAGTAACAATTACAACATTTCCTTGCTTCACTGCCTGCTCCTTTGCAGTTAAAATCTGCTCTGCTTCCATTGGAAAAAAATAATGATCCCTGTGTTTTAAAAACCATGCTGTCAGAGCATGTGGAGCATTTAGCATGAATAATTATTTAGCTCCACTAAGTGTCACATTGGACACAAACATAAAATAAAATTTAAAATACTTCCCTAGTATTACATTGCAAAGTTAATTGTTTTTCAGGCTTCACTCAAGTGCATGAAAGACAAAATCTAGGTGTGATTCCGTTCCTGTGTAATGAACACATCCCCTCTGCACCAGCAGAACAGTAACACCTGGAATATTTGGAGATGCTGGAGCCCAAGCTCTGCCTCCACAGCCTGGACTGCAGTACCGAGGTCTGGAGCTGGGCCAGGAGGCACCGAAGGACACAGCACATACCTGTGGTGTCGGTCCTGCCCTTCAGGCAGAGCTCTGCCAGTGCAGCGGGTGGGGAACCATTCAGGTCATTTAGGAGTGAGTGGCCCTCAGGAAACACTCTGCAGGGGGGAGCAGGGAAGGCTTTGTTAGGCTGACAGGGCTCTTGGCTTTCATCACCAGTGAGATGCAAACTTGGTTTCTGCTGAGACTTGAACCGAGAGAGCAATCCCAAAAGCTTTGATTAGGGCCTGGACTCACCAGTGATGTTGTATGGTGAGTGCCTGGCAGGTGGAGAGCTGGAGAACTCCTGGGGGTGGAGGAGAGAGTTTTGGGGAGTGCTCAACAAAATTACTTGTTTCTTTATGGAAGGGCACCCACTTAGGCTCCTGCATAAACTTGCAGAAGGGGCAAAAAACATTAGATTTGTAACTGTTTTCTCCAGACTTGCAAGAGTTCATATATCACCAAATGAGAAAAGAGTAGAGTAGCTTAGAAGTGCTCTAAGGTATTTTCAAAGATATAAAAAATATTATTTACACTAAGCCTGTTTAGTAGGTAATAAACCATCAGGAAAAATTACAGAAGAAAACATAAGGAGCAGCCAACCCCATGTATGTGCACACAAACCTCAGATATATTAATTCTTCTGCCAGGAGAACCCAGGGAAAACAAAAATCTTACTAAGAATCAAATTAAGCGAAGCACAAAGAAATTAAAATGGGCAAATTTGTATGTCCCACAGATGAGAGAAAACTGCAAATTGCCACTCCAGCTTAAACAGCCAAAGCAGAGGGAGAAGCCACAGGCAGGCCCTAAGATGCTGGCTCAGTTGTCAATTGGGATTTCACACTGGATTATTTCTAAACTTGTCTCTCAGCTGTCTACATGAAATTGCCAAGGAATTGGATATAGCTGCTCCATATTACTTAACTCATAAATCCTAATTATTAATAACCAAGGTAATCAGCTTTTACAAGATTATTCTCTTGCACTTACTTATTCACTGTGCTGCAATTACAAGAGTAATTTTGGTTGCACCTCGGTGTTCCGTTTCATTCACAGTAAAAGAGAAATGAAACCTTACAATAAAATTGCCATCATAAGAAAAGTAAGATCAACTCTATAATTTAAGAGAAGAAAGAAATGTGAACATAGTAATTAACCCGTCCCACAAAGCCAGGTCACAGTGTGAAATCACTGAGGCACTTGTGTAGCAGTGCCCAAACCTGACAACAAGCCCACAAGCAATAGTCAGATTAAACATCACTTTGGAAGGGCTACAGGGTTCCATGTATATTTTATGTAAGATCTCAATGTAAAAATGTGAATGTTCATGCAGGAACTTACAGGAGGTGTGTAAAGGCTTGCAGTTGGGACTGTGCTTTCTGCCAAAGTAGAGAAGAGGAAGAAGAATCCATGGATGCTGTGTATGTCCAGTTTCAGAACCATTTCAAACCTCCCCTCCAGCTCTGGGCTGTCTCTGGCGTGTGCTGGAGCTCTTCAGTGCTGCGAACACCTGGAGCTGTTGGGACACACCTGTAATTCAGTGAATAAACTGAGTTAGTTTGCAGTGTCACTGCCTCCTAACCCTGCTTTTATCAGCCCTCTCTGTCCCTCAGCCAGTTTTGGGGTGTAAGGAGCTGTGGAGCAGAACCTGTGCAGTGGGAACTGCAGCAGAGAGAATTCCCATGCAGTGCTGCATCCCTTTGGAACCTTTCCCAAAGCCAGGCCCTGAATTAGCCATGAACACCCCTACAGCTCCAGAGCTGTGCAGGTGACCCTGGCTGCTGGTCGGGGCCCACGATCCCCCACTGCCTCCAGCCTCCTCAGGGGCTTTTCCAACAACATCTGCCCCTCTGTGCCCCCAAGAGAGGGTGAAATGGCTCCGAGGGAAGTGCCCAGCTGCTGGTTAATCCCCCAGGAATCACTGCATGTCCCATCTGTGTTAACTGGCAGCTAGGAAATAATAATAATACAAGTACCATTCTTTCGAAACTCATCTCTTTCCCTGGATTTGGACAGCTGAAGAGCAGCCAGCTGTGCTCAGATCAGAGCACAATTAGCAGGCAGGGGGAATAAGGCTCTCACTGTCCCACAAAACCCCTCCACAAGCACAGCAGGGCTGGGTCAGCACCGGCGAGGCACAGACGAGATGTCAGTGTGCCAGAGCTGGCTCTGCTGAAATCCCTCTGGCACTGCTTCCACTGCCTTTCCAGGGACAGCAACCAGGGCAGGGAGCTCTTGCCAATGTGAGGAGCAGGATTTTCCCAAGGAGGACACGGTTACTCCAGCAACACAGGCAGCCCCAGAGCACTCCAGCCATGGGATGCAGGAAGGGTCAAAGCCTTCCGACCTTCTGCCCCTGTCTCTCTATACAGCGCTGTGTAGCTGTGGGAGGTTTTACTCTGAACACTGCCCAGCCAAAGTTTAACTGTAAATCAATCCAAGAAGGCAGAAGACAGGTTCTGTAATTGTTTCTATTTTCCTCGGAATTGTTTTTGCTGTTGTTAAAATAATCAGCAATGGTAGAAAGCATTGCAGCATTAACTAAAAGCTTGTAGGGGAAAACCACATCACATTGCACCGCAGGAATAAAGAACCTGTTAGTGCTCAGGGACCATCAAATTTGAAACAAGATGCTGTTTTACTGTAAAACTGGGATGAAAAGAAAAAGAGTAAGAAAGAATGTGTAACCCAAGAAGTCTGCCCCTTCCTCTCCAGTTTAGTTATATTCATTGGTTTTTCAGTTTTACGATTCCATTTACATGTTTGAAATTCTAATAGTGAATTTCCTCTCAATAATTCAAAGATTCAATATCCTTTCTATAGGATAATGGCTAATGGAAAGTTCCTGAAAATGTAGATGTAAATTTTTTTTGTCTGATGACTGTAGTTCCTAAGTTGTTGCTATTTAAAGAGTTTGCAGGATTTCAAACATCTCCCAACAAAAGGACTGAGGCACTGCCTGCCATAGCTGAAGAGTTTTGGTGGTTGCCATTAGAAACTCAAGGCTGGGAGCCTTCAAGGACAGTGTGTGCAGCTCAAGGATGCTGATTGCTGGGTCTGCTCTCTTTGTTCTCCTTTTGGCTGTGTGTGCACAGAAATGTCTCAGTGGGTCCTTACTGTGGGTACCTCTCCAAAGAGCTGCTGCTTATTGCCTAAGTGTGGCTTCTGCTGGGATTTTTGGTCTGGTTTTTATTTTTAAGGAATGGATGTTCTGCTCATACAGGAATTAAAGGTTTATATATAAATGGTGAACCCCGTTGTTTTTCATCTGTTTCCTGAAGGATAGGTGATGATTTCTGTGTGATACACCACTGTCACTCTGCAGTGGGAGCAGCTGAGTCACCTGCTCTCAGCCCCCTGCAGGCTGTGGCTCCCCAGCCTTGTGGTGCCACTGGACTTTGCCGGCCTGCCCTGCCCTTCCCCGGAGGTTCCAGGTCCCCAGTGCTGACTGTGAACACAGCAGGGACTCCACAGGCCTCTCTGGCTCTGCAGAGGGGCAGCTGTTGTGAACAGAGGCAGAGATTTTCAAATCTGACTCTGCCAGGTGAGACACCTGAGCCCTGGGGAATGGCTTGGCTGGATTGGATGGCTCACCTCAGTTCTACTTGACAAGGTGGAGATGGGGCAAAGGTTGGACTCGATGATCTTAGTGGTCTTTTCCAACCTAAATGATTCTGTGATTCTGTAATTGGGATGATTTTAGAAATGCTGGACCTGGTTTAATTTCAAACAGCTGATTAAGCCATAGTTATGTACCAGGTTCCCCCTTTGCTGTGTTGAAATGCTGGGATTTTATGAAAGCCATAGCAACAGAATCAGCAAGTCTGGAGTGCGGGGCAGGGAAGCTCGTGCCTGTTTTTCTCCCATGAGCTGAAGCTCTGGAGTGCCTTTCCCCCTCACACTGCAGTTTCCCATTTGTGTTCCCTGTGTGCTCCACTCCTCCCTTGGCTGCAGTGGAAGCCATGGCTGGGTGCTTGCAGAGCCTGGTGCTGAGAGGGGCTGGGGGACCTTCATTCCTCACTACACGAGCCCATGGGTTGGCCTCACTGGCCCCCAGTAACCAGGACTGTGACAGAATTCCGGGATCTGAGGCCACTCTCACACTCCCCCCCATCCTGCCCGGCCCTGGGCTGTGCTCAGGGCACTGTGCACACAACACCTCGGCACCCCTGTGTAGGTGAGGATGTTTCTTTTCCAAACATTCTCAAAAATTGGCACTTCTCTTATTATCTTTCCTCTCCAAGCTATTAAAACTGTTCCTAATTCAACTCTGATCCCACTAATTAGCTCAAATACATTTTAATTAGTGGAATTTATTCTGCTGTTAGGTGTGCCAAAATCCATCTCTTATGGTTTCTCTGAGCTCAGTTTCTCAAGTTGACTCCTTTCCAGTCGAACTCTTATTTTCTAGCAGTCCCTTAAGTGTTCTTCTCAGTTAGAAATAATTTCTATCATATCATCTAAGTCCTTTCTTCATCCTTCACCTTACTTTGACTTCTTTCCTGACCTACCACACAAAACAGAGTTGAAATTCTAGACCTGAAGGGTGCAGTCCTCAGGGAGACAAAGGGAGAGGGGATGTGTAAAGCAGGATATTGCAGGAGAGAAAAGCCCTTCAGCTGGAACAGCAGCAGGTCAGGAGCAGAGTGAGAGTCTGAGAATTCATACAGCACTTCTAACCAGACTGAAAAGAGAGACAAGAGGGGGGTAGAGACACTCACTGAGCCAAGAACAGATTCCCAAAAGAAAAGAACTCTGCTTCCAAAAGGAAGGGGGAGAAAGGAGTGGATAGAGCAAGTCCTGCTTTGCCAAGGACTCTGATGCAGGAGCCCGGCCAGTGCACTCTGTCTGTGCAGCCAATCTGGCTGAGAGGATTCATTTTATCTGCAAAATGAGTCCCCAGAGACAAAACATTTTTATTGCTTTTAAGTTGGTTTAGAAATTAGTCACGGACTGATTTCGTCCCTTAAATCAAACTGAAGGTGATCAAGACCTTGCAAAAGGCTTCCATCCAGAGAGGCAGTGCTGGACCCAAAATAGGCAGAAACCTTGCCCAGCATTGCTGCCGTGGAGAATAAACCAGATTAGAAATGTTAATAAAGAGTTGAAAAGCTTTCAAGTTGCCCTGACAAAGCTTAGCACGTGACATGATTCCTTGCAGCGGGTGCAGCACGGGCTGCCCACATACTTTACCTACTTGGGAAGAGCTGGAACAGCAAGAGCCTCTCGGAGGATGGGGACAGACTATCCCAGTTCCACGGGCTCTGCAAAGGCCTTACAAGTCCCTGGAGCTGGAGGGGAACACAGCACTGGGGTGATGGCCATGGAAACAAAACAGGGGCTGCCCTGAGCCAGGACACTGCCAAGGTCTCCAGGATCCACCAGGCCGAGCAGAGCTATCCGTGCTGGTGTCAGCAGCTCCAGGGAGCTCGGAAAGTCAGATGGAAGGACTGAGCCCTCTCAGTGCTTCCACAGCACAGGTGACAGTGCTCTGTGGCCTTCTGAGTGATGAGAAGGAGTCTGTGGATTGTGGCTCCTGTTACAGCACTGCTCACGTTTGTACATGGTCTCACTGTGCTTTGGATTTCATTTTTACAGGCTGCTTTTTACAGGTATTTGGAATGGAGGGGGTTTTTTAATGTTGAATTATGCTCCTCTGGGCTATAAAGAAAGAAGGAAGGAGTGGATTAAGGTACCCAGGCATACAACAAGAACATTTCTTTCTCAGAAAATGTTGCCTGGCTTCTTCCTCTTGAGCTCTGTGCTGTTAAATACACGGCCTGGATCCATTCCTGGTGTCAAAGTGCTTTTGTTTCATCTACAGTTTTATTCAGTGTCTCAGGAGATGAAAGGCAAATAAAGAGGCTGAAAATGTTTTCAAATGCAGCCTGAAAGCAAGAGAAAAAACATTAACCTTTTGTTTCATTGCTTGGAAACCCCAAAAAGAGAACTGCAAGCAGCAGTTTGCCCGTGAGACTGTCAGTGCTTCCTGTTCTTGTTTCTGCATGTTCTTTCCCTCTTAAGAAATTAGACAAAGAAGAAAAGGGGCACTAAATTGCTGGCATCCCCCACCCCAGGGTCCTGAACTCAGCTGGCACTGCTCAGGCCCACTTTCAGCACCTCCCCATGCCGTGTCGGAGCGGCCACTGGAGCCATGGATAACATTCCTTGGGAATGCTGTGATGTAGTTTATGATCCCCTGTTTTTCAGTGATAAAAGCCAGACACTAGAAGGAAACAGAGAAGATGTTTTCCCTTCCAAGACAGAAGAGAAGAACATGTGTTACAAGCCAGTTTACTCAGCTCAATACCTACTTGCTTGGTACCATAATTAATCAATTCTTCAAGTAGCAAAATAACCAAAATACATAATTTAGCATCTCTAATGGGCTTTTTGTAAAAAGCTACTATTTTAAGCTCAGAGATGTTAAAAATCAGATAGAAATGCTTGCACGAGGTGAACTATCGTGTGCTGAGGGGAGAGAATGTTAATTTTACCAAACAAGATGTTTTTCCATCCAGATATCCATGGATTTCCCTGGGTGCTGATGTGCATGTGCCTTACGGACTCCTGCGACTTGGCAACAGCCACAGCAAAGCTCAGGGGGAAGGAATTTGGTCTGACAGTCCAGCCTGGCACAACCCACACCTCTCTGGCTCTGCAAGGAGTGATCCTTAATGATCCCTGCAGTTAAGTCTGTCCCAGCTCCTCTGTAAATGCTCCTAAATGAGTTTGCTCATTTAGAATTAGTTTTTCAGCTCAATTTATACATGCCAGGTTTAGATAAATTTAAGCTTAAATTGGAATACAATAAAAATTGTAGTTCCCCTTGTCCAGCTGGGATATGAGAGGATTCCTGCAGCAGCTTCCACACTGACTTCAGGCCATCAGCCACCATAAACAGTGGGACAGCTTTTTTTTACGGCTTGATTTTCTTAGTGGGATAAAAATAAATAATTTCTTGGAGGAACTAAGGATCTGAAGAACAAAACACTAATTAAATGGATTTTTTGCAGACCACAGAGCCATGTATATACCTTAATGAAACAGGAAAACAACCCTTTCACTTGAACCCTGAATCTCTTTACTTTGCTGTTGATGTTTAACTTGATTCCTTCCTATGGTAACATTCCCTGCAGCACCTCAGGGAATGAGGAGACTGAGCTGGAACAGCCCTTTTTTTGCATTGCTGAAATGCACCAAAACCATTTGCTCAGCACAAAAAGGGGTGAGAAGTGGGAATATTCATGTTGTCTCAGAAGACAAGGCAGAAACACCCCCGTGTGCCAGCTCTGCCGTGTGGGGTTTGAGCAGTGCCAGTGTGCCCAGTGCTCCAGGGCCCTCCCAGGGCACAATTCAGCTGCACCCCGAGGGACCAACACCAGCCATACCCCACCCATGGCCAGGCCAGGGACAAGGGGTGAGGGACAAGGGACAAGGGGTGAGGGACAAGGGACAAGGGATGAGGGACAAGGGACAAGGGATGAGGGACAAGGGACAAGGGATGAGGGACAAGGGACAAGGGATGAGGGACAAGGGACAAGGGCTCTTTCTGACCTGCCCACCCTGCCCACAACCAGCAAAACCTTTTGCAGCAGTTGGACTGAACTGTTCCTGCCCCCGAGGGCTGGGGGTCGCTCAGGGGCTGTTCTCTTGGGGCACCAGGAGCCTCCTGGCTGGTTTTAAGGCTCTGCCTGGAGCTCAGGATCCCTCCCAGCAGCCTGCTGGGTGCCCAGCTAGGGCCAGGCGGGGAGGGAGAGCTTAGAAAGCCATTCCCAAAGCTCCTGAGAATTCCCAGAGAAATGTGCAAGGCAGAAGCAAGAGACATTAGAAAGAACAGCCAGCTGCAGATGCTCTTATCCTTGTGAGTGAGAACCTAGGAATACTTGGAATACTCCAGATAGTTATGACTGGGCAGCAAATGCCACAGCAAAGATCTCTTTGTTTTAAGTAAACCATTAACAGAGCAGCCCAATCACAATGATAAAAACCACACTGATATTCTTGGAATAAACTCCTTCCCTGTAACTGGCCCATCCAAAACTAAAGCTGCAAAAGCTGAGATGCTTCCAATAGGGGGAAAGCACACAAAGAGCAAGCTCCTGGGACACAGAGTTTGGAAAGCTGATCTTTGAGACACAGGAGATTTACTACAAGTACATTGTATTACAGCAAAGGAGGTCTGCTTTAAAATTTCAGTCCAAAAATAGCCTTTCTCACAGAGTCCTACTTTGAGTGAGTATATAATATTAATATCCTATCATATCACACCATATAATTAAAAACTTTTCTTTGACCTTTGCACAGTCAGATTCTGATTCCTAATTACCCAACTGGCTTAATACATGATTATGATTTCAGAAATAACAGAGTGTTTTAACAACAGTCCATACCTGATTTAATAAACCCCTTGAATTATTGCACCTGGAGGGAGTTTAAGTACCAATATATTTGGCATTTTGAACCAAACAGACTTGTGGAAAAAAAAACTAGTTAAAAAAAGTGTGTCTCAGTTCTCCTCTCTTTTATGTCACCACATACACAGGTCAAACACAGAAACAAATCAGATTTTCAGTTTAAAATCTGCAGTTGTTATGTGATGTTCTATACCCACAGGAAAGGGAGAAGGTAACAATAGGGAACACCTTTCTTTCCAGTCTCACTCATCTCAGTCCTGCAGGACCTTGCTTTTATAAACCCCACACAAATAATTCTTTCCCACCACATTTCAATTAATCTCACAGTCTTCACAAATGAGAGCATCGGTTTGCAGCCTCTCTGCTCCTACACAGGTGGTGTCTGTTTAAGCCTGAACTGCTCTAAATCTGGTCATTCACCTTGTTTTCATAAAGCACAACTGTGGTTCTTCTTTTCCTTGGCAGAAAGCTCAATAAAAGTATGGCCTTAATCCACTAAAAGCATTAAATCACATCTCTAATGCTGAGCCTTTGGCTCCATCCCTGCCATGGGAATCTCATTCATGTGGTAACACATGTCTTGTTGGCAGCCCTCACCCTGCTGGGGACAGGCCAGTGGAGCCAAGGACAGGCCAGTGTCCCCATCCTGGTTGTTGTGGTGGGAGCCAAGGACAGGGAGAAGTCCCCATCCCTACTCTGGCAGCACGGAAGGGCAGTGTGGCCGTGTTCACCCCACGGGTGTTTTCCCTGGCATGCAGTGCAGGAGGGGGGCAGAGGATGCCTGATTTGGGGATCTAACCTAGGACAGGTGACTCCTCAGCCCTGCACTGAGCCCAGCAGTGCACAAAGCAGCAGCAGCTCCGTGCAGCCCATGGCTGGTGGGGGAATTCGAGTGTTCACAGCTGCCCTGCCACTGACAGCCAGGGGCCCTTTGGCTGAGCCACTGCTCTCCATCGTCCCTCTCCCTCCCCAAGGGGACAGATATTTCCCTCATTTATGCATGGGGAGGACAGGCAAATAATGAATCCCAGAATGAGTTATTCCTTCAGAAGCTCCTAGTAACCACAGGGAATGCCAGGCTGGCTGTTCCCAAACCATACCCAGCTTTGCCCAGGACTCAAGCACAGACAGCAAATGGGAGGCAGCCACTGCTCACACATAAAAGCTTCTGTCAGGGCAGAAGAAAAGCTCAGCATGGTTTTAGTTCTGTATTTAAAAAATACAGTAGGAAAAGCTCTTCACAAATCTAAACAGAGGCAGCAGAGCTGGCAGCTATACCAGCCCCACAATAACAAGCACAAAGCAGGGACCTTCCAAATCCATTAGGAGAAAGATTACAAGATATTATTTTAAAAAGATCCATTTCCCCCCAGGCCGTGAACCATCATTTCACTCACACATGCTTCACATTTTGTCCATTCCTGTTTTCTATGGAGAAGTGAAAAGCCTGTTCAGAGAAACCAGCATGGAACAGAATAGATTTAAATGAGTCTTTGTGATAAACGCTATTAAGGACTGTTTACTTAATAAAGAATAAAATTAGAAGGAGTCCTTTTAAAAAAATAATAACATGTAAAGTAGAGATAGTTGCTATGACCCTTAAAAAACTCAGGCATTATTTCATACATCTCAACACCTATTAAGGGTAAGACAGAGAGCACAAGTGTCCTGCCTTGGAGATTCATTTATTTATTAAGCCTTAGCAGACACTGTGTCTTACAGGGAAATGGATGAGATGGAACAAAACATGACTGGAGTGAGAATGTCCAAGACATGGAAAAACAAGTGAAGAACAGGCAGTTCCAAGTTGTGTATTCACAGGCCAAACCCCAGTCAGTGAAAATGAACAGATGACTTAATCACTTTAACAAATAAGGGTTCTGTTGGGATGTCCTCAGTTGGAGAGAAGGCCCTGCCAGGCTCCTTGCAGTGCCCTCTGCCCTGGGCAGCTCTTGCAGGGCACCAGCACAGTCCATGGTGCCTCCCTTCCCCAGCACAGTCCACGGTGCCTCCCTTCCCCAGCACAGCCCATGGTGCCTCCCTTCCCCAGCACAGCCCATGGTGCCTCCCTTCCCCAGCACAGTCCATGGTGCCTCCCTTCCCCAGCACAGTCCACGGTGCCTCCCTTCCCCAGCACAGTCCATGGTGCCTCCCTTCCCCAGCACAGCCCACGGTGCCTCCCTTCCCCAGCACAGGGCTCCCCCCCTGTGGTGCTCCCATGCCCACAGTGTTGGCCACAGGAGATGCTGCCTTGCCCATGGCAGGGCTGGCACTGGATGGGCTTTGAGGTCTGTTCCAACCCAACCCAGTCAGTGATTGTAAGGGAAAATAAGAGAATGAGAGAATGACTGTGACCATTTAATGTTAAAATATGAAAGCCTGTTCTATGTGTTATCGACAGAGACATTTTCGTTATATCAAAAAGCAGCAAACCAGGCCTTTGATAGGAACTGGAACCAAAAGAGCAGTAACAGGATTTCAGAGCAGGAGTGAGCTTGAAAGAAGGCTCAGAGGTGTGTTTGTAAGGAGAACAGAGGAACTGCCATCAGTCAAGAGGCACAGATGTGAGCATTTGAACTGACAAACTTGCTCCAAATTTGCAGACTGATCAAAGGCTTGACATGGAAAAGCATCCCTGAATTTCTTCTCCCCTGTAAATTAGCAAGCTCCCCTCATTCAGTTGCACTTGACTGTTTGTGGGAAATGTCCTGTACAGCAAATAGGAAGAACACAGTAAAGCTGCAAGAGTAACACTGCCTTCCCCAAGGCTGTCAAAAATGGAAGTGTTTAGCATACCTGGACCATTGGAGCATATTAAAACTCTACATTTCAGTTTATCTACAGACCTTGCTCTTTAAAGAGGCAGCTGAGAGCCCCTTGCACTTTGGACAAAGCCTCCAGGAGTGTATTGAAACAAATCTCTACACCACCCTTTGGAATTCCATCTGCTCCAACTCAGGTCACAAAAGAACCTTCCTATTTTCCTTGTGCCTAGAGAGAGTTCAGTACAGGGCCAAAGGAGAAATGGTTAGAAATATTAAAAAGGGAGAGGAAATAAAAAAGGAAAAAAAAAATCTCAGGAGAGCAGATCCTAGAAATACTGAAGTTTAAAGCCTGAGAACTGGCAAGTGGCCAAGGAACACAGAGCAGGGAGACATGGGGATTGCAAGGAATTGGCAGGCAGACAGCACGGGAGATGCCAAATGAGAGCTCTCAAAGAGTGAAATGAGTCACAACTTAGACAAGGAGATCTAAGAAAGAAAACCCAGCGCAAGGGAGAGGGAGAGAAAGGAGATCCAGGACCTGCAGCTTCAAAATGTTGGACAGAAATAACTGAAAAACCCAATTCTCCAGATTCAGTCTGGGGTGTGACAGAGGAAGGCAACAGTCCAGGCGATGGGGCACAGAAAAAGCACTTGCAGGGAACCGGGAGAGAGCAACAGTCCAGCAAAGCACTGGAACGTCAGTCCGGAGTCCCTCCCGGGCAGGGAGCTGCAGGTTTCTGTGAGCACTTCTCTCCCTTATCTCCAGGCTTTGCTATGCACAGCCAGCCAGGGCTGCAGCGATGCTGCTGCAGGGAGGAGCAGATTTAACAGGAACACATTCCTTTGTAAAATTCTCTTGGCTTCCCTGGAGATTTCAGACAAAACTGCAAGTTTAGGCTCCATATGAAAGTTGTGCTGCACATGACTCTCGTCGAGTCATGGCTTTATTTCTGCCTCTACCTGCTTGCCATGGTAAGGAGTAAAGCCTTGCCTGTGAGAAAGGGCAGAGCTCTTGTTTCAAGAGAGATTTAAATATAAAAGGATGTGCCACTTGATTTGCAATCTGCAGCATCTGCTCTTTAGCTCTGACCTGGGCACCCAGGCAGCACACAAGTGCTCTCTGCTGTCAGCTCATCCGAAATCTTGAGCAACTTCTGGAGAGCTCCCTTTCCCTCTTTTAGCCTCTGACCTCTGCTCTGTAACCCGAAGTCTCTAGACAAGGATATATGCTGGATCTTTACCCCAAAATAGTTTATGCAATCTCTTTATTATTTGTGCTTACTAATTTTGATTTAGCACATTTACACAAGCAGTTGTAGTCTCAGATCCAGGCAGCACCATGCACAGAATCACACACGCATGTCCAACACGAACCACTGAGTTATAATTCCAGCAGCTTCACTACCTTCTCCCTTCACAGCCACTTTCCTTTTTGATAGAAAGGTGTTTTTTTACCACCACCATTTACATACAAGTGCACTTTGAATCACCTCCGAGCAGCGATCAGGGTCGATAAGAGCAGTGGGTGGGTGGAGGAGGCAGGGCTGGCTCTGGGCTCCCAGCCCCGTGGGACAGAGCAGGAGCAGCCAGAGCCGGTGGGTGGGTGTGAGACTGCTCAGACTGTCCAGAGGTGACACCTTGGAGCTGCTGAGGACCAGGAGCACCCGAGCACTGAGCTCTGCCCCCACCATGGCTGCTCAGTGCCACAGTCCCACAGCAGAGCACAGAAGGGATTTCACCAGCTCTTGGGTCCAGCACATTTCCCTGAGCCTCAGGACCTGTCCAGCCTTAAAAATGACACCAAGTGGGGGATCCCCCACCCCCAGTTTCTGGCAATGTCCAGGATCATTTCACCACTGGTGTGGTTTTGTTAAATACTACAGAGCAGTACCATGAAACTTGCCCAAAACCCAAGCCAGAGTGACTCCTGATGCTGTGCCATATGATGGGCTGGTGAGCTGGGATGGATTTGGGACATCCAGCACCAAACACCTCAGGGGGAGGGAAGCACAGGGTCCTCCAGATCCCAACCACAGCTTTGGGAATGGCAAAGCCTCAGGGATTTTTATTGCTTTTGGTGAAAATTAAATACAGGCAGCAAAGCTCTTAAAAGAACAGAAAGCTCATGGCAGAGTGTGGCCTCACATGTTTATCCCATGTCTCCAGAAGTACTCGGAGCATGTGCCATGTGGAAAAGCAAGCCAACCAGCTATTTTTAAACTCCTTTTATTCAACACATATGGGCTGAATTCTGTTAGAAATAACGACCTTGTGATGTAGTTATTGCAATTGCCACTAGACAGAGCTGTTCATCTGATTTCAGCAGTATTTATAATCCCATTGATGTGCTGGAAATCCAGGAGGAGTTAGTATTACAGACTCCTTCAGAAAAGTGGCACATGCCTGTAACAACTGTCTGGCGTGAGCAGCCAGGGTGTAGCTCTTGCAGGACACCATAGATAATCTCACTGGAGCTGAGGGCAGCATCTGCCTCCCATGAATTCCCTGGTCCCTCACCAAGAGTGAGTGATAAAGAGATGACAGATGAGAAAAAAATCTCAGTTCAACTGCAGTGTATGTGTTGGACTTGAAAATAAGGAATACATCTGGAGATCCAAAAGTGCTGTGGCAGCTCCCTGACTGGGGAGTTATTGTCAAACACATTTTGCCAGAATTTGGGAAAGGTGCAAACAGCGGTACCTTTGGAAAACAGAGAAGTTTCCATTCCAGGCAGGGAATATGCCTTCAGACAGACAGTAAGGGAGTGCCAGAGGACTGGACTCAATGATCAGGACAGGCTGTTAAGGTACAATATTGCAGTTAATCACCAGGTAAGCTCCAGCTGACCCTGGTTGCTGCAGCACTGGTGGGGCCTCCTGCCCAGTCCCTCCCACCAGGTAATGCAGAAATCATCCTGGAAATTAAATGCTTGGGGACATCCATGGAGTTGTGCCAGTTGGTAGCATCCAATTATCTGCTCTTTTCTGAGAAACTGAGGGTAAACTACATTTTCTTTAAAGCCAAGCAACCCTTCCTTGTGTGAGGAAGCAGAGAGAGATCAACATCAGTGCTGGTTCTCCCAGGCTCACACCCTGATTTGCATCACAAGCAACCCGGAGCAGGAATTTCTGGAATTTCTGCACTGTATCTGCAGCACTGATTTCACCTGGTGATTGGAGTTAAGCAGCTGTGAAGGCCCAGCCAGCTCCGGGCCAGAGTCCCCTGCAGAGCAGGGCTGTGAGCAGAGCAGGGCTGTGAGCAGAGCGGGGCTGTGAGCAGAGCAGGGCTCTGAGCATTTCCAGGGTGTCACTCCATCTCACTCCATCTCCCTGCTGCTCTCAGGTGTGGGGTCAGGTGTCAGGCTCAGTGAGTGCTGAGGCAGGGAACCCTCTCAGGGTGTGCATCACCCCTCAGAACCTTAATTAGTACCTTTGTTACTTCAGAGCATACCTGTAAAACCTGTGGCTCTTTTTCTCACTCACTCACTCACTCACTCACTCACTCACTCACTCACTCACTCACTCACTCACTCACTCACTCACTCACTCACTCAGCTACCTGAGTTCCACATTTCTTTTCTGCCAGTCCCTGCCGTGGTGCCAGGGTGGTTTTCCTGCAGAGCTGCAGGGCTGTCCCCAGTTACCCTCCTGCCACACTGCCTGTGCTCAGCAGGCAGGAGAGGTGAGATGCAAGCCGGGTCTGACTCGGGGCTCCAGGCTCCCCCTGCACAGTGACGGCACTGGAGGCACCTCTGGCTCTGCTCTCTCAGCATTATTCCTCCCCCAGACACCACCGAGCCCCGAGGCCAAGCCATGCCCAGCCCGTGCCGGTGCTGCTGAGCGGGTGGAGGGATGGGGAGCAGGACTGGGATGGGGAGGGAGGAGTGGGTTGGGAGCAGGTGGCAGTTCCTGCTCTCTGCTCCACCTCCTGCCCGGGGCAAAGTGCAGGGCCACAGCCCAGCCAGTAGCACATTAAACCGGGGTAATTTAGTAGCTGCAATTTCCAGCACTAATTATTTCTGTAAGGTTCTGAACCCAGTGGCATTTCTTGCACCTATTGCCTCCTCACCTCTTGCAGAATTTTTAGCTGAAAGAATTAAGGGATTGGTCATATCCACATGGAGATTAAAAAAGGAAACTCTGATCCCTTTGTCAGTTCCTCTGATGATCTCTGGACATGGGCAAAGGGTTACTCAGGGTTTGAAGACGTGTAAGGCAAAAAGAAACATCAGCAGGTCTGTAGGAAACACTACAAGAAAGATTCAGGCCTAGATACAGAGCCCAGACATTGGGTCCCCATGTTCTGCTTTATTCCAGCTCATTCTCCCTCTGGGACAGCTCAGTGGAACAATGTCAGGAATTTAACATACCTTGTATGCCCAGGACTTGCTTTCCTGAAGTGCAGTTCTGCTGTGGGGCTTCAGTGAGGACATGGACTCCTGATCCTTGGATTTCAGTCACAAGGGCACACTAGAAAAGCACAAGAGGAGATTAAATCACCAGCAATATTAAATTATTAAGAATGTCTAACTCTCAGTTCTAAGCATTATGGTGACAATCTAGCTGCAAAAAACCCTTGCAAGTGGTTCAGAAAGTTACACATTCACATTCCAGTGGGTTATGGCTTTTTTGCATAGAGATTATATGTGTATTTGGGGAAATCTCAATCATAGCAACAAAATTTCATCTGCAATATAAATATCTGTTGTACTGTCACCTTCAAGGAAGCTCTGCATTTCATGTGGGTCAGGGATTGCTGAGAAAACGATGCAGCACAAAAAGTAAATCTTCGAAGTCTGTCAGCTAATTGCATAAACAACTCTTTTGATACAGGATGCAGAAAAAAGCTGAATACTGAGAATTTTCCAGCCCCTTCTGTGTTTGAGTACATTTTCCAGAGTTAAGGACTGAGCACAGTTCTGAATGGGGTGTTTGGGTTGTCCTTAAATTCTGTGCTCTTCTGCTCACTAAATTATGGGACCAACATCCAACCAGTCACTTCTATACTGCAGAACTGTTGAGTAATTCTTAAAGACAAAAATTTATTTGTGACAATACAAAATCCAACTACAGCTACACCCCACTGCCAGGCTCCTGCTTTCCCCCAGTGGGTGCTCTTGCCCCCTGAGGTCTTCCCCCCATTCTTGTCCCTTCCTATCTTCCACGATTTCTTGTTGACTCTACCTTAGAGTCACTGACACCAGATCAGTTGGAAACATTTAGCAGTCCATGAACTGAGTGCTTGTAAAGCCAGCCTTTGTTTTTTACTATGCAAATGTGTTTTTTCATCAAACATAACATTTCTTGGGCAAGACATGATGTAAATATTGGCTGACAGTGTCATAGCAGCAAAGCTGTGCAGATAACTGGCCCCACGAAGAAGTCTGCTGTATCTGGGCTAATAAAAGCAGGATATTGCTCCTTTCCCAGTCCCCATGCAAGGGCCATACTGCAGGAGTAACACTCCACTGCAGCCAGGGAAATCACAGCAGCACTGTTGTTCCAGGGTTGGAACAGCACTGTGTGCATGCAGCATGCATGGAACGTCAATGGATTTAATTTTGATGTCATGATAATTAATATGTTAATGGTCCCCGGTATGGGAACATGAAGCTCAAGTCTGAGAGATAGATTCAGGAATATGCTTTGTTTTGGGAAAGTGACACCTCTGACTTTAAAAAAGAGGAATTCATGGATTCCTGAGCTAATCAGCATAAAGGACCTTTGGAGCAAAGTCAAGTTTAGATTAGGGTGAAGCCAATGAAGTGCTCAAGCTCCAAAGGCTGGCCATGTCCTGGTCCTCAAGATGCTGGAGGGTGGCACTCTGGTGAGCTCAGCAGTGCTTTGGGAACATCCACCTGCTTTGGCCAAAGGGCTGGAGGTCACTCACCTCCAGGTCAGCCCTTCTCCCTGCAGAGCAGACACCGGTGGGCTCTGGGCTCAGAGATGGGGGGCACCCGGTGCCCGAGCTGGGCCGAGTTAAACCACAGCTCAGAGCCGCAGCTCCTCATTTCTGTCACTGTTTTCGGTGAAGTTTTCCGTGTATCTGCTTCTCCATCCCGCCACAGAGTGGCACTGCAGCAATTGCCATCCGTCCCGCTCGGGGGAAGGACTGGTGACAGCCAGGTCTGGGTTGCACTGAGTCACCACCGACCACCCTCTGCTGCCACCGTAACACCCCACACGGGGTTCGCTGCCTTGCACTCGCAGGAGCCATTTGGGTGGGAGTCTCATGCTTTATGGCTGCTGACAGTCTAAAGCCCTTCCTTCTGCCCCCGTGCAGGACCTGCTACATAAACCACAGGAGCACAGGGTTGGGTTCTGGAACACTGGGAGCGGGTTAGACTCCCTTTCCCAGAACAAACCCCGTGCTGGGAGGGCTGACCGAGGCTGTGTTCAACTGGCAAAGGCTGTCAGCTGGAATCACCCCAAAGTGAGGGGGAAAACAGTGATTTCTGCACTAATCAAACCCATGATACCTTTGTCCTTATTCATCTCCAGTTTCAAGGCTCTGAGGAGCTGCCTGCCGAGAAGAGCTGGCCAGCAGTCCCAGATTTATTGGCAGTTTTGAGCCAATGGTACATCCATTGGGAATTCACCCTCTTCCAGCTATCTTCACACAGGCCAGCTCCCCCAACCTGCATCCAGACACGTTCATGGCCACAGCCAGGATTATCTCTTTGGCTTGGCCCACGCACTCCTCTGTGCCTTCCTTACCCCGAGAGCTGAGCCAGAGCTGGCTCCAGCAGTGCTGCTGCCCCCAGCCAGCTGGCAAACCTCCTCCCCACCAGCCCGCACTTATCATCTCCCTCTCCTCCAAGAACTGGTTTGGGATGATTTGTTGCCACTGAAGTGCTGCTGCTCCCAGCAGCTGCCTGTCCTGTCTGGCAGCTGGAGCCAGCTCTCCTCCCAGTGTGCTGCTGGCAGGGCTGAGCTCAGGGACCCCAGCACGGGTCTGCTCCCAGACCTAATCCATCTGCAGGCACTAGAAAATAGCCCCCAACTGGGGGGGAAAGCAGTGGAGCGAGAACTAAAGGAACTAACAAGAGAATGGAGTAAAGAGACAGAAAGGAGAAGCCAGACACTCTTGGGAAGCTCTTATTACTGAAAATGCTCTAAAATCAGTGTGAGACAGAGAGAATGAAGGGACCTACAGAGCTCATCAACAAAATGCCATCCATCTCATGCCACATCACATCCCTCTAATGTGTGAGCTTGCTCTGAACAATACGAGCTCATCTTTGAGTTCATCTGGGGTGCAACACACCGAAATGGCCAGTGTTCCAAACAGTACATGCCTCGTGTGGGCTCACCCTCCTGTGCTGCAGTTGGAATAGCGGAATACAAATGGAGCCACCTTGGTCTGAACGAGATCCAAGCTGGAAACCAAAAGCCCAAACAGCCAGGAAAGCAAGAGAGGGAAGCAGTTGTGATTTCTGAGGTCTCTCAGGCAAGAACAAAGCACCAGTGCTTATTCCACCTTACTGTGTAATTATGTCAGACCCACCTGTGACATAGGCACAGCTCACACATAATCAGCACGTGGCACTGTGCAGGTATAAATGGGACAAACAGACTCTGTGCTGCTCCATGCTCCACAGGAAAACTTGTCTTCCTTGAGATGAAACCTCCTCCAAAGCCAGCCCTCAGCCCAGTGCCCAGCTGTGGGCATTCCAGGACAGGGATCCACAGTGCTGGCTCCAGGAACAGAAAGACTCACAGGAATCTCTCGTTAGGATATATCTGGGCCCCATCTCAGTGGCTCTTACAGCTTCCAGGCAGTGGGGTGGAACTGTGCCCGTACAGCTGAGGTGGGACTGTGTCCCCTGATGCCCACTGCAGGCACACCCCAGTGCCATGGAGAGCCAGGCTCCTGCTTAGGAGTCCTGAGAAATGTTTTCCAGCTGAAAAAGAAACGCAATAAGTTTCAACAAACTGCTTAGAGCAAAGCTTTGCATTGCCAGAGCCTGCGCAGGGGCTCCAGAGAAACCTTAACTGGGCTCATTTGGGGTTTGGCTTTCAGATGCCAGACATTATTTTCATACTTTTGTAAAGTTGGATGTGATATGGACATGTGTGCCGTGTAACCGTGGCCTTGCTTGGGTAATTATTTGACCTAAACAGTAATTTCTACAGACAAATCAAGTATCAAGGACCCCATCAGACCTGTCTCTTGGCAGCTGTTCTGCCATGCTGGGTTTCCATGTGAAAATTCAGGGTCTGTGGAGCCAAACAAACCTTAAACCTCCTGCCCTTCACCAGCCTGCCTCCTTCCACTGCAGCCTTCTCTTGGTTAGAGAAGAGGGGAGGGAGCAGTGGCTCCCGGGGCCTTCCCTTGGCAGCAGCACACGCTCCCTTCTGGAATGCTGCATCCAGGGAAATTGCTGTGAACCCGAACAGCCTCCCCCTACTGCTCCTGTTGGCACCAGCTGCCCAGGGCAGGTCTCTGCTGCAGTTACGTAGGGGTGTCCCCAGCTAAAGTGCTAAACGTGTTTCCATGCACGTCAGGCTCGAGTTTTCCCATTTTCTGGCAACAGACCACAGTTCCCACAAAGTGTAAAGCTGGAGCAGCACAACAGGAGAGCAGATTCCTCACAAGCCACCGTCTACACTAAACTGTTACTAAATATTATCTCTTCTCTGAAAGAGATGTCTCTGTCATCACATTGTCCCAGATTAAATGTTGGAACAGATATCTCAATTTTTCTTTAATTTGTTCACGCACAATGAAAATTGTGGAAAATCTGATTCAAATTAAGTAATTTTTGTTACCTTTAACAAACAAGCTCTTTCAAAATGAATCCCAGATTTACTTTCCAGGTTTTGCTTGAGTCAGAATGTATCTGACACTACACTTGGGAATTCCTGGCATGTGATAAATACAACAAAAACTAACACAGTGCAAGTGAGCTGGCACAAGGTTTCTAGCAGGGCTCTGACCTCTCTGTCAGGCTCATATGGAGATCAGCCAGGCATTAAGGCAGCAGCCCCGGGCTCCAGGCGTGCTGCTGACTGGGAGTGATGGTGGTGTGAAGTTCCAGAGGGTGTTTCCAGAGGGTGTTGCTGTGCCACACTCCAGCCCTGTGGCTCGTCCGTCGCGGGCTGGCACTGTCCCTGCTCCTCACTGAGAATCAGCAGCCCAAGGACAGTGGTCACCGACAGCCACACCTCGTTTGTAGCACTCACCCTCGCCTCCCGAACCAGGAGGGTGTTCCACGGCTCTGTGGGTCTGTGTCCTCTGAAATCCTTGCAGCTGGAAGTGCAATTAAGCATCAAGAGCTTCGGGAACTGAACGTGAGCACCTGGTTGTGGGGCAGGGGAGCTGGGAACAGCACCCATGGGAATAGTGCCCTCTCCACCAGCAGCTGGTTCTGGCACTGACCTGCCCCAAGGCTCGTGTCCTGCGGGGCAGGCACAGGAAGAGGTGACTTCTGTTCCTCCTTCTCTTGCCATCCTGGGGCTCAGGTCATTAACACAGGCTCTCTTGGATCCATCTGAAGTGGCTCTGCCACGGCTTGGGAGCAGAAGGGAGATGGGATCAGGTGAAGGGAGCAGAGAGGAGGTGCCAGAGCAAACACACATGGATGAACAGTCCCACGTGCTCAGGGGCTGCGACACTGGAATGGCTCCAGGCCTGACACATTCCCTTCAGGGGGCTTTTTGGTGTAAAGGACAAGGGAGGTTGGGGTCCTTCAGCCTGCAGCAGTCACCAGGCAGCAGTCAAGGTGCTGTCAGAACAACCTGGCAGGGAAAATCTTCCAGACAGCCTGTGCAAGTGGAGGCTGCAGGGACAGAGCCCTGGGGAGGTCAGGCCAGCAGATAAGAAAGGGAAGAGGAGCTTTGGGGAAGTTCTGAGCTGGCATCAAAAGCTGCTGTCACTCATTACGCTTCAAAGCTATTGGTGTTCACTCAGTTTTTAACTGGAATGAGAAAAGCAATATTGTTTTTGCTTGCCGTTGCTTTGTTACACTTGCCATCTAACTTGATTCATGGTAATCCTTTCACCACAGCCATCTGCCAATTTGCAGGCAATTACTTGGACGTGCTGAGCCCTTTTGGTTGCAGGAGAATGTTAATTTGAACCATCTCTCCTGCTTTCCATCCACCCCAGCAGTGCGTGCCCTTCCCCTGTCACTGCTGAACAGTTCCCAAAAGGGACTGAAACTCAGGACCTACTGGACATGGCTTTGCTTTTGATGTATCAGGAATTCTTTATCCTTCCTTTCTCAGGGATTAACCAGATCCCAGATATATTCTGATTTTTTATTATTCTGATTTTTCTGTAAATGTGCATCATTTTGCTTTAATTGTTTTCTCTATATCATTACAGAGCAAGATAAAATTTCAAGAGCTCGAAGACAAAAATGAATAGTGTTCTGGATATTTAAGCTCATTTACTGTCCAGGCAGTTGCTGAAAGTGCAGGTCCACTCCTTAAGTTCAGGGCCAGCTGTGTTTTCACCTTCTCCCTTGTTTGGAGGGACAGGGTAGGACTTGCATCTCTAGAGGAGTGGGAAAGACTTTTTTGTCATATTTTTGTCATCAGCAGTTGAAGACTGTCAGGAATTGCACGAACTTTCTGAAGAAAACAAAGAGTTTTCTCCTATTGAAACGTGGCCCAGACTTTGCTGCTGCTGAAGCTGATGGATTCCTCATGAAGGGGCCCTCAGAGCTGGAGTGGTGAGGGCTGTGCTGTGCAGCAGAGCCAAGAGCAGTGCTGACATGTGGGCTGAGCGGGGAGGGCTCAGCTTTGTTCTGTCACAGACTCCTGGAGGATGTGCCTGCACTCCTGCAGAAGCAGAGCAGGGGCAGCTGTGACCCAGTGTGGCCTGCAGAGCACACATCCCCCTCTCCTGGGTTAGCTTTGGGAATTATACTGGTTGGGAACAGGGGGTGCAAACAGACTGGGTTAGTCCTCGGGCACCACAAACTGCAGGGATGTTGGAATAAATCCATCCTCAGCTACACTCCCAGCCTGCACTACGGACACCTTGGGCATCCGCAGGGAGAAGGCAGCTCCAGCCCAGCCCGTGGGATAACCTGCATGCCTTAGTTGCTCAGGAGTGCTTCTCGTGGGGGTGAGTTCTGGTGCAAGCACTGTCCAGAGGTGCTGCCTGAGATGGGAGGGGGTTCTGTTCCCCAAGCATTGCAGCCCCTAAGGAAGCCCCTGCTCACCCTGAGCACAGGGAGTGGGGCAGGCAGCAGTGCTGGGAGGCTGTGCAGGACCTGCTGCCCAGCCCTAATCCAGAGAGGGACTATTGACACATCAGGGCTGTCTGAGTGGCTTAACAGGCCTAATGCCACACAAAGCTCCTGCTCCTTGGAACACTCTGAGTCCTGCACAGATGCACATTATGGGATTGTCAGTGTTAGAGGGGGAATAAAGGAAACAGCAAATGCTTTCCAGCTGGCATATTCAAATGCTCTGCATCTTCCTCTGAGACCTGTGCAGGTTAACTTCAGCTCGTGACAGATCTCATCCAAGTGCTGCTCCAGATAATGTGAAGTCATTAAGTTTGCCCAGCAATGAGCCTAAACAAGGGAACAGTCTTAAAATCCCGTATCTGTATGCCTGCAATCAGAACTTACTTAAACAGATTAACCTTAAATACAGAAACAAGGCACAAAATTTGACCCTGCTGCTTTCAGCCAATGATTCCCTTCCACAAAGAGCCTCCCAGGGCCCGAGGGGTGACATCTCAAAGAGCAGCTGGCTCAGGCCAGGCTGTGTCCTGCTGCTCACACCACCACTCAGAAATCAGCTGGCTGCAAAGCCAAGAGCCACATAGAGACCATATGGCAACGACACAACAGACAGTAAAGAATAATCCAGAGAGAGAAAATGAATGCCCTCCATCCCCAGAGGGTCCCCACACGCTGAAGAGGAAGCAGAACGGGCTGTGGGGCCATGCAGCCCCTTTTGGGGTAGCTGTGCTGTGGGAATGGGGGTTCCCTGCACACAGGGGAACAGCTGCTGCTTTGAGAACCTGCTCCGTGTTCCTCAGGCTCACAGAACTCAGGGAACTAAATTGTAAATAAGCCCTTAAAATGGAACTCTCAGAAACCACAAAGGCTCCTGGGACAATCCCTCAGGGATAACAAATGCAGGATAGAAATAAAGTGGGGTTTACTCACCACTTTCTCTAGTCAATGAAAAAGAGGCATTTTATTTACTTTTGGTTTCATTTTACACTTATAAAATACTGAAGAGGAACATTTTTTCTGTTGTTGAGGGGAAAGAAAGTCACAGTTTATTAAATGTGGGGTTAGATAAGTCATAGAGTAACAGAATTGTTTATGTTGCAAAAAGCCCTCCAAGACCATTGAGTCCAACCGTTCCCCAGCACTGCCAAGGCTGCCACTGACCCCTGTCCCCAAGAGCCACATCCACAGGGCTTTGAAATCCCTCCAGGGATGGGGATCCACCCCTGCCCTGGGCAGCTGTGCCAGGGCTGGACAGCCCTTTTGGTGAAGAAACTGCAGCCAGCAAGTCAGACTGATGAGAGTTGGTCCCTGTGGTTTTCCTTTCTCCTGCACTGCTTTGACACACAGCCTCAGCTGTGCCAGCAGTTTTTCTCAGCTGGAAACGGATGCAAGAAGTGAACCTGCCATGTCATCCAGGAGGGAGAGTGAGCCCAGGCTAGCAGGGCAGAATCAAGGAGGGGCATTGCAGGTATAAAACCTGGCTGCTGGGAGGCTGTGGTAAATCAGTAGTGAATGACAGTCCCAGAGGGTGGGAGAGCAGCCGTCCTCTATCAGCCAGAGATCATCAACTCAGTGCTCCCACTTAGATTCACAACTGAAACCTGAGTCACAAGGCAGAATCTACAACTTGTGTTATACACAATCAGTTGCATTTCTCATAAACACGACACCATGAGGTAGACAAATATGGGGGTTTTCAGCAGTGTGATTGAGGGTCATCCAAACTGAAGGAGATGCCATGATCAGCACCAAAATGGTCCATAATTCATTTTAAAAACCAGGAACTAGTGCAGATGAATGTTCTCCACTGTAACTAAAATGCATGTGTGCTGTAGCCTTCAGCTGACACAGAAACAATTATTTAAAAATTGCCAAAATATTTTGCCCTAAGCTCTGTGCTTGCCCTGAGGAAACAGAGAAGAGCCTGTTTTTGCAGGTGTACCTGCATTTGCCCAGCAGAGTTCCTGGCAGTCCCAGCAAATTGGGAAAGGGGCACCACAGCAGGAGCATTCAAGTCTCGTGCAGCACAACAGCTTTGAGGAAACATCTGCCTTTGTTTCTTTGCCAGCCCCTCATCAGTGAGCCAGCCTAGACAAGAAGCTCTCCAGCACCAAAAGGCACAGTGTCCATCCCTGCAGCACCTCAGCTTTGGGACATCCCAGCATTTGGGCCTTCGACTAAGGCAGATCAGTGCAAACAGCCAGTCACCCCCAGGACAAACCAATGGCTGTTTGCTTCCATCTGAAAACGACTGATGGATCCCACTGTATGTCCTGACTGCATGGCCAGCTGCTGGCAAACTTCTCCTCTTCCTGTGTTTCCCCAGTGGGAGTTTTCTAGGTCTGATATTAACCTTTCCAGCTACAAACAGGCTTATTCCTTACCCAAAAATGAAAGGTCAGTGGTGTTCTGAATAATTTGTCTAAATAGGAGATATTAATAAACTGATCTTGGCCTTCAAAGATGAAACCTCTAGGATGCAATCAGCCAAATGAATTATGAGAACACAACAACATCCCTTTTCTCTGTCCTGGACTGGTCAGCAGTGCAGTGCACAATGGCCTATCATGGGCCAGGCAAAGAGCTGCTGTAACTAGTTAAGGAATCCCAATACAAGAAGTGTGGAAAAGAACTGGAAATAGGACACCTGAAAAATGTTAATGCTTTCAAAGTGAGCCTGTGCACACATCAGTCAGCAAACTAAGTCTGTTGGCAGAAACAGAAAGAGCTGGAGCCCAGAGAGAGTTTTCTCTCTTGCAGGGTCACTGGGATTGGTGAGCTGAGGAGGAATGCACTCCAAGGGAGGGAGCACCTTCTACAACTACCACTTGGTCACGCTCTTTGTGAAATAATTCAGGAATGTGTAACACCACTTGCTTACTTTAAGGTTAAATGACAGAGTAAATCCCTGAGGCCAAAGCAATATTGCAGAATTACCATGTGCCCTTACAGCTCTGTTCATCACTGCAGGGCACCAGAGCTCATTAGGAACAGCCACATATTTATAAAAGCCCATCAAAGCTATTGGTCTATTAATCCTGGCTGATGACTCCATGGTAATAAGTGATGTGCTCCGAATAATCTGCTCTCTTCATAGAGGAGGTGGGATGAGACACCTCCCTGGCTGCTGGACAAACTGAGGGGTGCTGGGGAATTCCCCTCACTGTGGTCATACAGCAGAACACATGACATGACTGAGAGAAAGGCAGATGTACCCCTGAATGGCTCAGGGGCTTGAGGAGACAACTGGGGTGATGTTCCCAGCGTGTCCCCCACCACCAAGCACCAATGGCAGTGAGAATGGCTCAGGGCATCCTTCTCACAGTGCCCATTGCTTTATGCAGTTTACTAATTCTCTGAACACCCAGAATTAAATGGGAACAGAAAAAAGATGTAAAAGAGTAGCTTTACAATATAGGACTAACTACAGCAAAGCATCTGTGCTCAGTCTGAAAACAGGTAGTTTGTCTTCATCATACTGAGTATGGGCCAAGCAATGGGAATTTGGATGGGAAGGCTCTGCTTTTGCAAGAGAACCCCAGAAACACAAGAGGCACAAGCGAGTGGCAGGTACTGTCTGTGCTGGTGAGCCCAGCAGAGCTCCTGGTGTGTGCTGTGTCCCAGGGGAGAGCTGATCCTGCAGTCCCACACAGCTGGGACACACACAGCACTGGGCTCCTGTGGGACTGCAGACATGAGGAGGGGGAGCAGAGGCTCAGGCTGTGCTTGGGGCTGAGGGACTTCAAGAGCTGCTGTGCTCCAGCACAGAAAGGCAATAAATCACTCACAGACATCTCTGTTTGCCAGCTGTGGAGATTTGACAGGAGCAAGTGGAGGGATAACAGAGGGATAACGAGACCCTGGGATAGAAAAGCTGCTGCAGTTGTAGGGCCACAGGCACAAAAAAAAAAGGCAAGGAGAGAGTTCTTTCTGAATGGCAAAGGGAAAGGAAAGACCATATTTGTCATCAAGGTAACATTAATCTCTAGAGCCAAACTGCCAGGAATGACTCCTCAGTCGGGATTGAATGTCCCAGGGGAAGGAGGGGCTCAGCTTGCTGAATGCCACTTGGGGCTTTATCACAGCAATACCTGGAATTACAATTGCTGTCATGTTGGTCATAAAGAAACACTAAACAGAGGAGGGGAAGCCCACTGGATCTAAAGTCCAGAAGACTTAACTATCTGACTTTTCAGTTCTGCACCGATAACAGGTTATCTGCGTTATTCTGCACCCAGCAAACACAGATTTTGCAAGTAGCTCCTTTTAGCAGAGAAACAGCCAGCTACCATGAAATGCACTATTCATCACATGCCTTCATCAGTGCCCAGTGAAATCAAGGACAGAATTCCCACTGGCCTCAGTGGACAGGATTGTGCTCCACAGCCTGATCTAAAGACAACAAAAGCCAAGAGAAGGTGCTCACTGGTTTCAGCAGACTTCAGATCGGGTCAGAATCTCAATCATTCATCACTGTACATGAGGGAATTTTGCCATTAAGATGGAAATGAAATATCTTCCCCCTGTATCATCAAGGGGAAGTCATGGCATAACTGATGAAAAGGCAAGTCAGAAAAATTATGTTGTCTTTCAGTGAGGAAGAATGTTTTCCTGGAAACCAAACTCTAACATGAAACATCCATAAGCAAAGCACTTGAAAAGAAACTGATACTAATCATATGCTAAAGAGAAACAGCAATAAAGACCAACCCCCTCCTTGCTGACTCAGACAGGAAACTGTGGTGAGGATGCCACAGTATTATTTATTCCATGCTTAACTGCCACGTACAGAATTGTCACCAAAATAAGCATTTTCTAAGCAACTGACTGTCTCTGCACTTGACTGCTTTGTTGGAGTAATGTTGGAATAATTAATAATTAATACCAGAACCAGAAGTACTACAGTGCCAGAGGAACTACAGTAGGAAGAATAAAGGGCTAGAGAATGAGCAGAAAAATGGAGCTGCACCTCAGCACTTTACTTTTTCTCAAGTCTGTATGATTGGGGCAGAAAATCATGGAGATCTTAAAAGGAACCAGTACAGAAAAAAATTTCTTACCAAAATTATTTGGTGGAATCTCCACACAGAAGATTATATCGTAAACTTGTTGAGCTGCTAAAGCTCCTCTGCCTGACCAGCACAGAGCAGAGACGAGCTCACAGCTAATGGAGAAGTTCATTAGGAACAGGAAGTGGGTTAGATTAATTTCTTCATAACACTGATTGACTTGGACAGCACATTTCACTAACATTTATGCTGCAGGGAAGCCTAATTATGATTTCTCTGAGTGACAGGATAAGATGACACAAAACATGTAATCAAATTTTGAGAGGGCAAATTAGTGCTGTGATTGTTTGAGAATTCCTCTCCAGTGTAACTTGAGCAGTTCAACATATCCAGTGGAATGAGGGTCTGAAACTGCCTCAATAAATGCCACTCGCAGGACATTCTCGCACCTCCTGGGTCCGTGTTCCCCCTGCTTGCAGATGATAACCTGGAGCTGTGGCGGCTGCTTCCCACTGTCCCCGCCGTGAACTTGGGTTTGCTGCCATGGAAATTGTCACCTGCCACACACTGCCTCTGGTGCCCCAGGGCAGCCTTCTGATGTGCTCCAGCTACCAAAGCTTTTACTCCACTAACACCTCTGCTCTGTGTGTTTGGCTCTGCCATTGATTAAGGGATCAAAGGCACAACTTTGTCACAGTTAGGCAGCAGAAGGGACTCCTGATCCTTAGAGCTGAAGGTATTTTCTACCCAGTGGCTCAAAGGAGGATGTGACTGAGTGGAGAAGGTTCAGACACGTGTGTGTCATCTCCTGGTGCAGACAGACGTGTCACCTCCCTGCTTTGATTTCCACTGTAACAAAAGCATTCGTGACTATAGCAGAGGGATGAAAAGAAACATAAATGCAGAGAGGATTTGAGAGCCTTTGAGGGCACAAACCAGCACATGGTTCTCAGTGTGCACCGAGGGGAGGATGGCTGCAGAGAGAGCTTTCCACTGCAGCCCTTGTCCTGCACGTTAAACTCAGTCCATGTCATCATCAGAGGGAAGATGAGACACCGATGATGACAAACTCCATGGACTGCTCATTGTGGCCTGAGCTGTACAGAAACAGTGATTGTCCTTTGGCTGTGGGTCAGATTTGTTAAACAGAACCACAGAATCAGGGTAATGTCTCCAAGGGAACTCGTGCCCGATGGCAGATGTCAGGTCAGAGCCAGCCCAGCTGAGGCAGCTCTAGGCCAGCAGAGATCCTGGGGGCTGAGCTGTGGCTGAGGTTCCCCTGGTGCCCACACTGCCCCCCTGCTCCGTGGGCACAGCAGGGCCCTGTGGAACCAGGAGAGCCAGCAGGGCCCTGTGGAACCAGCAGGGCCAGCAGGACCCTGTGGAGCAGGAATGCCAGCAGGACCCTGTGGAACCAGCAGGGCCAGCAGGACCCTGTGGAGCAGGAATGCCAGCAGGACCCTGTGGAGCCAGGAGAGCCAGCAGGACCCTGTGGAGTCAGGAGAGCCAGCAGGACCCTGTGGAGTCAGGAGAGCCAGCAGGACCCTGTGGAACCAGCAGGGCCAGCAGGACCCTGTGGAGCAGGAATGCCAGCAGGACCCTGTGGAGCAGGAATGCCAGCAGGACCCTGTGGAGCAG
>JAWWLV010000011.1:657974-729665 GCA_035041135.1 Platyrinchus mystaceus | reverse complement strand
GCCAGCAGGACCCTGTGGAGCAGGAATGCCAGCAGGACCCTGTGGAGCAGGAATGCCAGCAGGACCCTGTGGAGCAGGAATGCCAGCAGGACCCTGTGGAGCAGGAATGCCAGCAGGACCCTGTGGAGCAGCCGCCTGCACCCTCCTCCCAGAAGGGACAGTGAGCCCACACCAGCTCCAGCACTGGACTCTGTGCCAGCCATCCCAGGATCTCTGGGGCTCTGCTGCCACCTGCAAAGTTCTGCTGAACTCCTCTTTGGATGAGTCTTTAAAAACAGTCACTGTGGGTTTAGTTGGTTTTACATGCAGACTGTAGAACACTCTAACACACCCCTGAACTCAGCCTGTAGCACCCAGGGTTGGAGCAGCCACATGTGATGGGGCCTGAAAAACTGTCCAGATCTCCAGGGTTTGGGTACTTCGGACCTGGAAAAGTGAAATTTTCAGTTGAATTAATTTTGAAGAGATCTTTCTAGATCCAACTGAACTTCTGTATGAACATAATGAGTTACACACTTCTGAGTACAGAACTATCTGTATCCTTGAGGCCAACCTTAAGGTTATCATGGGTTGCAGGTGATTAATATGCAAACTTCCTAATTCTGCTGTGAAAAGCCATCAGAGGAATCATGTACTATAGAATATATAATGATTAATAGAATATATAATGATTATATAATAGAATATATAATAGAATATATAATGATTTATTTAGTCCCTCGAGTCCTTTATGCATGTGAGCCAATGGAAGATGGAATAGAATATTCTATATTATTCAATGGACTAAATAAAATGTAAATTTACTTATAAAAATATTTTAAATATTAAAATATTAATAATAAAATGTGGTGTGATTCAAGGATGAATGTGTGATTCTCAATAATGTTGCTATAACCATAAATTAAATCCAGGCAGAGCTGGAGCCCTTCCTCTCCCAGGTACCACCCCTGCTTTTAGAACAGGCAGATAATGCAGGTGCACCCCAGGATTCCTGCCCTCTGCACACAGGCCTTTTCCCTAATCCACAGATTCTCTTCCACTAAAGACTTTTTTTTTCTGGCAGATGTTGAACAGATGCTTTTTATTATAAACAGATGGGAAAGATTTTTCAATTACCGATTATTCCAAGTGACAAAGAGGCCTGTTGCCTAACTTAGAGATGATATTGAAATAATATTTATGCACATTCAAAAAATAACATTAAAATTGTATTATCAATCTGGATTATATTAAAATGGTATTTAATCCTATTTGTCATGTTTGAAATGTTATCCTACTCCTGTCTACTCCAAGAGACAGGATCTCTCTGGAATAGACTGGAGGTGCAGATCCCAAAGGGATCCCACCACTCTGAGTTACAATTTCAGGTTCTGTGCCATGGTCTGTGAGGCAGCACAGCCAATAAACTGCATTTTCAGCACTGTTGCCCACAGTAATCAATATTAATTACATCCAAAAAATCTGAATTCATTTTAATAAGCACTGACTTGAGTGGGAAGAAAAGAGGGAGATGAGAAAAGGTCGCGGAACAATTAGAAAATGTCAGTCAGGAGGGAACTCCCAGGGCCTGGCCCAGCTCACCCAACACGCTCACAGGGTCACAGTGAAGGAAGCCCGAATTATCCAGGTAGAAAATTCCAGTGTTCTAAGTTTGCTTCACATCAGCTCTTTGGAACATTTTTAGTCTCATAATCATGTTGGTCTAACACTGAACAAAGCCTTTGTTTGCACATTAACCTTGGGGATGGACTGGACAAGGACAATGGTTTTCCTGGCAGAGGGAGGATTTTTATTTTACCAACACAACCTCAGATAGCTCAGTGATTTTATGAACCTTTTCTTACAGCACTGCCTTTTCCAAGCTTCTCCAGAGAAAATCTTCCATCCCACAAAATAACCCTCTGACCTGGATAACTCCTGGGGAGAATGAAGAACTAAAGTTTGTTCAGAAGCCAAATCAATAAGAGGGAGTTCAGTTTGCTTCCAGGATTACCATTCTTGCCTCTGCTATTGTTTGGAATATTTTGAAGAGGGAAAAGATGATACATTTCCCTCTAACCTCACATTAACAGTCCTGTTTCTGTCATTCAAATGTTCCAGTACTGTTGAAGCCCTGTCAGGCTTTTACAGGCATTGAAAATTCCGTGTGTTCTCCCTCCCCCAGTCACCAGTGATGGCAAAGGCTTTGTGTGACCAAGGGAAAATCACAGAAAGGGACCAGTCATTTGGTGCCCAACCATTCCCATCAATGCCTTCAGCAACTGTAATTGTTTGATTTTCAGCAGATTTCTTTTTCAGATATTAAACAAGAGCAGATTTTCCTCTTAATTCCCGTTTGATTGCAGAGGGAATTTGTATGAAAGGATATTCCTGGAGATTCAAATGAGCTGTTAGAAATGATGTCTCATGAAGTGTTCAGAAAACATACAAACAATACGCATTCTTTGGGATTCTTTGTCAGGGCAGATGCAACAATAGACCTCAGGAAAGACGAGCAGATGTTATTCTGCACACTCTTCATTTCAGAGGCTTTAGAAATTCATGAGGTCTTTTGTAGGTTTTATGAATCTTCTAATAACAGTGCAGCTGTTCCATTCAGAACCCAGAGTCATCCTCAGAGTTTATTGCATCTGCAGATGCCAGGAATGGCCCCTGACAGGTCTGTGGGATGTTCAGCCCCAGGCAGAGCCTGCGAACTCCGTGTCTGTCCCTCCTGCCTGTCCTGGACGCTGCTGTTCATGGCTGCAATGCTTGGGTAGTTCAGTGCTGTGTTGCCTCCATCCCTTTGGGATAGAGATCTCAAAGACAGTTCAACCCACAATATTTCCACTTTCTACAGGGGCAGCACAACGATTATTTTCTGATTTTACAGAAAGAAACACTGAAGTTGTCAACAATAGCACAGCAACTCGTTTCCTGCCACACACGAGTGTGTTCTCATTACATTCTGGTCAGGCAAGACACAAATCACATTGCAGATGGTTTTGCTGGGAAATGTGGATTTGATCAGCACTTGCACTGTGCTGAACCCACCGGGATTGCTCAGAGCCAAGCTGTTCTACACCAACCCTGCCCTGCCAGGGGGACATTCCCTCCCGGGCTGGGAATGTCCAGATGGAATAGTTAGATCTTTGCTCATTCTCCATTTTTGTTGGCTCACCTTGCATTCATTTTAAATTCACTGAAGGGTTTATTTAGCTCTTTATCCTCCTGCTAATCTTGAAAAATGTTTCTTTAATCTTACTCATGTAGTAACTGCTGCAGCAATTGGATGGTCCCCAGAAGAAAAACAGGCATTTTCCATATTGAGCTTGGCTACTCTCCAAAAGGCAGGACAGGGGCTCACAAGCTTCTGTCCCTGATCCGTGGTTTGAAAATACATCTCAGTTACCCTGAGTGTTCCTTGAATGTGGCAAACCAGCTCTGTAGATGCAAAGCATCAGAGTGGTAATTCATCAGATACAGGAACCATGCAATAGGATTCCTTTGGTATATGCTGATATCAGTTTAACAACAGTGACCTTTATTTCACCAAAACCCCCTACAGTTTGCATTCAATGTATTTATTCCTCACATGTGTGCTAAGCATTGGCACTAGCAATGTACAGGCAAATGCTCACTAATAACTGTAATTTGATATTCCTGAGCACAGAAGAGACATGGAAGAAAACACGTAATTCAGTTAACAGAAAGAGTTGCTTTGAAAAAAAGATCCTGTGAGGTGAAGCAGACTTGGTTTTGCCACGGCAGACAAAATGACACTGCTTCACTTGGGATAAGAGCTGAATTAGTGCTGTAAGTACTGGTCTGTGGCAGCACTGAACTGTCAAACTTGGGATGGGGTTAAGTCCTCCAGGGTGATCTCAGTTCAAAGGAGGGACAGACCCTGGGGAGAAAATGTCTCACAGAACAATTAAAGTAGTGGTTGGGTAGGTCTTGACAGGTCCTTAATACACAGACCAACACACTGAGTGTCAATACTGAGAAATCTCACTCTGGCTTTCCCCAGAAAGCTTACTTTTCCTGGAAGTTAAAACCAGGACAGCAAAGTGCACAAAGGAAGCCCTGGTTCCTGTGCCTCCTGGAGAAGGAAGTTTGGACAGCCTGATGATTAAAAACAGAAGAAAGAAGTAGAACAACAGAAAAAGAGCAGGAGCTGGGACTTCAGCTGGGGCTTGTTCAAAGAGCTGAACTGAGTCTGGGGGCTATCAGGGGGCAGATCCACAGCCTTCCTTCCTTCCTGCCTCCCGGTGAGCCAGAGATGATTCCCACCCTGTGACACTGCTGCTGACACTCTGGCACCTCAGTGTCCCTGGGGGGTTGGCTTTGCTGTAGGTTTATCAATGAGAAATGGGGACAAGCCAAGCTGCCCTGCAGGCAGGTGACAGTGCAGGGCACAGCTGCCCCTGTGTCAGCCCAGCAGCCACAGCTCTGCTTTCAGCTTGTCACAGAGATCCCTGTGCAGAGCCCATTGCAGACACAATTCCCAACAACCTCCCAGCTACAGGGATCCAGTGGAAACGTGCTAAAGCAACGAGAGGAAATCTGACAACTAATACTTCCTATTTTCCTGGATCTCCTGCCCAGAAGAGCAAGCTGCCACGTGGCACACTGGACTGTACTCTTGGGGCTGGTGTCCAGCTGGGAATGGACTGTCACACCACTACTTTGTGTTTCCCTGAATCCCAGTGAGACTGGCTGAAACAGTGACTGTTCTGAGCAAACATTCACTTCATGATTACAGAATAAAGGAAATCATCTTTCCTTTCTCCTCTAAAGACAATGCCTGCTCATTAGAGTTTGGGATGTCCATATGTTTTCCTAACTCAGGCTGCAGCACTGCATATGGGATTGCTGCTAATTGCTTTTATATCTAATCATTTGAAGATGCTTAGGCTAATAAAGACTTATTTTGAAGAGACTGCCAGAGATACCTGACTGTGTCACTGAGGTGGGAGCTGAACAGCTGAGCTGCCTCCTGGCAGGTCCCATGCAGAGATCAGGAATTTAAGGAATGACAAAAGTGATGGTTTTGAGTGTTCAGAAATTTGTAACAGCTCTTGTGCACGTCTGGGCCCCTGTCCTTTCCGTGCCACCATCACCAAACACTTTGCAGCACTTGCAGAGGACAAAGTAGACGTGAGCTTTCTGTTAAATCCTGTAAGTGAGGGAATGCTCTCCGAGCTCAGGATGGGCAGGGAATGGGAGGCAGAGCAGGTGCTCCCCTGCAGATCTGCACTTGCTCCTGCTCTCCTCAGCCCTGCAGTGGGCACACTCCTGTCTCTAACTGCTTCTGCCAGGCTCTCCAAAGAGAATGAGGAGAGAATGGTACTAGAGAACTGAGACTCCCCTTCTTCAGCTGCACGGGACAACACCTCACAGACATTCCCCTGGATGCAGACCAGGACCCAGCCCGGGATATTCTGTTATGTGTATGCAACTCCTCAATTTGCAATATAATCTAAAGAAAAATCTGAAGGCATCTCCAGGCAATTCAGGACACTGCCATAAACCAGGCTGGCAGTGTTTCAGCCATAATATAAGCAGATTAACATCACCAAGAGGTTCCATGCTCAGCCTCTGACCCAATTAAAGGTGCCAGTAATCAATGGGAATACCACAAGCAGAAAGCTGTCAGCCAATCGATCACCAAAACAAGCACCAACCACACCAGGCTACTTTTAAAATGCCAGGGCCTAATTAAAACAATCTCCCAGATCTCAAGCCAATGAAAAAGGACCACCCAGCTGAGGCAGTTCAATGTCCTGTAGCACTGGCCCAAGCCCTGGCACACTGACTGCCCTGTAATTCCTCCTGACCAGAGACAGATGCTGCCAGTGCCCACCTGGGGGAAGCATAAGGGAAAAGGAAAATTAGGAACCTCAAAAATGCCTTTACTTACATTACCTCCTCTCCCAGAAACATTACCTTTACGCTTCCAATGCTTTTTTTTCTTTCTAAGAATGAAACTCTCAATATACTAATGAAAGGTCTGAAAATGTTTGTAGCTTTAAAGGGCTTTATTTCTGTGTAATAAGTACTGGCAAAGCTAGTCCGTAATTTTGATTAAAAAAATAATCTATAAATAAACAAGTGTGGTTGATGAAGCAAAACTGCCTTTCCAGCAGAGGCATGTGCTCAACCACAGAATAATAAGGAAACAAAAGGCTTCACCCAGAACTTTCCAAAACATGCTGTCATTGTGCCTGGGGGCTTCAGCTGCTGGCTCCCAGTCCTGTTCCCTTTGCAGCCAGCTCCAGAGGAACTCCCCTGTGCAGTGCAATCAAACCCACACCGAGTGGTTTTTGGAAGGAACTGGGTTTATCCTTTCCTTTCCCTTCAGGCATTTCGGGCAGCCCAGACCCGCCGTCTCTGCCGGGCGGCCCCAGAGGAAGGTCTGTCCTGCCTGGGCTGGGCACGGGCTGTGCCGGGGCTGCAGCCACGGCTGCTGCTCCACACGCTGTTCTTGGACCCAAGGTTGTGAGAAAACGCCTGAAGGCCTCATGAAGGCGGCTCTTCCCCTCTGACCCCGCTCCCACACGGGACACAGCGGAACGCGTGTCCTCAGAGTCGGCTCCAGCCAGTGTCTGATGGACGAGTTACTGAAAGCTCTGCCTACGGCCGAGTGAAGTGTCTGAGACCTGGGCCTGTGCTCCCCCTGAGACCTGGGCCTGTGCTCCCCCTGAGACCTGGGCCTGTGCTCCCCCTGCACGGGAAAGCCACACCTCAGTAACGGGACTGGAGTCACTGGTAACGACTGGAGCTGCCTTGCAAAACCCACACTGTATAACTGACTCTTACACCAGCATCTCCTTTGGTGACTGCTTGAGATATTCTCAAGAAAATCAGTTTCAAAGTACCATTGAAGCGCCATCTGGACAACACTCTTATTCGGAATATGCACACCTACAGCCATTCAAAAGTGATGCAGCCAAGAGAGAGTAATTAATTAATTAAAGGCATTATTTCCTTTGCAGCATACACCCAAGAATGTGTTTTTCGAAGCTCCTCACTGGGGACATTCTGCAGCACTGCCATACAAGTTTATTGCTATCAACTCTTTCACAAGCCTGGTTTGGGTAAAAATTAACTCTGACTAGAGCAGTGCTTCAAGGCCCAGTGTGCCCCAGCAGGAGCTGCACATCCTCTGACTGCCAATAGCCCTGGAAGTCACTGCTTACACCAAAGGCTGTGGTAGGAACACGCAGCTCCCATGGGGGACGTTCTGACACCCCCAGCACTGCTCACAAACCGAGCTTAGCCATGCAGAACAAGCACCAGCTTCTAAAAGGGGCTGGTAGTCCCTGGTTTGGAGTGTGATATACAGCCTCATGAAAAACCCTGTGCTATTTTTAGTATTTAGGCTCCTCGAAGGAGCATCTTTATCTCCTCCTAATCAAAACTTAACCGAGCATCCTCTCCAAGAACGCAACTTGTGTTTCTGGTTAATTAGGGTCCTTCCACCCTCTTTAGGACCCAGACTTTACAATCCAGGCTGCCTCTGTTTTCCAGAAGGACAATAAAATCTATTAGGAGAAAATGCCAAAAGGTGTGAAAGGAACTCCTGAGTGTTCTGGATGACAGGCAGTTATGACACCTAGTTTTGCTTTCCTTCATTAGCTGCTTTTTAAGGAAGGGTCAATTTTTCCTGTGTTTATCTTGTGAAACCGTGTGAGATTTGAGACTGAACAGTTTAAACACCCTGTTGGGTGGTTTCAAAGCAGAGCAGTCCTGGAGCTGTGGAGCCTGGCCACAGTGGCTGAGCCCAGGTCACCTGCTGAGGGTGGTCCAGCAGGCCCAGCCCCTCCTTTCCAGTGGCCAATTTGCAAAGCTGTGCTCATCTGGACAAAGGACTGAGCTATTTTTTTCTTTTGCAGCCTCCAGATGTTTTTGGGTAAGTTTTGAACATTCAGTTTTACAGTGTTTTAAATAAAAGCACACAGATGATTTTAAAATAAAACTTCTTGCTATCTGCTGGAGATGATTAACAGTGTGTAAACACCATACATATGAAAATCAATATACACTGGGCTTTCAGTTTTCATTGTGGTCAGTCTTGCTGAAAGGGGGATGCTGTGTTTTGGCCCTTTGCTTTTAGCTTTGTTTTAATCAGTTATGAATTTGATTCTTTTTCTATTTATAAAAGTGAGCTCCAGTGCCACCACCACCACCTTTAGCTCCAGTTGCTGAGATCTCACCCAGACACAGTCCCCCGGTGTGAGCCCTGGCCGTCATTCCAGCCATGATTCCCAGCCATGATTCCCAGCCATCATCCCTGCAACTGGAAAATCTGCACTGTGAACACTTTTGACAACCAACTCCTTCATGCCAAATGCAGATTTCACTCTGACCCCAATACCAACCAGTCCTGCAACCATGAATTGATTTTAATTTATAAGGAAGGAGAAAATGACCTAAAGGAAAAAAAAAATCCTCGTAAAATTTTATTTCCTTCTCCCTAGCTCCCTTCCCAATTAAATCTAAGCACATAAGCCTTATCAGAGAAGGCCTGGTGTCAGAACATGTAAGTTCAACTGTATTTTATCACATTCATAAACTGTAGGTGTTTAAAAGTCTTAAGGTTTTTTGCTGTTAAAGCTGGCCCTGTGGAGTGTGGGGCGCAATGAGCACTGGGAGCTGCTCACACCATCATTTCATGCCAGGGCCCAGGACACTGGGGATGAACCTCCTCAGAAGTGCACATGCATTTTCAAGATGCTGTTCTTGGGATCCTTCAGCAACGATTCCTAAGAAATCTGATTTGTCGTGTAAGAAGATGAAACATAAAAAAATTATAACTCTTGCTTTTCATTTTAGAGAAGAGTGTTCTCTGAGGGTGGAAGCAAACACAGAGTGATTTTCTTTTGGAGAAGTTGTTCCCACCAGCTTTCACACTGAAGAGTCCTTACTGGCCATTTGATGAACTTGCAGCAGTGGAGTTAAGGATGAAGACATAATTTCTTTTTATATTGAACTCCTGACTATTGTGGGGTTTCACGGGCATCCCGAAATTTTTCTGAACTCTCAGACAGGGAGTCAAAGCAGTGTTTTCTGCAAACCCCTGAGGAAGTTCCTTCTGAGTCCCATCAGCAGCCACATTAACACGCTCTGCCGTTGGCAGCTGAGTTGTCCTGCTCAGTGCAAAGCTCGTGGCTCAGCTCCAGCACCATCTGCTGCCCTGTCTCCGGAGCACAGGCTGTGAGCAGCCCTGACAGCTGAGGCCGGGACACACGGAGTGTCTGTAGCACAGAGCCCCTGCACACGAGCAGGCCCTGACAGAGGGGGAGATGGCTTGGACTGTCCTTTCGCATTCATTTCGGTATCTTCTGCTGTCTTGGTTGAGTATATTGGCTGTTGAGTTTAAAATTCAGATACACATGTTTTCAAGCTTCCACTTTGTGTGGCAAAAGACAAACAGGGTGACATAAGTACTATTTTTAATGTTGGAATATGTACTTCCAAATTATTTTGGCACAGGAAATAATTTGAACAGTTACAGAACTATTTGGGTTGTGCAGAAAGGAGCTCTCCTGCCCTGGCTGTGGCTCTGCATTCAGCAGAGGGAAGGGATGGGCTGTGCAGCCCCTGGAATGGATGATCAGAGTCACTGCTGTGCACAGGGCGGGAGGAGCTCCAGAGTCACCCAACACAGCCCCGGGGCAAGGCAAGGCCAGCTGAGCCCTCATTCTCCTGCGGGAGCTGTCAGTGACATAAACAACAAATAAAGGCCTCTCTGTCCCTTATCATGTGCCCAGCCTGCCCTCCCAGACCAGAGCATGGAAAGGATGGATGGAGCATGAGGCATTACAGCTCTTCCCTGCTCGGCACCCTGGGAACCCCACGGCTGTTCTTGAACAACCGCGCTGGAATGTGGCCTCAAATGCCAAGTTTAAGAGCATGAGAATGGGAGAATGCACCCAGTGTGAGAGAGATCCATTCTATTTGCTCTTTCAGAGCTTCTTCCGCAGCATTTCTTGACTGTGACGAAAACATTGCTTGGATTCTCTCAGAGAACAAGTGACCTCCAATAGTAAAAGGGTTGTTTAAACAAAGATGTTGTTTCTTCTACAGTGGCCACTGGTATCTCAGCAGCGATCCTGGGGCTTCTTAAAGAGCATTACCCCTTTTAGTTCAGTTATATCTGGCGACTTGGCAGCACCTGGGAGAGTCTGGCAGCAAGGAAAGATATGCAGCAGCTCTGCAGGCAGTGCAGCCAGCCCGGAGCAGATGTGGCACCTCTGTGAGCACCTGAGGGCTCAGATCAAGCACTCATTTCCACCACAGAAATACTGTACCCAGCACACAGAGCTCCAAACAGCAGGGGGGATCTCCTTTAGCAGGGAACTAGATATGAAAACAGGGAGAAAGTTGTGTATGTGAACTACCTGTGTATCTGATCACTGCTGCTGAGTTTGGCCAAACCGACTGGGAACAGGGAGCAGCGAAAAACCTGTCAGTATTTACAAGCTTCTTGAACAGCTCCACTCTTTAATCATTTCAAAGCTCCAAGTAAGCAAGAAGGGACAAATGAACAGCTCTGACAACATACTGACTGACAATGTGTTAACATTTTTAAAGCACTCCAAGGGCGCTTTCCAAAGAGGTTTGGGAAGGTGGAAGAAGTGAACAGAATGTGGTGTGTGCAGCCAGGAGTGCCGTGTGATGGCAGCTTCAGCCATTCTTCTGCAGTACTGAACATTCTTTGATTTGCAGAAACTCCAACAATCTGTCTCTGAAGAAATAGCTCCAGGATGTTGCGAGAGGAAGGAAATGTACTGTGTAAATGCTGTAGCATCCCCAGGAACTGAGAGATGCTGTGGCTGAGGCAAACTGCTTAGGAAATGCTTAAGTAATACACAAGTTTAAAGGACAGGGTTGATACTCTCTGAAAGCTGATGAAGTTGAAATTACAAGAAGACGTGTGTCTGCCACTCTGTGTCCATTGCAAAGTCACCCAACTTGTCATCTGGCCTTCCTGATTGCTTTCATCACCTCCTGTTCAAGCACAGGAATGGGTTAAGTTTGCAGCACTGTTCAGTTCCACAGAACCACCAGCCCAGGCAGCTGGTCCCTGCAGCACCCCAGCAGCCCTGGAACAAGGCCTCCCACCTTCCAGACACCTTATCAGCAGGCCCAGCAGCTCGGCTGTCCGGGAAATGTGGCCATGTGTCCACCTGGAAGGACGGCCAAGCCAGTCCTCGTGTGGCACCAGGCACTCGCTCAGCCCTGGGGTCACTGCAGGGCTGTGGCAGCCAGAGGGGCACAGCAGCAAAGCACAGCGAGCTGAGGGGAAGGACCTGCAGCCTCATCTGTGCCACGCTGCCCCACCAGCACTGACACCAAAACCTGCCTTCTGACAGACACCCAGCCTGCACACCCACGGCTGAAACACCTCTGAACACTCACAGAGCATTCCAGTGTGTCACAGAAATCCGTCATCTGAAGGGCTCCACTTGTCTCACCACGGGACCACCATGAATTTGGGCAGCTCGATTTGAAACACATGCATTGCAAAAGCATCCCCAAAATGCGGTGTGTGCTGCCACACAGCTCTGCTGCTGCTGAAGGGCTGCACTGGTGAAGAGCTTCTGCTGTGACATATTTGGATTTCCATTCCAGACAAAACAAGAAGTACACTGTTTAGAATAGTTCATGCGAGTATTCCATACAGTTTCTGTACCACTGAAGACATCCAGCCCTAACATGAAAATTGTCAGAAAACATGGAAGAATGTGTGAATGCTTTTCACAGCATCCTCATCTACTTTGTGCACAGAAGTGACGTGCCTCTGTTTGCCATCCAGAAGTCCATGATGGACATATTCCTACTTTTTGAATCCTGGTGAACTATATCCCTGTTTCTGGTCTGTTTGGATTACTGTACAAGCATTCATGTGCTGATGAGCATTTTCAATAAACAATGCAATCCTAACAATGAAATTCACCGGGGATTTTCCTTTTTATTACCAGTCATGGGACATTATTCCATATATAATTGTGATTACTCTTTAGCAACATTTCTGTTTTGCACCTACATAAGGAATCCTGTTTAACCAGGCATGGATACACACTGTATGGGAAACAGCACATGGAAGAGGGAGACTTCTCCATGGAAGCTCTACTCTATTTGCAGGGTGAGCTGGTGGAGATGATGTGGCAAAGTACAACCATAAACAGGCCCTTCACATATCAATTTTTATGTTTAATCCACCAGCACTGAATTCAGGGAATAACATCTCCCAGGGGCTGCCCAAGTTACTTCCTGCAAGCAGAGCAAGAAGGAGCAAAGAGCCAGTGCTCCATGAGCAGTTCCATGGCTTGCCAAGGCCAGTCCTCTCCACATTCCCAGAAGGAACAAAATAACTGTGCTTGGGCACTCCATTCCATGGCCTTGAGCATTGCTCTGCCAATGCTCCAGTGGGACCATTTGGACTGTCCTAAGGAAAATCTGAGCCTCTTCTATGTGCAGAAGCTGCATAGAGCAATGGTGTCCAATGAACAGGGAATTTTTCCACTCTAGGCACCAGCCAAAGCCCATAATTTTTCCTCAAAAAATTCCCTATTGATAGCACTCACAAGAGCTTCCCCACATCAATATTTTTGGCATTGCTGCTTCTACTCTCAGAATAACAAATGCACCCATTTTTGCTCTTGTGAGTGTTGCAACTACAAATTTATTCTCTCTATTAAACTGCCAGTAACTTTTCCCTGGAAGTGTTTTCATCTTCTGGAATCTGGCTGCCTTCCTCTGAGTTGAGAAATGAGGGAAAACCATCCATTTGAAATCCCTGAAATCACTGACTTGGTGAATAGTTTTCATTCTGTATAACCAAGTGATGCAACTCCAAAATCCCTCGGCTTATCTCCCTGCCCAAGACACGTGCAGAGGATGAACCTTTCTGCTTCTGCACTGCCATCATCCACACATTTAGAGACTCAAACATCTAAGCAACAAGTTACTAACACCTACACTGTGCTACACACCCAGCAAATGGGGGACATGACAGACTCTCTCTCCTGAACAAAGGAGGAACTGATACTCTGAGCAGGGCCTGCAGTTCCCACACCCTACCCTGGGGTTCAGCTTGGCTTGGCGAGGCTTTTGCAGCACTCTACCTTTTTCTACATTTTCTTACTCAATATACATAAAAGATAACTTACTGAAGCCGAAAAGTTCTGGAATCACTTGGGAAACAGATTCTGGTGGGTTAAGTAGGAATTTTAAGAGCCAAGTAAAGCCAGTCTGAACCTGGTGAAAAGCCTGTAGTACCTGAGAGTGCCACCGTGTGTCAGCTCCGGGGGACTCGGGACTGCAAGCTGTGTTACATCTTGAGGCTTCAGGATGGCTCTGCCGAGCCAGAAGCACCATACAGAAATTCAGATTGTATTTTATTGATCGATTATAATCCAGGTATTGCATGAAGTGAACAGTGAGTCACATCTATGCCAGCTGACAGCCTAGACACATGGCAGCCCAGTGCACTGGTGGGAAACGGTGCCAAAATAACAGAGGCAATTCCTAAACAAGCCAAGTCAGACCCAGATCCATATTTAGCTTTAAGTTACAGAGTAGCAGGAAAAAATGCCAAGTTGTCAGCTTTTACACTTGACTCCATGGAATGCTGACAGGAAGCAAGGCTGCATGACTGGAAACCAAAGCTGGGGCAGAGGGCAGGGCAGGGGCTGAGAAGAGACAAAGCACAAGTTTCAGGTCAGCACAGTGAGGCAGTTTGGGAAGTGGCCGAGCCCCCAGCAGGCAGAGGGTGTCCCTGGAGGCACCTCCTCTGTTCTCCCCCTGTTGTACATGTACAGCACAGGTAACAGGCACTGACACTGGTTTTATCAACACAATCATGCCCTGCCCTACATGTTGGCCTCAAGCAGTAATATAAAAAAAATAAATGAAAAGAGCAAAATTAAGCAGAAGACAACAATACAGATATTTAAAGTTAATTTACAAAATATATACACACTTTATATTAACATACATTGATATTAATCAAATATTAATAGAAGTATCCATTAATGCCATGCCTTTACTTCCAATTATTGAAAACCACAGCTGTGCAATGGAAATTACTCCTTGTTTTAGGATCACCTAAGGAATTACATATATACAAATCCTCATTTTTGACAGTAGAGTGTTACTGGGGACTTTGTCACCTCGGTCCCTTTGTGTAAACAGCCCCAAAGCTTAAAATAAGCCTGAGGTGAGCAGACAGCATGAAAACCATGCAATCCAGAGTGCAAGGGACAAACCCCAGACACAGGCAGCTCTGAGTTCTGTGTCATGGCCACTGGCACAGCTGAGGGACCTGCCTGGGGACACACAGCAAGAGCCTGTGATCAGCACAGCTTGAGGAATGCCCAGGCAGAGCAGCAACTTCACATCACTCCACTTGATCCTGGGTATTTCCAGTCTTTCAAACAGCATATTCCAAGCATGCAATTAGCATGAGTCATTAATGCTCCCACCCTCTGGGGCAGCACGGTCAGATCTCTGCGTTTCACAGAAGGGACTTGCAGCAGTCATACACGTTAACTCTGATGAGAGGAAAATAAAGTAATTTCAAAAGCAGCTCTTTTTGCTATTTAGCCACTTAGCTACCAAAAACCATACAAGCCATGGCTGGGTTTGAAATGCCCATTCACACAGGTGAGGGTACAGACCACAGGCACCCAAACCAACACTCTGTGCGGGGTGAGGGGTTCTGTACCTGAAATGGACTCTGCTCTGCAACACTAATGTGGTGTCTGCCCTCAGATCCCATCCCCAAACCCTCACTTCGGGCTGGGGCATCATCCCAGAACAGTCACAGCCCCACGGGTGGGGGAACAACCCCAGAACAGTCACAGCCCCACGGGTGGGGGAACAACCCCAGAACAGTCACAGCCCCACGGGTGGGGGAACAACCCCAGGGCAGCCACAGACTGCTGGGTTCCCAGTAAGGGATCCTGACCATCCGACTCCTCTGGAAAGCACTGGAACTGAATCCCAAAGGTAAGTGGCCTATGTGCATGAACTGGGAAAACAGCTCCCAGTGGATGAGCGCTGATAGGGACTGCCATGGCCTGATTTTATTTAAGTACAATTTAAATGGCAAGTTTTTATTAAGATACCCTTCCGATGGTTTTGATTTCTAAGCTTATGCGGGGCACAGCACACAGGGATTTTGATCTTATCTGAAGCCTCTGGAATTATTGGGATACAACAGTAGTAACACAGTGCAAGGCTGATACAGCACTGAAGATTTAGTCCTTCATGAGATCAGTCTACCCAATATTTTAAAATAAATATTTTGCTTACTTTGCAACAGTTAATTAACTTCAGGCTAAAATATCCATATCACTTCCCAAGATTAGTGGAATGTTTTTTACTGGCTGTTTATAACAACAATATAGTACAGGCCCATACCTGCATATATTGAATTCTGAAAATATTTTAAAAAATCAGTCCCTAACATTTCATCAGTCAAGGGAATGGAAATAGTGGAACATTGTTTCTCTACTCATTTTCCACAATTCATTTATCTTCTAAATTAAGGGCCATAAACTGTAACAAATACACAGTTTAAAATCCAGCTCATTAATTCTGTGAACCAGCAGCAACCCTCGTGAACATTGTAGGTGCTGTAGGAAGAATGTAAGTGATTTGGGAAGGAAAATGCCTTGGATTTTCAAATCTATTTGCCATTTCTACATGAAGGAACAGCTGTTGCCAAAGACTTTTAATGCTAACAATTGTCAGAGGAAAATGTTAAACTAGTGTTTTAAAAACCCCTCAGGACTGGAGCCCAGCTATGCTGTGCAATACAACACATTTTCCTGTTTCTCCTCCAAATCAGCTGCTGAGGCTTTGGAATAACAACCCTGTCAGAAAGGGTGAGGCAACGGAACCATTTCCCCACTGCTGCACACGAAATGTGGGAGCTGTTTCTCTTGCAGATAAAAAGCCCAAACCAAGCAAAAGAATCTGGCAAAGTGTTCGGGATGACTGGCAGTAAGGATTTACTCTCCTACCTACACACACACTGCTCTAGTGCAATTTCATCTGATTTCTTTAGTTTCCAGCTGGTTGGTTGGGTTCAGGGCCTGGCCTGTGCCACAGCCCTGATGCAGAGCACAGTGGTCTCAGCTGTGCCCCTGGAGCTGCTTCCTGGCACTGCTGGGCAGGAAATCACCACTGCCCTTGGCCTGGCACTCGCCAGATTCTTTCACACCCACCATTCATCCCTCAGACACATTATACTGGAAAATCTTTTGGGCATGTGGAAAAATACCATAGACAAGAAAGTGTTAAAAACCAGAAAGCCCTAGGAAAAAAGTGGTAAGTGGAAATATTTCTATTGTCTTTTGGGACATGCAAAATTGCTGTAGTTCAGTACATTCCACAAAACACATTATAGAACTATTAGACCTCTTAACTATTAGACCTTGCAACATCTTGGCATTTAGATTTCCAGTCTTGGTGAGTTATGGTTGTTTTCCTTGCTAAATTCACTCCTTCCATTTATCTCTGAGTTCACCTCACTTTTTCACTTGCAGCTTCTTTTGTTCCCTTGCAATAATACATCTCCATGCATTCTTTCTCCTAGTTACTCTCATCCTCCTCCTTCTGTATCTTTGCTATCTGGCAAATGAATTCGTTTTTCTTTCCTGGTACAGCTGTTGATTTTTAAAGCATCTCTCTCTGTTCTGTGTGACAAGTGTCCCCTGTCTCCTCTGGTGGTCACACTCCAGCATCACGTTGACATGGAGCACAGGCCAGCACAGGCCTGGAGGGCTTTAGATCTCCATTGCTGGGCCAGGCGGGCACCACACCAGGTTGGGAGGGAAAACGGAAAATAAGGGCCTCGTTCAACTGAACATTTTGTCTCTTGCTCAACATCTTGGACCCTGCAGGAGAGCGAGAGGCATTCCCTCTTTCTGGGAGGTTATTGTTTACTTTCCCACTTCAGGAACACATAAAGAATACTGCTCAGTTTTGAAAACTCCTCTTGGGACTTGTTTGTTTATGGCCCATTATGACGAAGCGCGTTCTCAACAGAAAACACGTGCTGGACCCTTCCCTGCAGCAGCCCCCAGGCTGTGGGAGCACCCAGAGCCCCGTTCCTGAGCCCAGCAGTGCTCAGAGCTCAGAGTGCAGCAGCCCCCAGGCTGTGGGAGCACACAGAGCCCCGTTCCCGAGCCCAGCAGTGCTCAGTGCTCAGAGTGCAGCAGCCCCCAGGCTGTGGGAGCACACAGAGCCCCGTTCCCGAGCCCAGCAGAGCTCAGAGTTCAGCAGCCCCCAGGCTGGGGCAGCACACAGAGCCCCGTTCCGAGCACAGCAGTGCTCGGAGCACAGCAGGGCTGGCACAGCTCGCAGCCACACCAGCCATTGGCACGTCAGACTGGCAGATCAGACATGCCAACAGATGACAAGCGAACATCTTGATTCACACTGTGTTTCTCCTGCTTGTCAGCTCCTGGCAGTCAGGAGCAGTCACTCCAAAAAGCGCTAAAAATAACACAGAGCCAGGCCCTGCCTCCAAATTCTTTTTTTTCCCTCCAACTTTGCGGTGATATTCTACTTGATACTGCTAATAATGAAGTTAAAATGTTTCAGGGAATCACTGGTATAATTTTAAAATAACATGAAAAATACATATTACCTATGAATAAGCATTGAACAGTAACTTCTAGAATTCATTATTACACATCCCCAACAAGTTTAAATGATATATAGCCATATGTTCATCAGATATGAAATTGCACATGGACACACTGCATGTCAGGGGATTTTTTTCCAAATATATGATTTGATGCATACTGATAAAGAATAAATTAGAGATTGGAGTTGAAAACAGCCTTCAGTCCTGCTTACACTTTTTTAATGTCAGAGTGAGCAGACCAGGTAAAGGCAGTTTTGAGTGGACTCAAGGGAACTGTCCCTCTTCCACTGTGCAGGTGGGATTTCAGTCACTGAAAAGCTCTGTGCTCAGTCCCTCATTTCACTACCCAAAATTAGCAGCCTGCCTGATTTACTGTACAGACTTATTACTCCTGCCACACTAGTCTGAATCCCACTGGATACCCACAAAGCCAATGGGAGGACCTTGGTGGGTGCTTCATTCTGGACACAAGTACAATTTCTATCTGTGTAGCACACAGACAGACACTGGCTTTGTGTGTTCAGGGCACGACACATCAGCCAGTCACAGATCCACAGAATCAATCAGGTTGGAAAAGACCTCTGAGGTCATCAAGTCAAAAGTCATTTTAGAGAGAAAAACTGTTGTCTTATTTGCAAGGCAAAAGTTAAAATAAATAAATAAATGAAGTAAGCCCTTGGGGGTTGCCAGCAGTGTTATTCTAGGAGTGAGGGAGTTCTAGCACTGCCTACGACACTTCATTTGAACAGAGAAAATAACGGGTGAATGAGAACTTCAAAAAGCAGTGTCAGTTGTCTCCACCTGTGGCAAACACTCCCCAGTGTCCCCTGAGCCCATGTCAGCCCGTGTCAGCCCGTGTCAGCCCGTGTCAGCCCGTGTCAGCCCACATCAGCCCGGCCCAGCCGCGCTCTGCGGGAGGAGAAGCTCTCCTGCCAGCCAGAGTCCCGGCCAGCAGACACACCCAGGCAGCTCTGCAGTTGCCAGCTGTCACACAGAACTTCCACTGAATTAAGCCCAGTTGATGCTCAGAATTCTTGATATGGGTCTAGAGCCTCGACGTTCTGCCACACAACACAAGGAACTCAAACACATTGGGAAAAACTTCATCAGACAAAACGCTGTCTGCAAAAACCACAACCAGTGAAGCCCAAATCCCTGGTAAGAAATGCAAATTAGGAAATGGGAATGTCTTTTTCCAAAAGTGACAAATCGTTATTGAAGTCTGCCTGAGGGAAGCCTGAACTGATCTTATTGTTCAAGTGAATAAACATGAGGCAGATGAACAATGTCTCCTAAACAACATTAATTTTGAGGGCTGATTGTAATTCCAACTAGGGAAAGGGGTTATTCCAATGCCACTTGTGTACTGTCAGCTCCTGAGCGTAATTAACATGCTATTAGTGTTTCTATGTGTAAAATTCTTGTCAAAACAGACTTGTAGTTCTTGAAAGAAAATAAGACATAAATACAATGTCATTGTGGATTTAACTGAAATATCTCCTTGCAGTGAAATATTGTCTAAAATACCACATTTCATACAATGTGTTAAGACACATCCTGCTCTGCACCTGCTGTAGCAATTTTATTTAAAAATATGTGTAGCTCACATATTCTAACAGCAAAGGGACACTGATCTGTAATTCTGAAGCTATTGAACATTTCAAGTCCTGCCCAGTTAAACAAAAGCAGAGGAATATTCACAAATTTCCAAGTGCTGTTAAGGTGAGGATTTCCAAAATAATACAACAGAAATTATAATTAAATACCATCAATTAATTAGGTTGTAGGAGAATATAACGATATTTCTATTTATGATGAACAGTTCATTAATACAGTAATGAATAACACAGCAATACAGTAACACACCTGTAAATATTCATTTTATGGCTTCAAAGTATACAATGAACTAAAAAGCAAGAGATTAATTCACTACGAACTGCATAACCACCAAAGACTTCTACTGCCAACTTTAAAAGCTACTGTGGAAGTTGATTTTATAGATACTATCAAATTTGATTTCATGTGTATTGTTTCTGCAGCATCATCAAGGGAATATAATGCAAAATTCACACAGTGCCTTTTTTGTTTAATTATGATAATGATAATTTATACTAATGGCATACAGACAAAAGGGAAAGGTATCAAGAGACTTTAATCTGAATTTAGTTCTTATCCTCTTATTCCTGCCTCTTTATGCTACAGGTTTATGTTGTATTGGTTAAAAAAGTACACAAGATACCACAGATTTTAGAGAGAACTGGTAACTCCTGAATGCTAAATTAATAGATGCGTTTTGCAGAAGAAAATCTCATCATTGAAACCACCATGTCTGAAACCTGGGTTGATCAATCTTGCCAAGACTGTATTTGTAAATTTTGATTTTTACATGGCAATTTTTTTCATGCTGAATGAGATTAAAGTGAAGCAATTTGTTCTGCACTCTGCAGAATGTGGGTACGGGAGGTGTTTGCACTGAGAGCTCCAGCACCTCCTGCTGGCACCTCACCCCAAACCAACCTGGCTGAGTGACACGAGGGGCCAAAGGGCTGCTGGGGATGGTGGGGATGGTGGGGATGGTGGGGGTGGTGGGGGTGGTGGGGGTGGTGGGGATGGTGGGGATGGTGGGGATGATGGGGATGGTGGGGATGGTGGGGATGGTGGGGATGGTGGGGATGGTGGGTATGATGGGGATGGTGGGGATGGTGGGGATGGTGGGGATGGTGACCCTGCTAAGCATGACGTGGGAAAAGATTAATATAGCTTTTGGTTATCCACATGGGATTGAAAACTGAAGAGGAGAAAGCCTTTACACTGATCTCCGCTGGATAACAACATAAAAATAAAGCATCCCAACTGACTTACTCATTTTTGATGTTTATAAACCAATAAACCGTTTAGAAATATCTTCTAGAAAAAGAGATAACATGAAGTATTTTTGGTACCTTGGACAATGCAACCAACAAAACAGGGATGAACGTCACCAGCCAACAAACAAATTAAACCTCATCTCTATTGCTACAATTTGCCATTTATTTCTAAAAAAAGGATCATCATAAATGGCAAGAGAAGGTAACAGATGGCAGAAAAAGCAGTCCCAGGAGCCCCGAATCTGACATCGCACTCTGCCGCTCCTTCGCTGCAAATTTAACTCTTTTTCCTCTCTTTCTGTCTTCCTTCCTGTGCACCCTGGGATGACACCACGTCCCCTGTGGTTCTGCTGGAGCCCCAGACAGCTGGGGGATCATCAGGCCCAGCAGGGCCGAGCAGGGCCCTGTGCAGGAGCCCCCGGTGCCTCGGGCAGGGCACAGAGCGGCCCCGGCGCCCGCGCTCTGCTCGGGACACCTTCCTCCCAGGGAACGCGTTTCCTCTGCAGCACAGAGCATTGCTCCCCAAGGAAACCCCGGTGTCAAGCTCTTCCTGAGCAGACAGGAACACAGTGGCACATGTTGGAGCACAGCCTCCCAGAGGAGCTGCTGGGCCAGGGCCACGGAAAGGGGCACTGCGTCTTCAGAGGAAACAGGTTTGCTGCAGAAAGGGGCAAGAAGTTGAAGGAACATCTGTAAAAACTGATAACAGATTCGTTTCCTGAAATTCTTCTACAATTACTGCTGTGAAAAGCAGGAAGTACAAGGAAGAGAGGGAAAGAAAGTTACAGGTGAGGAAGGAAACCTTTCTCACCCCCAAAACTGGCTGGAATGCTGAACGGTGCTGGAGGTGAGACTGGAGGTGTCACCAGTGGGATCTCTGTATGGTGAGAATAGAGCCAAGGAGCCAGCTGTGTGACTACTGTCATCTGCCAGCTTTTCACCTCGACTTCGGGGTACCAAGAGGAGAGGGGATGACACACTGCCCCTCCTCCCTGAGCAGAAACCCTCCCTGTGCCAGCCAATATCCTCCCAGCACCGGAAAAGCTGGTCTGGAGCAGGGATGGAGCAAACTCCTACCAAGGCACACTCACTGCAGGCCACTGTAGCCAAAGCTGGCACTCTAGAAAGAACATTTAGTTACAAAGAATGCCAACTTTCCAAAACAACACCATACCTAAGGGGATGGGGACCTGTTGAATATGACATTTCATCCCTAAATATAGTATTTCAGAATATTAGATGACAAGAGTGTACACAGATGCAGATGCACTGCTTTCTCTTCTCTGTATATGTTCTTGTATAAATCTTTCACAAACACAGCAGATCCTCCCTACAATCTGGTCTTTAAAATAAAAATCCAACACATTCCTCTGAAGACTAATTGCAAATCTTTGTGATTTGCTCTGGTAGCCAAATTGGCCAAAATTACTCTGTTGCTTCTGCTTTTTTTTTTTAGGAAATGCAATTCTTCTATTAATAACTGCTGTAGCACAAAGCAGACTTTATCCCATGCTGACAGACAAATCTGAGTTGAAAGGGATCCCAATTAGACTTCCTGATAAAGCCACCAAAGAGGCCGTTTGACTTTTCCTCTCTCCCGTGTTTCACAGAACCTCTGCAGCTCCTAAGCCTGCCCAGCTCCCCAGAATGCTTTCCCTGCATGTGACCCATCCCCAGTGTTCCCCAGTCCAGGCAGCCCCTTTGCCATGGGGCCTTGCTGCAGGTGAGGCACAGCTCGTTCCACCTTCCCCGCTCCCAGAGCAGCTCCAGGGGAGCTGGAATGCTCAGAACACCCTTGAGAAAAAGCAATCATCCCTTCTGTTCTAGGACAGAACATCTCTGGTTTGCTCTTCTTCCCTTCCTTTCTTTGGAGAATCAATAGTTCTCTATTGAATAAACCCTGTCCAGCAAACCTGACTGTTGATAGTTCAGTCTGACTTAGTGGTCTGGAGCCATATTGACTTCTACATTTTAACACAAGAGCGCTGCAGTAAATACCACAGAGAACAATAAGAATCTGTGAGATCTTTCTCTGTATTTCTAAACAGAGGGAATTAATTAAATATACTTGAGCCAAGCCGATATTTATTTATTTACTCGCTGTAAATAAACACACACTAATTGTCTGTGTTTCCCCTACTCTCTCTGGAGGCTTTAGCAATACCATTCAGAAGGAATGAAGCATTCACCAAAGCTGCCCAAGTTGGCTGCAACAAAAATACATCTTCCTTCCCACTTCTTCAGGGAAGTCCACTCCTGGTGAGGAATCTCGCACTGGTGAGGCTGAGGAGCTGCACAGCAGCCTCTGTCAGTGCCACTGCTCTGCTCCTCTATGGAACCAGGCCCTGGAACTGCATACTGCAGTGCTAAACTGTTAGGATCCTCTGCACTGGGTCAAAATTCCTACAACAGACTGCACCCCGAAAGGAAACAGAAGCCAATATTGCATATTAAGCAGAGACAGACTAATAGCAAGGAAAACAATTAGCAACTGTTATGCAAATTCTGAATTGGGTTTCTATTCAGCCATTTTTTTTTTGGCATCCATGAAATTGGCTTTTGTTCACACTAATATTTGGGAAAGAGGTTTTATTTATGCAAATAGATGCATTTCTAAAAAAAATCCAAAATTGCATGTAAATGAGCGTATTTGTGCATCAATTAGTGAATTTGAGTTTCCTTTGCTGCAAACACACACCCATTTCAGATGGCTGTCAAGGACTAGTGAGAGGGACAGAGAAAACATAAATGACTCCATTTTCCTGAGCCCTTGACAGACACCAAAATGCCCATTGTGGAAGAGACGGGAGGCTCTACAGATGGATAAGGACAGCAGCACAAAGCTGTGCAATCTGCACAACTGTAATGCTTGGTCAACCTTTGGAGTCTCCTGAGACATGAAAGAACAACAGGTATTCTGAAAAATCCCAGTTTATTGTGCCTGTGTTCTGCAGGCATGCAGAAAATACCTCACTGCAAAGGGCAGCAGAGAGGCAACAGGACAGATACTGAAAAAGAGACAGTCAGAGGGGGAAGAGTGTCCGTGAGACCAATCCCAGCTCATCGGATTCCCCTTCTGTCGATGAGAAGGTACAATAGGTAAATAAATTGAGGTGAAGCAACAACCTCAAGAATAAACCCATTAATTTAGTTGTCCATGGCTCCTCCAGGCTGACAGCCCTGGGTGGGCAGCGTGCCCGCTCCCATCAGGCAGTGTCTGCCATGGAAACAGCAGCCAGAGCTGTGCCTGGCACGGCCTGCAATGGAGCACTGCTCATGGGAAGAGTGGCACAGGGACAGGGACGAGGACAGCCAACAGGAATCGACTATGTCCTGTTGATTGGATCAGTTCTGGCATCACTATCAGGGGGATTTTGGGGTGACTATGGCTTCAGAGGAAGAATGGAAACACACCTCATTAGATTTCTACCTATGAGGGACCCCAGATTAGGGATTAGACATGTGGAAGTATTTATTTATTTAGATAAAATGCTCTTAATTTTACAGTCACTTGGTTTTATACACTGCAAATAGACAAAGCTGATCTGTATTTCTGCAAATATTCAGGTATTCCTTCAGTATTTCATCCAATGTCTGGAGAGGTTTTTTCCTCCCCAAAAATCCCCATGTTTCTTTAGATAGAAACATAAAACACACAGTGGCAATTTGAAAAAATTTTGAAACAGTTCAGGCAATAATATTTTCATCTGATCTTAATGGTGCTGTTTATGCAGCATATATAATTAAAAACATTTTCAGTATCAGCTTAATTAATCTCAGAAATTCAGTATTCAATGAGCAGAGGAAATACGCTTTTGCTGCTCATTATATATCGTGCAATTATATGATGAAGACATCCAATCATAATTATGTGCCACAATAACAGTTCTGTGTCAGACAAGTTCCATGATCTAGAGGAAATAAAAAGGCATGCCTTGAACAGTTTGCCTCTGGGCCTCAAGGGGCCGTTCCAGAGGGACTCTAGAAGCCCCTGAAGCCCAGGAGACAGCAGGCTGGTTCAGTTCTGCAGAGCAGCACCGACCTGCAGGCCCCTTCTGAGATCCAAAACAACACCCTTTACTGAGATGCTTCTCATTACATACACACAGATTTTTTCTTACAGAGGACCAGCGTGGCTGATGAAAACACAGAAACCCCACCATAAATGTCATTGTTAGGAATGCTGGAAGCTCCTCCTAACTGTAAGTTAATATTTCTTTAAATAAATAGTATTAAGCCCCTTGAGAGCTCAACTTTGATGTCAAAATTTTTTCACCTGACACTAACACTCACAAAAGGCTTTTTATCTAATTCACCCTCACCCCAGTTTTTAAACTAATTAAAATCCAAAGCAAGGCACATTCCAGAAGGCCAAGTCATCCACTGTACAGCCTTTCAGAGGCCTGCATGGCTCAGGAGGACACGGGATTTCTCCTCCCTGGGCACTGGGAGTGCCCACCCTGCAGAACATGGGCTGCTCCCCAGGGCAGCGGCTCTGCAGAGCATCCCCCACACCCCTGAGGGGAAGGGCTGGGGTACAGAAACCACCAAGGATCTGCTGGAGCTCCTCACATCCTGCACACTGGGCAGCACACCTTACACAAAGCACAGGAAGACATCTGAAATGCAGGAGGAAACCAATTCAAAGAGTATGGAAATAGAATCAAGCAAACAAAAGCCAAACCCCAGCACAACTACACCACCAGTGTTAAATGGAGCAGCCATAGGTAAGGCTGTACACGTTAAGGCAGGAAACATTTACACCAAGAATAGGTAAAAAGTGTGAACACCAGGAAGCCATTCAGAACTGCTCACAAAAAATCATAGAACTGCTCATTGGTTAAGTGTTCCTCCAGCTTGTAGTGCATGACCACTCCACACCAGAAACCTCTAAATATTTAAGGACCCCATCCTCAAAACCTGACCATTTTAATCGAAATACCTTAAAGCAATTGTACATAAACAATGAATGTGTTCACTGCTTTTGACAACCACACCTTAATTAGTTATTTTGACAGCTACGGTGCACTGATGTACTGCAGCATGTTTAGTGAATAAAAAGACTTAAGAGACTAAAACAGGCTGCAGTTTTATGTATATTATCTGCATCTGAAAGGTGAGAAGGGGCTGCTGCCAGCTCGTTACCCAGACATCATGCCGTGCAGTCAACAGACAGCGAAGACACTTGTGTGTTTTGCTGTAATTATGCACATAGGAAAATCTTGAATGCAGGTTTCTAATAAAACATGAACTCCTGTAATTATCCCCACACAATTATATAATTATTTATCTGCTTCTCTTCTGCTAACCACCGTGTGACACCCAGCAGCATGTACTGCAGAGAAAATCAACCTGGTCTGCTTGATCCCCAAATTAGAACTGAACAGAAGCCACTTGCCAGGCTAAGTAATTAAAACTGTCTAATTTTAAGCATATGTATTTGAGCCAAATGCTCTCCAAGGCTCCTCAGAAATGCTGAGGCAAAACTGTGATGGTAAATTAAATCTTTGAAGCCTACCTGGCTTCAATAGCCAGGGAATCCATCCAGGACCCTGCGTGAGTTCACTCCTCACCGAGGAGCTGGTGTTGCTACAGGCTGTAAGAATTGTGATTATAAAACCAGGAAAAATGCAGGACTAATAACGATGGAAAATAAGACAGGAAATCTTACAATTCCAATATATAAATCAACAACTAATTATCTGAAAAACCAGGTGAAATAATTGCTTCAGCTTAAATCCCCCTTCAGAATACAGAGTATATTAAAGGCCACAGAAAAAACTGCAGCTAAAAAGCACTAATAGCTCTTGGAAAAGGGAAGCAAGTGGGTCCTGGACAGCAATGAAAGGTGGCACACTGCATGCTGAGGGCTAGAAAGACTTCCCCAAATGAGGTACAGTCACCTGGGGTATTTCTCACTGTATGATGCCACTGAGATGAAGAACTATCCAAACGTAAAAAGAAAGATGGGTTATGTAGTTAAACCATAACCAGAATTATAATGGCTTACACAAGCAAAAGGTTGGACCAGTTAGTAACCAACACACTGCAGAACACCCCAGGCTGGAACTCCCAGGTGCACAACTGTATCAACCATCAGCAACTTGATTCTTCTTCCCTGGAGAAGCATCTGGCACCAGTCTAAGCCACTGTCTCTCCACCCAGTCCAAATACTGGTGATGAGGGACTACAGCCACTCCAGAACAGCAGCTCCCTTATTCTCTATTACCCCAAACACCCCAGCCCTTTGTGCTCATTGTTCTGCAGCTATAGCCCACCCTTATAATTTCAGGATTATTCCCTCAGCAAAGGAGCAGGATGTGCCACTCCTCAGAAGCTGGCAATAAAACCAGCAGAATTCAGCCTTCCTTGAAAAACCACAGTGTGATGGTGATTTTTGCTAAAAGAAGCCATTAAGAAAGCAATAATCATCGGATTTTACGAATTCACACAGAGATAAAACCTCTTCAGTTTCTGTCCCCTTGTGGTTTTTATGCCACTCAAAGGCAGGTGCTGCAAAGGCCTGAATGTGGGGAGCAGGTCATTAATGCTCAGCTCCCTGTTGCTAAACCACCTCTTAATGTACCCCTAAATTTCATACACAGTTGTATGAGCACAGTGTGCATACAGCATGTCAGACAAATAAAATTAATTAACCTTGGCCTTGGGATTCTTCACTCCCTATGCATAGCATGCAGGAAAACAGCTCCCCAGAAACTCTAACCCATTTTTACATCCTCTCAGAGCCCGTGGCTATGGTAAGCTACAGGTTCCTTTAGCCCCAGGTTGTTATACCACCTCAATATAAAAATAGCCTTCTGCTGAAACAAATAATTTTATTTTTCACTGCAAAGAAAGCACAGAAAGCATCAGTGTCCCCAGGCAGTCTCCAGGGTGCTAAATGTGCTATTTCAGTTTGGTACTGCATGTTCTGTATGAACACACTCAGCACTCCCACACGGAGTGCTGTCTGATACATCCACGTTGGAGACATTTCTCCAGTCACCAGGAGCTCTTCCCTTCTCCCTAGGAAATGCCAGGAGTCAGCTAACCAGTACTGGTTGAATATAGGTTTGCCCTTGCTGTGCATACATATAAATACTCCCATCCTTCCCCACAACAGTGCAGGCACATCTACACCACTTACCCGGGGCCTGGAAACCCCAGCTGTGTGCAGGGAGCCGCCATCCCTGCAGTGCAGGTGACATCAAATGCCTGTGATTCTTCAGGTCAGGAACGTTTTCCCTGGGGCACCTTTTGTCTGTTGGGTGAGGTATTCCTGTGAGGAGTGCTGCCCTGTCCATACCTGGGCTTTCCCTAAGTATGGAAGGAGACAGCCACACTCCAGAGCACAGGAAACACAACACATACGTGTGCCACTACAGTGTGAGCAGCTGCTACACGTGTTGCTGGTTTGCTTGAACATACATGACAATACAAATTCTTGCTCCATTATTTCTTGAGTCAAAACAGAAACAGGTTATTCTTCCAAGACTTCCGTGCTGTCACTAAACCTACTTGCACATCTTGGAGTGGGAGCAGCATGGGCAGGAAGATGATGCAGTGCTGCTTAGAAGAGCTCCCCTCGCGTGCAGCCGAGGGAGGGGAAGGTGGGAAAGCAGCCAAGCACCAAAACCTCGTGTGAATGCCAAAACCAGCCTCCAGAAAACACTTTTTTTTTTTTTTTCTCAAGGATTCACTATACTCAATAAAATTTTAGGCTACCCAAGTTTGCACCCATCCAAGAAAGTCCTGAGAATGGATATAAAAATGCCACTGGCAGCGAGGGCACAGCTTGTTCACACAATGAACAACTTTTCTCAAGGAACATCCGTGAAAACTACAATCCCTAAGGACACACAAAAAATGGGCCTTCCAGAAGTTTCTACCTGAAATTTCCATATTGATTAGTCATTAAACATTTACTCTGGCACAGACTGAGACTACAATAAGAGAAAATTATTGTATTTGGAGAGGACATTACATGGAAACCTGCAGACTTGCTATGTGAAATCAGAAATAGCTACTCACCAGGCAAATGGCAATCTGTGCAGCCTCTGCTCATCTACAGGTCTAAACAACAATAAGTTAAAATGGATCAGCAGCAACAGGCAGCTTTCCATATTGGACACTGACACCAAAGGGCCTTCTGAGGGATGGCAGGGGGTGTCAGCTCGGGCAGTTACTCCTCCTTAGATTATTCAGTTTCGAGCACTCATTCATCAGGATTTCATCCAATGTCTTACTAAACCTAAATATCTGAATTCAGGTGCTTCTGTAGGAAATGTGGATAAACTAGGAAGGAGTGACCCTTACAGAAAGTGTGCCTTTGGAAGAGCTGCAGCACAGGAAGCACTTCCTGAGCGGGCCAGCGCGGTTCAAGTGTCATGCCAGGGTCATTATTCCAAGTTTTTACCAAAACATCCTGGATCAATGCAGACACAGAAAATGAAATACCTCTCTCAGGAAGGCCTGATGGAGGTCACAGCCCCTTGGCTTTTGTGTTATCTACCACTGTTCTCTTCTGTTCCGTGCAAAATTTCAGATGCCATAACTGCTATAACCGTTTTAATTAAGTTTCAGTTGTGTTTTGTATTTTAAAACAGAAAATAGGCATAATTAGATGTAAGACCCAGTATTCTCTAATATCCTTTAACTGATCTTAACAGAGCTGCCATTTCACCTTTCAGTGAGATGCCCAGTACTGATGTTAGATTTATCCTGGAGACCTGCAGAGTCAAGGAGAGGCAGGACTGCCCCAAAGGAGAGGACAGGGACAGGGAAACTGCAACGTTCGCAGTTTCTTTCCTTGGTCACCAACCTCCCATTACATCTGTCCTTTACTAAAAATGCCCCACAGGAAATCTTAGGAGAATAGAGATTGATACTGAGAAGAGATCCCCTGCTCAGCCCAATGATCATTTACTTATTTCTTACATGGAAGAGTTCAAAGTGCTGCCAGCTCAAGGATGTTGGTTTGCAGGAGCTGGGAATTAAAAATAGCAGTATAGAAAGTGAATGCTTTTTGTCCCCTTTTCTTTATGCTTAATTTCTCTTCTCTAAATGTACTTTGCACATTGTAAGGTAGGTATAATATGTGTGGGAGGGATTGTTGAGGTTGCCATGGTTTCTCATTTTTAATGAGCTTTGAGACTTCATAATCTAACCAAATACATTAATAATTACTACATCCCTTTTTTCTCCCTTCCCCCCTCCCCCCAGAGCACTCCAAAAATTACTGGTAGTAAAAATAAAACTAGTGATTTGAAAGACAATAAAACATCAAAGTAGAAGCCCACCCTCAAGGAGTCGGCAAACAAAGGCTTAGGGAAGTAACAGGAGAAAATTACCCCCGTGAGTCAGGGATCTGTTCCATGCCCTGTGTCTCTCCCAACATCCGAAGCCAGCGCGGTATTTTGTTTGGTTGGGTGCATAATTCCCCAAAACACTCAGCAAACCAAGGCCCATCTGCCATCAGAAGCTGGTGATCCAGTGCTGGCTGTACCAACTCTGGTGCTGGTGCCGACTCTGCTCTGCGAGTGAGCAGAGACTGAAACGCTCCGAGGTTCTGGGCAGCCGCCTCCCCCAAACACAGTTTCAGTGCTTACAGCCCGGGTTTGGCAAAGCAAGGGAGCAACTGTCTGCCTTGGGACCCGAGAATCTTAATGGCACAACTCGGGCACTTACAGGCAGGGCCTTTTGTGACTGATTCATTGACTCAGAGTAAACAAGCCTCACGAGGCAGAAACAGTACTCATGTAAGAAACAAACAAACAAACAGATCTATTTCCTCAATGAAGTGCTTTGCTTTTACACTACTCAAGTAAACAGAGATAGGTGAGATTAAATAAAGCACTGCCTTCTAAGTGTACAGCCAGGAGAGAAGTGCTTAATGCTTAAGCAACCATCCTAACACCTTTTGCATGAGAGCTGCTGAAGCTGTTCCCTGTCACATCACTTTTGATGCCTCCCAGCACTGATGAAATAGGTCAAGGTGTAGAACAAATTTAGGCCCCAGGTCTGAGAATCATCCCTTGTCCCAGACATATTAGCAAAGGGATTTATTACTTGCTGCCACTGTTCACCTTACCTGGGGCAGTGGGGCTGAACAGAAACCCTTCCCTTGGATTTGAAGGCAGATCAGATCAAAGTACCCAATTTTTATATAGGAGAAGGTAATTTTAGCCTGTAAGAAATGAGCAATTGGACCCTCAGTGCTTACACAGCTCAGCCAGCCAAGCAGCTGTGGCTGAGCCACTGCAAGGACAGGGGCTGAAAGCTCTGAGGGCTCCCCGTGGAAATCCCAACACATGTTGTCTCAACACCTTGCAAGGCACTTGTGTGCACAACCAGCTCACTTCAGAGATGGCTGCACACATAAAGACAGTAAAGCACAGTAAGATAAGAGAATCACTTAATGTTACATGGACAATCTGTGCCAGAGAGGACACCAGATGAGTTCCCAGGTTCTGGAGACTTCTCAGCTGTGGTACTCTATCCACTGACTGCTCCTCTCTGGGAGGACAAAAAAGGGCACCAGCACTACCTCTGGGTAGGGCAGGCAATTGAAACTCTGCTGTAAGGGCAGAGATGAGAGCAGCCCTACCATGGAAGTGCAGTCTGGCAGAAATTTGGAGTTAAAAAATAAACTATTTCTGCAGTATGAATCATGGTGAACTTCAACACTGTGAAATAAACTTTTGGGGCCAGCTTCCTGCATGAAGGGTTTGAGGACTCAGACAGTCCAGCAATGCTTTCTTCCTGATGAACCCTTACAGAACAAAGAAAATTGCAATCTGAAAATTTCCATCCCACGTTGTACCATGAATCAGAAATTGCTGATTTCTCTTGGAAAGGTCATTACCATTTCACTCCGGAGTTTCCGGGGAAGCAGCTCCCTCAAGCAGAGCTCTGCTAGAACACGGTGTCACATCCCCACTCTGCCATCTGCCCACCCAGAGCTCTGGGACTCCACTCAGGAGGAGACTCTCCCTGGTTTCTGTGCAGGACACACCAGAGCCTGACTGATCTACAGCACAGCCTTTACCCTGCACGGCCAGGAAAGCCAGTGCCATGTACTGAACAGGTTATTGAGATGTTCTCCCTCCCTCCCAGCATTTGCTTATATACCAAACCATAACCACCCCATAATACTCTTCCTGCCACGTGGCTTTCCAAGCAATAATATTTAAAAGACTGTAGAGAACACAAAAATATTTGTGTGTTTGGGGTTTTTTAAATAATGTATCCACGTACAGAGACAAATGTTAAGGAAAAATCAACCTGATCTGAGGTGATTTTTTGGACACATGACAAACATGAAAAAGGAAAACTGAGATGAGCAACAAAAAAATTAGAGAGCAGTTATATTGCATATCCTTCCCAACATGATTTTGGATATCATCTGGGATTTAAAAAAAAAAAAAATCTTGTGCTTCAATATATGAAAAGTACTTTTAAATCCATGAGACTAAAACATCAGCAGAAGTAAATCCAGCTGGGATTGTCCTTGAGGAGAAGCATACTGGCATCTTTTTGCAGCCAGCGGTGGCACAAAGTGGAATTCTTCCTTCACAAGCTCTTACAGCATTTCCTGTGCCAAGTCTACCACAGGACAATTTGTTCTCCTCCTTTCTCGATTACACATGAGAAGGAGCCCACATGGGGAACCTGAACAGCAGCAAGCCCAGGATCCACTTCAGGAATTCAGCTTTCAGCTATTCTTCATGCTGCATAGCTATAATAGCTTTTTCATTTGATATTGCTTCATTAAAGGTCATTTTTTGTGACATTTGCATAACTAGTTCTCTAATTATATTGCTCACCATATGAGAAGCTTTTTCAGGAACAGTTCTTTCTCCCTTGCAAGGAGAAAAAATTTAATTACAGAGTGGAAGCTTTAAATAATGGTTACATAAAAAATACTTCTGTGAATCCCTTTTAGTTTGGGCTTTGAATTCTGAAAGGTCAGGCTCTTATAAGGTCTGCAGTTTAAAAAGAGATCATGACTTAATTATAGATCATCACTGCACACTTTAAATTTGTGTTAGTGGACATTGTTCCTCGTCCTTTGTCACAAATATTGAGTTTTGAAAACAACTAGAGATTGCCAGTCAGAGTCACAGAACCCTCATCCCTCAGGGCTGGGCTCTGAACCCAGACATTTCCAGCAGTCACATTAAAACTCAAACAAGGTCTGGAAGCAAACACTCTAGAAAAGAGCTCGTTAATGAGAGGTTGACAGTGGCTGCAATCACCTGTATGGTCATGCTGTTGTCCTGGGAGGGAAGCATTTGCATTTGTCAAAAGTGTATTTTTAAATTTGCTTCCTCAGAGCTGGTGTGAGGCTGTTCAACTTGCCTGAGTGCTGGAAGTGTTGGAAATCCCAGCCATGGAGGAGACAGGTTCATTTTAACTGGTCAGGACACCTGTTGAGGGGTCCTAAACCCTCCCCTCACACATCCAGCACAGGCTGCAGGTCTGGAACTGGGGAAGCCAACGGTTCTGTTCCCCTCACTCACATTTTAACTTCTTCATTCATAAATGGAGTAGAAAGCTTTTTAATCTCATCTACGGCTTTCTTAGAGCCCAAACTAAATTACAATTGACCCTTCCACCAGCCAAAAATCCACCTCAGATTTAAGGATTTCCTCTTCATTTCCGCAGGACACTTTGGGCTTTTCAAAAACATTATGTTAGCAAAGGAAATGTCCCATGTTTTGTCTTACTGGTCACCCATATGCTGCTAAAAATAACATCTTTTCATCTTTCCAAGGCTCCTGCATAATCTGGAATCTTTTTCTACTATATAAGTATCATATTCCTTTAGCCTCTCTAATTTTAATGCAGTACATAGTCAATATTGGACGGTGGGTTGGATATTAAGTACGTGAAGTCCAGAAATTCAATCAACAAAGAAGATGCCACAAAGTCTTTCTCACCTGAATCCCAGTGTGCTTGGAATACAGTGCTCACAAAAGAGCTCACTCAACTGCCTGTGAACACAGTTACTCCACAGGAAGATTCTCCTGCGCTCATCAGATGGAACTCCCGCGGGTTCCACTTCTCCCGCACGAGGTCAGGAATTGCACTCTTCCCTCCAAACCAGAGGACAGCTGCACACAACGGGCCTTCTGAGCAGCAGGGGAATCTGCAAAACACAGAGAAAGCGGTTGTGGGCAGGTCAAAAAGGCTCTTCAAGGCCAGGCTGAGGACACTGAGGGAGAGGGAGGGCTGTGGCAGAGGTGGTCACTGCACTCACAAAGGTAATGCTGACCCAGCTGGTGTTACTCTCTGTTCCTGCCCAGCACCAGAGAGCTTTGGGGCTGGGTGGCCTTCAGGAAATCTGCCAGGATGACGTGCCTGGAATCCCTTACAACTAGGAAGGTAACTCACAACCTTTCTGCTTTACCTGCTCCACAGAGATTCAGTTCCCCCTTGCTTTACCCCCAAAACAGTTTTGTTTTCAACCAATCCACATACCATTTGGAGCACCCAAAGGCATTAGAAGCAAAAAGGCTGTACTGCAAGGGTGATAAAATGCGGGCTGAGAGCTCAACATGTGTTTTCTGCTCAGTGTCTCCTAGTTTACTTTTTTCCTTCATATTTGTACATCATCCAGAAAAGCTAAGTGTTGATTAATAAAATACCTTGATTGTGCAATGGCACCTCTGAAGAATCATTTAGGCTGGTCAGCAAGGCAAAATAAGCAATTTCTCCTTTTCACTTCTTTTTCCTCTACAAACTCCCCCAAGCCTTTTTTGTTTTCTTATATATTAATTTCAATGTGAATTATTTCCTATCAACTTTTGCTGATCAGCCTGGACAAATCCCTTGAGTACCTTGTTAGACAGTCCCCCATCAGCCTGAGGTCTGACTGGGATCTCAGTCCTGTGCTGGGCAGCCAAGGGGAGGAATGGGCTGGGAGTGTCTGACTGAGAGGCTCCTGCTCCTGCAGATGTGCAGAGCAGCTGGGCTGCTCACAAGCCATTCACCATCAGTCTTAAATACAAATCTCCAGGATCTTTCTAATTAATCTTCAAACCACATTGCTTCACATCTTGAAAAATATTTCCTTTACATCCTTAAAATTTAGATTTAAAGACCTGAGCCACAGTGTCTTAGCTAGAACGATTCTATTAACTTTAATTCACTTCAGATTAGATCCCACGATTATTCTTATTTTTCTAGATGAGAGTTTTGATTTTCAATTAGGCAGCAGTGGATAATCACACTGTGCTGAGGTAAGAAACTATTGCTTTTTCTTCAGAGGTACAACAAATGTAGGACAGAGCACTGCTGGGAAAATTGGGAAATCAATTTGGATAGACAGACAGCAGAGAAGGGCACATGGAACCACAGCCACAGTTCCTCAAAAGGTCAGAGAAAATGCAATGGGAAAGCAGCTTTTTCTCTTTGACAATGAGTATGTTAACAGTGTGCATTATGAGGTTAAATTGATTTTATTATAGAACAAGTAGAGCAGTTCATAAACAATTTATAGCCAACCCAAGCTTTCAAAAGCACATTTCCCTGGTTCTGAGCAGCCAGGAACAGCAATCAGCTGTGATTGCCTTCACATTTCTGCCTCGTACACTGACATTTATGTTATTTCTTTTTATATCAGATTCCTTTTTTGATTCAGTGTTTGATTGCAAGCCCCAATCCACCCAAGGTGCCGGTGTCTCCTGCAGCACACACTGTTCCCTCACACATTTTCAGTGTGGTGGGTTAATGCAACCCCTGTACACTTTTAAGCACATTTATAAACTGAAATGTCACAATGAGACTCTTCTGTGGCAGAAGGAGAGACGGTGGTGGTTTGTTTGGGTGTTTTTCTAAAGTGGTAAAAAAGTAGGACTTCAATAAAAATAAAATCCACTAACTTTCATAAAAGACAAAATAAAGGTCATGGAAAAGGTTTTAAGTCTTCTGGGGAATAAGAAGCTAGTCCTGCTCTCAGAAAGAAAGATAATCAGTGGCAGGCCTGGTCTGTTCAAAATTTTTCTTGCTCAAGAAGTTTTATTTCCCCTTTTTTCTGCTTACAGTAGGAGCCACTGAAAATTTAGGAAGTATTTAAAATATTTTCCACTTTACTGCAATGCAAAATAGAGGAGTGGAAAATACCCCCCCAAAGAGTTTACAGTGGCTGAGGAGTGACAAGCAAGCCGTGCGTACTCACAGGAGCACAAATTACTTCATGTCCTGTTAAATTTTAATCTCATCTACAACTGTGCTCATTGCAAATTCACATGAATTTTCAGCTTTCCACTTCCCAAAATCGTGTGTGATTTTACACATTCATGAGGAAAGGGCAGGAAATAGGCAAAATACTATGAAAATTCAGGATGAGGCTGATGGTTTTCTTCTTGTTAACCAGGTCAGTTTTAGGAGACTTAGCTCCAAACTTATTCCCTTCAGTAGTGGGGCATCTCTTAGAAGCTGTAAGGAGAGTTTGAAAAAGGTTTTGAAAAGAACATGGCTCTGAGCCCGCTAAAGCTATGAAAAATTAACTATTTTAATTTTGCAGAATTTGACTCAGGTGCTTAAAAAAAGCACTAAGGTGGGAAAAGGATCTTTTCCTTTCCCCTGGACTTCATGAAAGAATGTTGGATCTGGAACAGATGAAACTGCATTGTGCTTCTCTACATATTCTCTTTACTGATTATTTTCTTATCCTAAGAAGAAATGCAATTAGTTAGACACTGAGCCATACAATGGAACAAATCTTAATTGACAGAGGAAAACAGATTAAAAAAACAATTTCTTCTTTATTGCTTCAGAATCTGTAATAATTTGCACTCAAGCAAACAGTAATATCTTTCATCTGGAAAACATTCCAGGCTAATACTTCTGTGGTTTCTTCTTTTGTTTGCAGATCTTCGATGGCTTGTTAAGATCATGATCAGATCATGACACCTTCTAACTCTTTGGATGGTGATTCATCAGACCGCTCAGTTGCTACCCAGACACATGGTCTGGCCTGCAGAGTAAGGGACAGAGTAAGAGCTGTTTTTCAGTAGCACTAGGTTTGCACCTAATGCAAATATTTAAGAACCTGTTTCCTTTACGCTCTGTTAAACAACAACAATTGCTCATTTCACTGCTTTTTAGAAAGGTATTCAGAGCTCTAATGCACTTGCAATCTGTTAAGACCAAACCCCTCTGCCGGGAAGTTCAGCGTTGTGCAATCGCCTGCCCGGGGTGCAGCTCCTGGCTGCGGGAGCGCAGGGGGTGAGCAGAGCACCCTCCAACCAGCAGCTCCTGGCTGCGGGAGCGCAGGGGGTGAGCAGAGCACCCTCCAACCAGCAGCTCCTGGCTGCGGGAGCGCAGGGGGTGAGCAGAGCACCCTCCAACCAGCAGCTGCTGACTGTGCCCCGAGCCTGGAGCCCGCGGGGTCACACTGCGTGTGCCTCAGCTCCCACCGAACATTGCATCAGCTTTCCTTGCCCTTCAGCCCTGAACTCCAACAACAATCCTTCCAAGGAAAGGACTCTCCGAGGCACCTGCTGCTCACACTCCAGCGTGGCTCAGCCCGAGCCTCCCGCACGTCCTCTCTCGGCTGGCAGAGGCACAGAGAGCAGCTCCCACCTGCCTGGGGCACACGGGGCAGGGGGACAGCAGCTCCCACAGCTCCTACACTGCAAACAAGGGTAAAGGAGCGTGGAACTTGTCACCATCGCTTCTCTCAGCACATGTCAAAATACTGAAATCAGGTCTGATGGCTCAGCAAGGCTAATTTCATCATGTGGGATGGGCCAACTTGCACACGTTCACGGGTTTCCGGTTCTCCAAGCCAGCACTGCAGAGGAGGACAAGGCTCAGGGTAGAATCCCGCTGGATGTGAGCTCTGTTCCCTCTGGTAGCAGGCCTGAAAGCTCTAAAGCACTGTGACACTCAGTCTGTACCAGCAGTAAATCCCAGGAGACAGGAGAGGACACAGAGGAGGTGAAGGCTGAGCTTCTCTCCAGCTTTCTGCAACAGGTTAACACATCCTAGTGTCTTAATGCCTCTCATGCCCACGAACACTGCCAATCCTGAAACTTTCTTCACTATGGCGGGCTTGTCTACACAGGGAAACGACTGCAGAACAAGCTAGGGCACAGATTTAAGCACTAGTATCTATTCTGGTCTCAGCTCTGCTCATAAAAGCACAGAAAAAGCCCTCGTAGCTCCTAAATAGCTTTTTCAATATTCCTTAACGTACCTTTCAGATATTCACATTGCACGTTAAGAGGGCTTGTTTAAAGCACACGAGAGTTCCCTCTCTTGGAGGCAGTGTGTCTGTGTGAGGGCTAGCACAGTTTGGGATAAGTTAATAAATAAGGCTTGCCACCTTTCCCAAGGCATCCCAGGCATTAACACCGAGTGGCAAAGCAGTGCTGGTCCCCAACTGCACAGTTGTCAGAACAACAACCACACAGCACAGCCCCGGAGCTGAGTGAGCCACCAGCATTCTGGAGGGAGAGAGAAATCAATTAAGTCAAGGGATTCAGGACCTCTGGGCTGCTTTGGCCACAGGTCCTTGGAATGGGAAGATTTTGATTCTCAGTAACTATCTAAGCTAAATAGACACAAATATCATATGAAAACATGGCAAAAACTACGGACATCTCTTTTTCTAAGCCAGGATCTTTCCAGCACATGCCACTGCCAGGCTGCCTGCAGCACCTGGATGGACCAACACATCTTGTTGGCTTGTGCATTCACAGTTCATACACTCACAGCTGAGCTCTTCCCCTGTAAAATACTTGTGCAGTGCTTTGCTCAGGCAGTAGGATACATGCAAAGAGCAAACACTATCTGTTCTTACCAGGAGTTCAGTAAGAGTTTGGACTTAAAAATCTCTAATTTCCCTTCTTTTTTCCTCCAAAAGCTCAATCTAGAAACTTATCAACACTTAAGGAGAGAACTGAAAGACTGATTCACTTATTTTACTCTCTGGAAATTTGAATTTTGCAATCAATTTAAAGCAATTCAAAATCTTGTCCTCAGTCCCACTGCAAACACATTTTTTGCAAAACCAGCAGAAATGTAACAAATGCAGGTTGCACATTCCACAAGACCACAATAAAATGTGCAGATTTTCAAGAGAAACTGGTGGTAGAAAATACTTTGAGGAAGCCCATGAGCTATCTGTAGAACAAGTTGCTGACAATTACTACTGAGGTTACAAACTCAGTGGAATTCCAGGAAGGAAATTTTGTGGGAGTGAGGCAATCCCAAACATTACCAAGTGGATAAACTCTTTGGGGTTTAGAGCTGTAGCACACCACTAATAGCTGGCAGCGTGTCAGAGGTGTCTCCACAGGCAGCTTATTCTACAGACTGATGCTCTAGGCTTTATTACAATTTCATGGGAGCACTCAGCTCTGTTCAGGGATTTTTCAGAAGAACCATTCATCCTCATTTATGGCAAATACTTGGCTTCCAGGGAGTTGAGTACCCCTAAAACTTGTAAATGCTGACAGCAGCCTTGCAAACACAGGCTGCCACAAGCCAGGTCAGGTATGCTCACATCGCTCCTCTTTGGGGATGTAGCCTGACCTTTAAACACACATTTCCAAATAAAGAAATAAAAAGTTCTGTGGAGCAGCAGTTCTAATGAGCAGACAGAAATGATCAGCTCCACCTGAGTCCTGCAGCACGGAGATCGAGAAAAACAGCTCACTAATAAAAGGAGAAAACAGCAACAGTCATCTATTTTCACTCACAGCTTACAAAAAGCACAGATCCTAAGTGCCTGTTAATGGTGTTATCAGCACATTAATCAAGCTATCCCTTCAGGACTAGTTAGGGTCTGAAAGGGAAAAAAATAAAAGTTTTAGTAATTTCACCAAACAAGAGCTGAATACTGAGGGTTAATGGGAAATCATTTACTAACCACGGCGCTCTATTATTCTCAGGGATAGCACTTTCTAAAATTATGGGTCCTTGTGGAATAGTATTTTCTGTAATGACCAATCAGCTGGTCTAGAATATATTTTATTGCAGCATCCTCCCAAAGGCATTTACCAGGGAAACATTCCAACTCTGTCTGTATTGCATTTGAAATAATGTTAATACTGTCTCCTTGGCAGGGATACAAATGGACGAGGAGTTTTTCCTGTGTTCCCTCCATTTCTTCCACTACAGCTGACACAAATGTAGGTCTTCCACCACCTGAACTACTGCGGTTCTATTATTTATGTTTTAATGAGTACAGCCTCACAGGCCAGCAGCAGGAATGGAAAGCATGAGGATCTGACTATTTAGTGCACACCAGCCAAGTTAGCATCAACTGAACTAAGAGAAAACCATAAGTACAGTGAGGAGCAGCAGGACTCCAGCAACGTTTTGCTGGGTCAAGAAGAAATATTTCCAGAAGCAGCAACACTATCAACATCAGCCAGTGTATTTGAGTAACACTTTCATGTGCTTCAGCGTTTGAATTCAATTCCTCAACGCAGACCTAAGTTCTGCTAGCAGGGAAACATCATTTAAATGCTGAGAGCTGTCCCAGGACACAGAAAGCTGTGACTGTGTGTCAGCCTGGCACAGACACTGCTGGTGCTGAGCCCCAGGGCACTCCAGCAGTTGGGACGTGGCTGCTCCCCACGGGACAGCTCAGTCACAGCCACAGATCCACAGGGGCCAGACCCACCTGTGCTGAGAGCTGACTGGTGCACACTGGGGCTGCTCCTGGGACCTGTGCTCTGATCCACCTTCATCCAGGGGTACCCACAGATTGTGCTGGAAGGAATTCAACAGCTGAGCTGAGAACAGAAGGACACGGAACTGATGAGAGCCCTTCTCACCCTTCCTCGGTGCTGCAGCTTACACAGGAGCAAGGCAGGCAGTGAGGAATGGGCAAGTTTTCAGAATTGCAGCAGGAGTTCAGAGACTAAATCCTCTTCCCACACATCTTTAGGAGCCCTTTTGCTCCCAATACCAATTCTCTGCACATTCCAGAGAAGTATTTCCTCCTGTCAAGGGCCCCTTGGGACTCCTACTTGTAGGAAAAGCACACTGGCCCTGAACTCAACAAACTTTGTGGTATTTCCCCCTCTAACTTATTTCTGTCCCATTATCTGCTCCACAGAGCTTTGTCCCACCACAAACACCTCTCCCCCTGCAGTGGAAGGACAGGGACACTCATTTCACTCATAGTCTGAAAATGGAGGGTTTGTCACAGTGTAAGAGTTCCAGCATCCAAAAGGGATCAGTTCCTTTGTTCATTCAAAATAACACCAGGTGAGCTTTCCCTGGTGTGTGAAAATGCCAACCCTGGGCAGCAGAGGTTGAGCAACGTGATCAGAATCATCCCCAGCACCACACACAGCATCCCGGACTTGTCCTGCTTCAGTAACAAGTGGCAGGGGGAGGAGAAACAGGGGCAGCACAAGTTTGTTATCAGAACAAATGCTCCTGCAACCAGAGAAAAATTAGAGCTTTGCATTCACACCAGTCTGTGGTGGCTTGAGTGTATCCATGGTAACCCCCATCCTTCAGAAATTCCAGTGTGCATCTACAGGCTGATTCTGCTTCTACATTCCACTGCCACACGAGCAGAACTGAAAGCACTGGAGTGTCAGCTCCATTAATCTGCTTCTCCTTCAGCTCCACAAGTGCATTAGGAGGCAGAAAAGCTCCCTCACATCCACCCTTTAACCCAAATTCTCCAACATGCAGCTGGAATTTCTGGATTACTCCGGTCTTTGACAACAGTATTTATTGTCCTGCACCAGAAGGATGAGCCCTGCAGGATTCTGAACAGTTTGAATGAATTGTTGAGCCCCATTTATTAATGTCTGACTGATACATAAACTTTTCATTATATCAAAAAGGATGAAAATTATTTTATTATATCAATACCATTTTTAAATATTCTTAGCAAGAATATGGTATAGAGCATTTTCTCTGGAAATTTGACAGGTTTAATAACTTTTGTAATCCTGATTTAATCAAAGGCTTCTTGAAGAAAGATTTTTAATGTGGACCTGAAAAAGAAAATGACACTTGCATTTTGAATTCTCTGTAACAAACTGAAGGTTCCCGCTAAGTTGGCTTGCGATTCTCAGCTAATTTTCATGATTGCTTTCAGCAGCATATCAGCACACAAAACTCAGAGTGAAAAGCAATATGTGCAACAATTGCCTGTGCAAATGATGTTTCAGTTACTCAGTGAGCAGGGCCGGGGCAGTGTTCCACCGGAACAGAGCAGCTCGTTTCACCGCGGTGGCATCACACCCTTCAGGAGCTGCGAGGGCAGCGCAGGGAAGGATTCCTGGCTCTGAAGGAGCCGACCCCGTGCTGCCCTTTGTCCCCTCGCTGTGCTGCCCGCACAGCAGCACTGCCGAACGCCTGCCCACACCTCACCCTGCAGAACCTCCTCGTCTGAAACAGGAAATGAATCCAGGGTAAAGCCAACAAACAAAAACCCAACCCCAAAAACCAACCCACAGTGGATAAGGAATTGTTGTTCTTTAAGGAGCTCCTTTTCTCTCAGCTTTGTTCTTGTGCTGCTCTTTATAATTCAAATGTCGTGTGGTGCCAGAAAATGGCAGGAACATCCTTGGAGCAATGCGTGCAATACGGGGCTATTTTTATCAATAAAACATTTCCAGTGATATCTTTGGCAGCACTGGGGCAGCAGCACCCTGGAAACAGGTAAAACCAAGGGAAACCTCCTCTCAATCTCATTTTGGCATCTTTGAAATATCATTTATGTTACCTTTTCTGGTGAAAACAGATGGAGTTAATTGCTGCTTTTTAGTTACTACATAAGCAAAAAAAGCTAAATTACCTTCAGAAGACCTCCATGCATGCAGAGAGCTAGCACAAGCTCTCTGCAGAATACAAATGCAACTTGCCGAGCAACATTTGAATTTTTATATTGTATTTAATTCAAATGCTTAAAATTTGGAAGAAGCTTTTCTTGGGAGGACTTTTGTTCAGTGAAGGAATCAGTTTTGGTATTTACACAACTGCCAGTCATTTTCCAAAGCCATCGTTCTCAGCTCCAGAGCCCAACTGCTACTGCAGTTACATCTAAAGCAGCTTTCCTTTCACCTGATGTGCTCCTACAACATACACAGACACTCACAGAATGCAAGATGGGAAACTTCTTCTATTTACAATGGCAAAAGAAAAAAAAAATAGACAAAAGCTTCTTCTGCTTGCAAGAACAAAAAAGAAATCTTACTAATCCTAAAGAAACTAGAGAAGCTGTAAAATTCTCCATTGCCCTCTTCGGGTGTCCCCTTGATAAGGACTTGCATAAAAAGATAAGAACAGGTGAATATCACTGATTCAGTAAAGGGCTTATTTAATATCTCACCTGCAAAGCCACAGCATCTGTGTTTTGTATCAGAGAAATACTGAGTTAGTTTTGCCTTTCTTCACCTCTTCATTAAAACTCTAAATATCACCACTGTGGCCAGAACACTGGGGGAAATGGATCTGATGTCTGGGGAGTCAAGGCTTAGACAGGAGAATGCTTTTGTCTTTCAAAGTTGCATTAAAATTAAGTGTAACAGAGAAAGGCAAACCAAGAGAATATGAAAGAAAACAGAATAGAAGAATTCAGAAGGTTTGGAAATGTATTTTAATTACAGAGATTGCAGATAAGGTAAATGCAGGGCAGACTTGGGGGATTTCAGTGAAAACCTGACAGGTTTTCAGGTTGCTCAGGCTCGCTGTGCACAAGGCAGTAAATGTTTCATGGTGTTTATTTTGAGTATTTTTACTTGGAGTCAGGTCTTTTGGGTCAGTAAATACCAAGACTAAGTTCCCACACCGTGAGGAGAAGCCAGACAAAGTCCATTCCCATGACCCGTCCCACTGGCTTCAACAAGCATCAATCAGAGCGCGGGCTGTGACCTCGACACCCCCAGGCTCGTCCTCACATAGGGGAAACATTAATCCACAATTCTCCAGCAGTTTGTTTACAGGTTAAGTCAACAACAGTAAATCAGCTGTATCCTTCGGCCAGGTCAGGAACCCAAACTGAAGATCCACACCTAATTATCTGAAACAATAGTTTCACAGAAGGAAATGAAGAATCCAGGTAAAAGCTTGATGGCACAGTGGCAAACAGCCTGTCCCAGCTACAGATCTCCTCTGGAATTTACAGACCTGAGAACTACGTTAGATTGGCTCTAGGCTTCAAGAATATTAATTCCCCAAACCTTCTCCCCATGAGGCATAACTTTATTTCCTTCTAAAATATGACAGACTGGTCCGTGGAAAAGGCAGGAGGCTGAGCCTGTGCTGGTACCCTTGAGAAGGCAGCCCGGATATTTGGAGTCAAGAAGAAATTTCTCCCCCACGGCCCCCAAAGACTGGTGGTACTTTCTTGTTTTTCCAGGAGGAAAGCTGCATGGGAGCAGTAGGGTTTGTTCATAGCTTTGAAGCTATTTGTGATGACTCAGTGCAAATACCTACTTTGGAACACTAATAAACCCCCATAAACACTTGCCAAACCATTCACATGTAGAAATACATTCAAAAACAATCAAAGAAAAGATAGCAAAAATTAAAATGCTTCACATTCTTTTTGAAAAGATGAAAAGGTGAAATGACATGAAAATGCTTCTGCCTCTACCTTGCAGACATCTAGACTGGATTTTATCATCCCTGGGGGGCCAATTGGGTATTTGTACAGTCATTTTCTTTTCGACTGAAACCTTCTGGAATAATCTCAGAGAGGGACGTCTCCTTGCTGGGGGCGGTAAAATTTCATTCATATTCTCCTGTAAACAACTTAACAGCAAATTACCAGTGCATTTCCTTCCCACCAAATCACCTTAGCAACCCCTGCAAAACAGCTCCGAGGGAACTCGGATTTCATGGAGACCTGCAAAAGCCTCCAAAGGAAAAACACCACCTTCGGTAAAACAACAACAGACGCTTTATGTTTTGCTACTTGGAACCTTATAACCCCTCCGAGCCACAGACTGAGGTTCTGAGAAGCAATTGGTTCAGTGTAAAGGTACAAACATTCCCTTTCAGAGCAAAACCCTCTGTCCAAGACACCAGCCTGGTGCTGCCATTGGCCCTGCCCAACACGGCTTTAGACTGAGCCAGGGCAGTGATGGCAACGCTGATCAAACATCACCAGCAGGAACGTTCCTGTCTGAGCTCCTGGTGGGACTCTGCTCACACACCTGGCAGAAGAGCAGCATTTTTTGCTTGAGAGAAACTGAGTCTGAACTGGAGTCAAACCACTGTTTTTCAAAACTTCTCATGGATTGGGAATGCTAAGAAAATTCAGCAGGAAGAACATACATGTGCATACTTGCTTCCCGGCTTCTCAGTGAGATGTATGCTTTTCCCAATTTCCTGTAAGTAATGGATCCCAGATTCTCTGTTCTCCTTTTTTTTCTTCACTATCAGCTTGAGGAATTCTTGACTATTTTGCCAGAGCTCAACCCTGGCTGCAGCTGATTGTTGCCATTCCATAGCCACGGATTTCAGCCAGTGCCTGGCTGGGGTTAACTGGGGTATCCGTATCAAGCAGCTGAAATTCTGAAAATGGCAAAGTTGTTTCCTAGGGTTTTTAAAGAACCTAACTCCTGTGGTGTTGTTAGCCACTTCCTTTCCTGACATATTCAAGATCAACCCTGACTATTTCTAACTGCAATTTTCCCCTATTACATATTGTCCAGGAATCTCACAGGTGAAACCAAGAGGGGCTGCTCAGTGCAAGGCACAGAACCCAGACCCCACAACCTCACTCACAACCTCGGGCAACAAGGCTGCCTCACATTTTAACAACTTGTGCAGAAACCCTGTATTTCCACCAGAATATTCCAGCCTGGAGCACTCAGACAGCTGCTCCTAGTAACCTGTGATTTGAACATTAGCCCTCCTGTGCCACTTGCCGGGGGGACACTGGTTTAGATCCCAAACATGGCACCGACCAGGCTGCTGGGTCGGGTCTCCGTCCCAGCCACACCCGGCACCAGGTCAAACCCCCCACATCTCCCCTCATCAGAGGCTGCCCCTCCATCACAGCAAGAGTTCTACTGGTAGGATTTTTAACTCAGACTGAAGCAAATCATGCTTTTAACTTAGAAATCCTTTGTCAGTGAGGCAGCTGCGCCACCAGAATACAACTCTGGGTTTGGCTTTTTGATCACAATTTTCTCAGCTCCTCTGGATAAAGGCAATGAAATCTGCAGGCCATGTCAAAAACACTATGGCCAACTTTGTAATGAAACAATTCGCTTCCCTTACTTTGAGAACCTTGAATATTTTTGAACTATATGTAATGGGAGATAAGGAAGTGTTTCATTCACCTCTCAAATGGGATTCTAGGAAGGTGCATCTATAGAAAGCTAAAAAGAGCTGCAGTAATTCCAGATGAGACCATGCTCTACCTGAACACACAGCCATTTGCTGTAAGGTTATGCACAATGTGCTTTGAAAAGATGAGGTAGAGCAGCCTAATAAATCCATTTCAATTACAGATCTAACTCAAAGCCCGTTTCTGCCCAGTTCTGAGCAGCACTTTGAAGTCCTAAGGATGAAAGGGTGCTCAGTGTCTGACAGCCCAAGGGCTCTGGCACAAATGAACAAACCATGGACTCCTCACTGACCAGGGCTGGTGCCTCCTGGAGGGATCCCCAGCTTTAAGGGAAAGGTCTCCTGCCCATTCCTTCTGTCCTGTGCTTGGGTATGCAGTGCTGCTGAAAAGACATTCTGGGTCTGGATAACAATAGATCAGATCAAGGAGGGATAAAACAGGCTCAAGAATAGAGTAAACTAAGCTTAGGAAAAAAATGTACCTACAAGAACATGGAAAATGTGCTACATTAAAAAACTGTCCACAGTTTCATTTCCAAGGCCACAAGACACCCAGCAGCACTCAGTAACTACTAATTTCTACCAGCACAGGCCAGAAGAATCAGGTTAACAATTCTCACAACCATTTATAGAGCTGTCAGCCTAAACAATGGCTTTTTTAGTATCTCACCACCAAACCGGAATAACAGATCAGCTTTTCCCTCATGATGTAAAAGCCTCAACAAGGTATGATTTAACTCACCCAAGATCACCATTGCTCAGTAGATTGCTAGTGAGATTTGCAAGTGTTTAGGTAGCCATGAGCACCTTTACTTCAGCACATATTTCGTTACTCAACCACAGTCACAAAGCTGAAAATAATAATCAGCATGGTCAGCTCAGACCCACATGACCCAATGTCCCTCTGCACCCTGCATTTGCTGGGCCAGTCCCTGGTTCATTCCAGCTGCTGAGCAGGGTATTGTTGGGGTTCTGAATAGTAACAGGGACAGACCTCTCTGTGAATAAATACACATTTCTTGTGAGTCAGAACTACCAAAGGGCTTCGCTTCCCTCCCCCATCTTCTTTCCCCTAAATTCTGGAATGCAGAAACACATCATAATTACCCCAAAAGCAGCAGAGGGAACACAGCAAGGAGGAAGTTGGTCGCTCCATATTTCTATTCCTTTGCTTTTTGGTCATGATCCAATGAATGATTGTTTCCACAAAGACTCCCTGTTATCAGTGTGCAGTTAAAGCCTTCCCAGAGAAGTATTCAGATTGTATACAGGCATTCATACTTATGGGGAGAAAATCTTTGCCATTCACTTTAGAACCCCTGCATAAACATTCTGTAATTGTATTCCTTTCTAAGCAGCGAGGTTTTGAGAGGGGGGTAATTTTCTTCTAGTAATTAAATGATATTAAATAGAATAATATAAATATAACAGCTCATAAATATAACAGTAAAGCTTTTATAATTTGCTGTAATAGCCTAGTTTCACATATTGCTTAGTGGAATAACTTAGAAGATTAATGTAAAAAATGCAAAAAATGTGAAGTTCTGAAGTATTGCATGACATGACTGTGCACCTTCCTGACTACCTGCAGCTATGAACACTGGGAAAAAATTGGTAGAGCCATGAAGATTTCATAGAATATCTGCACCTGCCCCTAAAAACCCCAAATTTCTCACAATTACTGAAAGAGTCAGCTATTTCCTGGAGTTCCTGCTTTCCAAAATAATTAGAAACCCTGAGTTTTCAAGAAAGCTTGATCCTTTTGTATTACTTCTGCTGTTGATATGTTCACGTTAAATGCTTTTTCAGCAATAAGAACACAGCTAAAACTACATTTGTTACAGGATTATTTTGAATAACATATAGATAGACTTTCCTGAGTTGTCCAGCATCTGGTAAAAGCTTTTTATTAAGCAAACAGTGGCAGCACTTCAGGTAACCCCTAATATGAATCCAGCAGAGGTGTTCACACCCAGGCAGGGGACACACAGGGCTCCATTTGCCTGAAGGGGAGTGTCGCCCCTCACAGCTCACCTGCCTTCTGTGGGAGCTGCCGTGCTTTGCTCTGGAGCAGCACACAGCCTGACACGCAGGGTGTTTGTAGAGGGGCAGAGGAGTGGGCAGCCCTGCTTGTGTGGGTGAACTCCGGGGGCTGCAGGTCCGGCCGTGGCAGCTGAGGGGGATTCACAGCGCGCTGTCCCGGCTCACCCCGGGCCGACACCGTCCCCTCAGGCCCGGCCGCCATGTTTGCTCCCCTCAGCGCCCACAGCCCGCCCCGCGCCCCACCTGCCCCACGGTCCAAAGTGAACCCCCGAGCTGCTTCTGACCATCAAAAATGGCACCACAGAGCACCAAGTGTTGCTAAGGGCTGACCTGATGTTCACCTGTGTCTGAACCTTGTGGTACCTGTCAGAGCCAGCCAGCCCCAGCCGGCATCCAACAAGTCGCCAACACCGAGCTGAATAAAGGTCATTAATGCACCTCAGCTTCCCGGTGCCATCTAGATACTGCAAAACAAATTTCACAGACCAAGATCATGGTTTTGTTACATTGCCATCTAAAAATCTATTTGGACTCACCTCTGGTGGTTAAAACTTTCCTCCTCAAGACTGGTAAATGACAAACAGTGCCGTTTACATCTGTTTACTCTGATAAACTTGCACCGCTAAGCAGCTACCTTGCATTAATTACATCTAGCCATAACTGCTCCTCAGCACGGGCCGCCTGCTGAGGGTCACAGCACAGGTCTGGCTGTTCAGCGAGGGGAGTCAGGTTTTGTGTCCATCTCCTCAGGTCCCCGAGCGGGATCTGCTCGGGGATCGCCCTGTCTGCAGAGCGAGGCCAGACGGACCTTCCCGGCCCTCCGTCCACAGCGGCAGAGGTTACAGAGGAATAAACTGCAGCACAAGGGTGGTGCACGGACGTACTCTGAGAATGACTGCACAGAACAGCAGAGCCTGCACAGTCTGGAAGCGGGAACTGCTCCTCACACAACATGTAATTTCCATTTTTTATTAGGCAGGTCTTCTCACACGTTTCCTCATTAGTTCACCACAGGATCATTGATTTTATTGCTGTGAGCTTATCTTAATTGCACTAAAACAAATGTTTCGGGTATCAGGGACTGTCACAGTAACCATTTCCTCCAGTCTGTGTTTCCTTTACCCCCTTCCCACAGCTGGGTTCCAGAATTTGCTTTCTGCAGTGAATATGCTGGGAGATCACAATGTACTTTACAAAATGTAAAGCATTTCATACTTTTCAAAATGTAAAACAAATAGATGATGCATTAAATCTAATGACTGACTTTGTGCTTTCATTTTAATCTCCTTTTACTTAAATTGAAACTGATGGAAAGTACTCAGCACAAAATCAGAGTGTTTGGTGGGTGCCTTTCTCAGCCACTTGCAGCACAGCTCCATGTCCCACCTCCTGCTTATATGTGAGTTCTGCAAAGACCTTAGAACAGCTTTCTCTACACTCACCATTACCAGCGACACTAGTATCAGTGATCCAAATATTTCACATGTTAACCCTCACAGGGCAGTGTGCAGGAGAACTCTGTGCAGAACAAGCCTGAATAAACCACCTTCCTCCACTTGGTCTCATTCAGCACACCCTTAAGCAGGAACGTTCCACAAAATTAAAGTTCTTCAGATCCTGTTCTCTGGGCTTTGAGGCTATTTATTCTGGACACAACCCCCCAAAAAACCAAAAATCAACCCAAACCCAAACCAAAACAAACAAAACCCAAAACTAACCAACCAACCAAACAAACAAACAAAAAACCCAAAACAAACAAACAAAAATGCAAACAATAAAAAAAGATAATCCCTTTGCCACTTAATGTGAAGTAGAATTAACAAATTTTGAAAATTAATAAAGAGAACACAGTTGAATGCGTTTGTGAGGCCTCTGTGGCTCTCCCTGTTGTGGAGCAGTCACAGGCCGCCCCACTCCGTGTTCCTGTGCCTCCCACATTTCTTTACTTCCTTCAATTGACTTCTCTTTGTGCTACTTCTTGCTCAGATCCCCAAAGGATCCCAATTTGTATCTTAATCATCTTTTTTACTTCCTTCTTCAAATGGCTTGTTCTCCATTCAGCTGCTCCCCCAAGTGCCACAGCTCCTCCTCCTGTCCCCCAGGGCCCTGCTCTGTCCCTGCTCGTCTCCCGCTCCCCTTCCCTGGCTCCAGCTCACACCCACTGTCCTCCTCCTGACCTGACTTTGTAACCCCTCAGGCAGCCAGGACTGTGCTTTCTCCACCTCTCCTTACCACCAGGCATGAGCTCATCCCCAGCCCTACTTTTTAACATCATCGCTCAAAAATTTTTCCTCCTAAACTTCATTGCCAAAACGATCCACACTGTGTTAATTTTGTGCCTCATTCCCTGCACCTCCCTTCCCATGGGAACTTGGCCATACCATCTCTCCTCTTTTAGTGCATCTAAATGAAGCTGCAAAATTATTTTGGTGTTGTGCCCTTCTCTGTTGTGGCTTCTCGACTTTCTCCAAAGAACCAGCAAGATTCTGTTTGCTGGTTAGGCCTTACCTTTTAATTCCTGTCTTGCAAAGACCTGCAAAATAAAATGATAAAAAAGGAGATTAAGTAACACACCCATGCATGCACACTCTGGAATTCCTGCCCTCAGCCAGTGTGGCTGCTCCTAGGCAGGACAACAGCCATCCATGATACCTGTGTTCCTGGCCTGTATGTTCCAGCACAGGTGCGAGGGAGAGATATTAAAGGCAGTGAAAAATTCACAATAAACCCTCCTAGTTTCATCAGGAAAACCGGAAAAAAAGCGCTTTTTTTCTGTCAAATATGCTACTGTTTTAATATTTTATTAATTTCAGCTCATTCTCTGAGAAAAAAAAATCAAAACATAGAATTGAAAACCATTGAAACGAAATATTAGTTCTTAAAAATATTTCTCAGCCAAACTCTTTAGTTAATTCAACTTAATCCAAACCCAATTTTTTTGTTGCACTTACTGTTCACATAAGTCTATCCAGAGTCAGATTCCTAGGATTGTTGCCATGAATAGACTCACATTCACAGGCATGGGAGGCACAGTGGAAAAGGTGGAAGCACAGTGTATTGTGAACCTTCTCTGCCAGGCCCAGCACTTCACACTTACAGCCCTCAAGTTCCGTGGCCAGGTTCCTCACTCGCAGTGCAGGGATAGGGTGGATACTCCTCCCATTCTCCAGGGCTCACAGACCTTGGACTGAGCTCCTTAACCTCTTGGCATTGTGTCCCACATCCCATCCTAATAAAGCAGTGTTGTAAAGAACAGTATCAGAGATGAGGTAATGTCATTTACCAGGGCCGGAAGGAAGGTTTTCCTGTTTGTGCCTGAAGTCCACTGCAAACATCCCCATGAGGCTATGGAAAAGTGATGTGGGCACTGCACACAGTTGGCAAGGGGCTGAGCCAGGCAGGAGGCCCACAGCTAAAGACATTGAAGAAAAGGTTAGCAGTGAGAGAAGAATTTTTTTTTACTTTTATCCTTTCTTCTTTTCAATGTACAAACAGCAAACAATGGGGAGAAATCCCAGCATTCACGAGAGCAGGGACACAGCTCCATGAATGGGGGAGAAAACACAGCCAGCTGATGTGGGACATGCATTAGCCGAGGAAGGATCCTAACAGGGGTTATTTGTGTGTGAAACGGGCTCTGACAGCTCAGGAGAGGAAATCAGAGGATTAAAAATGCATAGAGAAAATAAATGATAGAAGAATTAAGCTGCAACAGAGGAGTGGATGAGGATGCTGTACAGAGACTTCAGGAGCTGCATCCTGGGGAGAGGAGTCATCTACAGAAACATCATCACAAGGAAAAACATCATTAACCTTGATCATGAGCAGACTGTACATTTAAATGAAAAGTTAAGTTAAAAAAAAGATGCAAACACACGCCTGTAATTAAATATTCCATAAGGTAACATTGTGGAGAAGTTCAAGGGAGCAGTGAGAGGACTCAGCAGGGAGTTACATAGGGAGGAAGCACCACATTTTTTATATTCTAGTGTAAGATGGGAATTTGCTTTCTATTTTTTTTCCTTAAAGGGAGCTGAGGGGCAGAGCTGCTGGAGAGGCTGCAGGGCCCGACTGACCGAGCAGCACGGACAGACACGCTGTGCCCAACTACCACACCAAACAGCTGGGGCTGGAGAGCCAGCAAAGGACTGCTTGCCTGGGTAACATTTCCTGGTTTACCTCACCCTGGGAAGATAGCTTCAATTAAACAGATCTTTCCTAAACATGGAAAATGCCTCTTTCAGCTGTATTTTCTGTGACAAATCTCACAACTATGGAGGCAGGACCTGCTCCTGCTGCAGGAGTGACACATTTCCCATCTGGTCTGGCTCTCACAGGAGCACACTGAGGGTACATTCATTGGATTTCCACAAGCAGAAACACGTCTGCTTTATAAAACAGGGATAGGGATACACCTGTCACAGGTGGCCAGATCTCCAGGCCTGTTTCCGAGTGCTGTCTATGAGATTCCCAACTAACATGGCTGGAAATAACAGACCGAAAGGATGTTCCAAGGGATACAGCTTTCCCCAATTCTGTTCCCATTGACTTGAACAAGGAGGATTTGAAAACCCAACAGCCAGTGTAAAAGCATCACACCTCTGTGTCCCAAGGCTGCCATCCAGGTTTCCCTGGGCACCTGCAGTTCTCAGGGAACATGGGCAGCATGACTGTCAAAAGGAAAAACTGAGATTTAAAAAAATTGAAGAGAATGGGGCGGGACAACAGGAGGAGACACACACCCCCTGCAGATACTCAAATTGCAACCTGCAGACAACTTCAGATTAAACCCCAAAACTGACCAGTGACCAAGGCCCGTTTTGATGAAGTATGAGTGGAGATGTACAGATTTATTCAGGCCTGAGAGCTAATTGCATCCTCCAAACAGTCTAATATGCAGCCAAATGGGGTCTCTAATTACCAAGTAGTCATTGGCTTCACAGACTCCCTCAGACAAAACCAAAACCCAAATCTTTCAATGCTGGAACAAAGAGGGAAATGGCACTGGATCATAAAGCTGTTTGACCTGGGTTCTACACCGAAATAAAAAGAAATCAAAATTAGAAATGCACATGTCCTTCCTACCTCTGAGAGCAGCCGGCACCCGAGCGCCGTGGGTGCCACCTCTCCCGATGGGGAGCGACAGGGAGCCAATTTCTGTCACCTCAGTGACAGCCCATTGACAGCGTCTATCGGCAGGCACGCTTTGGGGCTGGGACAAGCACCAGCAGGTTAATTAGCAGCTTTCGCCAAATGGAAAGTAGCAGCATTCCAGACAGACCATGTTATTTGTGAACTTGTGGGGTTTTAGCAGCAGTGCAACAGGAACAAAAGAGCAACTTTAAAGAAAAAGGTGTCGAGAGGACGAACATGAGGAGTTCAGATCATCGCGGGGACCTTCGAGCATCTCTTGCTATTTCCAAATGCACTGGGAAACGATCCAGCTCACCCAACAAATATTGGTAAAGATGAAGGGGTTTTTAAAAAATAAGCACAATAGAAATAAGTATTTCAGCCAAAGGAACTGCGCTTCGACAAAAATTACTACTATTGCTGGTGTTCCTTGGTTTCAGCCTTTCAAATGACAATAGTGGCACTCCACTTCCCACCTTTCTCCTTGGTTCTCCCAATGATATGTCATGAAGATGGTGTACAATTATTGTGAGCTATTAATTAACTCTCTGAATCAACAAACTTCAGTCAAATTGACATCAGGGACCTGACAGTCTTACACATAAGTACACCTTTCACAGGCACGTCTCCAGCTTGTGAAAGGGGCTGACAAATAAAGCTCAGGGGGGAGTTCTCCAACCAAAACGAACCACAGATCTGATTTTAAGGAATTTGAGGTGACAGATGGCATTCTTCCTGTTCTAATGTTAGTTTGCATTTGTTGAAAATTGCAAAAAATTAGAAGAGGTGCTACAAGCCAAGCAGCCTGATATAAAAATGGAAACAAACTGTCAGGATCCTTTCCTTGTGTGATAAGGCTGGAGTTTGCATTGCTGGAAAGAGGGAATGAGTATTTTTCACTGAAGAACATCGAGTTTTATTGGTGGTCCTCCAGCAGCTCATCCTGCCTATGATGGAAAGACGCACATGCATCAAATATTAAATTCAATGTTAACTCAAATATTACTCAGCTGGTAGAAAATAGAAATGTAACGGGAAGTTAGTTACGATTCCTAGGTTTAATTGAAAACAATGTGTAAAAACAAATCAAGCACCATGACAGCCTGGACAAATTCTGAACAGGACTCTGTGGTCCAGCTGCCTCACAGCCTAGTCTGCTTTGTGGAGAAGTTCATCAGCACCCACTAATCTTGGTTTACATCAGGCATACCACTCACATCCTTATAACTGGAATGCTTCAGGGGAGGAAAGGAGAGGGGCTATAAATGCCAGGTGGATTTAAAACAAAAATTCTGTCTTCCTCTCATGCCCAGTGACATCTAGAAAGGATGGAAGACTCACAGAGTGAGTGCTTTCCGCTCTGTAGGGTGTGAAGTTTGCCATGGTTCACATGCTGGTGGGTACTTCTAAGAGCCAGGAGCATCCTCATCAATCCTCTGTCTCATTTTCTGTAACTGCCTTCCAAAGCCTTCAATCAGGCTGAGAAAAATAGACATGACACCCCCAGCCTACACAAGGAGTGAAGGTGACAGAGCAATCTGCACTCTGTCCTTGCACTGGGAGACAGAGAGCTCTTGCATTAGTAGGGTCTGGAAATAATTGCCCAGCCCTGGCTGGGGGGCACTGGATCATTTTCTGCTTGGAAAGATGAGGGAAAAATGCTCCCTTCTGACATTCAGTTAGGAGAGCTGTTTGGTGTCAAAGCGCTGAGGGAGTTTAGGGGACCAGTTATTGCTGCTTTCTGCATAATTCTGAATTTGCTGCTCTAATGAGCCCTTCTCTAGACTCTCCACGACTGTCACTCAGCTCGGTGAAAATGGCTTGGCCTGACAAATCCTGTTAAGCCTCAGAAATGAAATGAGATCTGAAAATGCCCAAGTCCACACCCGTCACTCCCCATGCTGCTCTGTGTTAGTCAAGCACGCTTGGAGCCCACAGCAAAGCCAGAGCTGCCACCCGGGACCACCAGGAGCCATTCCCTGGGCCTGAGGATGGCAGGGGCTCCCCACTCCTTGGGATCACCCAGAGAATAGGAACAATTAGCAAGGACACAGCTAATTAGAGCAGAGGGCATTCCATGCATTTATTCTGCAGATGGAACCGCCAGGTAAGAGGCAAAGACGTAGGACTGTTTAGATTCCCTAACTCTGCCCCACTAAAGCCTTTTCCCTACAGCCCATCAGCAGGAGTCCTGGCCTGTCTTCACCTTCCACTGGCCAGCTGCAAAAAGAAAGTTAAAAAATACAGTATTTATGGGAAGAAAGAAAAAAGTAATGAACTGGGTGGCTTTTGGCATTGTCCTGTCTGTGACAGTTAAGCAGGAAACGCTGGAGTTGAGGGGAACATTCGGATAAAGCTTTGGATTAAAGGCCTTTCTTCAGATCCCCTGAAGCAAAGCATGCTTCCAGGAATTGATTCTGACAGTTACATTTTTAATAATTTATTTGAACTAAAAGATCTCTCAAGTAGCAGACAAAAAAAACCCACAACCAACCAACTAGTAGGGGCACGAAAAAAGTTAACTAAAAGAAAACACCAGGGGAAGTTGAATTCTACAGTGCTGATTTTAGAGCTGCAAAATAAGAACTGACCATTGAGTATTTTCTTGCACATCATAAGTTGACCAAGAGCAAAAATAGCATGAGAACATCTAGGAAGTCACCTTTAGGTGCAGACTAAGACCAACATAAACCGTAATGAGCTCATGGCAACTGCAGGGATAACCCACGTGGAGGCTGGCAGAGACTGAATGATGAGACCCACAAGAAGCCCAAAACCCTGGAGACTCACCTGCTTCCAGGTGTCCAAACCCCAGTCCCTGCCAGCCACCTCAGAGTGGCCAAAGGGGCCACTTTGCACCTGGAAGACAATGATGGTGAATAGAAAGTTCACCTGTCTCAGGGTTTTCCTCTATTTGATACCCCCTGTAGCCTTTGAAAGGATTTCCTTTGAGTTGGAAAGCTCCTGCTGGGCTCCCTGGGTGAGAATTCCTGGCCATCACACCTCTCCCCGTCACCTCCACCCAACAGCTCCCACCTCCCCGTCCCAGCTGCCAGATTTAATCTGCTCCCACTTGGGAAGTGCCCTGCTAGTCTCTCTCTTCCATCCAGGCAGGCTGAGTGAAGAAGATGCTCTCTGAAGGCTGCTGGCGGTGCTGCTGGCTCGGAGCGGGAGGGGCACCGGCCGCAGACGGGCTCAGAGGCAGCTGCAGAGGTCACACAGGTCACCAGTGACGTGCTCTCCCAGCACAGCTGCAGCATGTGATTCTCACAGGAGTTCAGTGATTTGATGTGGGCAGTGGGGCCACGTCAGCATTTAAACCAGATGACAGTCTCTGTGTCCCAGCGGCGTGGGTCAGAAACGCCGACCGCCAGAGAGCTGCCGGGCCTGCTCCAGCTGCTCTGGCAGAGCCTCCCCGTGCAACTGCAGCAAAACATCTCACCACTTCTGTGGTGTCCTTCTCTTCTTAACCCCAACAGCTCCACAGACTCGAGTTTTCCCTCAGTGCAGCCACAGAGGTACAGAAGCACATCATACACTACGGGGTGCAGCTCTCACTTCCCGTAACAATAACCCAGCACCATTATGTTCTGCAAGTGGGTTTCCACGTCAGGACATCCCTGCACTCAGACAGCTCCCAACAGCTGCCCAGAGAGGGTCCCTGCCCCTGGCCCCCCGTGGCTGAGCCCAGTGCCCCGCAGAGCTGTGGGGAAAGTGGGAGTACTCACAGAGCAGCTCCGCTGGCAGGTAGCTGAAGGTGCTCACCTGTGTGGCACCTGGGCAGGTTCACCAGAGCAGCTAATCCTGGAGGGGATCTGCATCCCCACATCACCGCTGCACCGGTACTTCCACGCTTACCTCTGTGCTTTGTCCCACACAGCAACTCACAACATACATGTAAACCTGAGAACAACCCGTGTGACCCGGTGCCACAAACACGGGCTCTGCTGGGTGCATCAGCCAGGCAAGGCCAGTGCACAGCAATCCTACAGAGGGAAGTCTGGGAGAGTACAGAGACAGGTTGTTCATTCATGGTACTTTTGCAATAAATCAGAAAAGAAGCCCAAACAAACTCCCAGTGGCCTCCTTTCCCTCACTCCTCCTTTGGGAAAGCAGCTCTCCTGGAAAAGGGAAGCCTTGCTCTTTACTGCTGGCGAATGTGCTCAGTGTGGCACAACCCCCCCGTTCTTGTCCCGCTCTCTGGGCCTCCTTTCAGAGCCGGCAGCAGCCGGCGAGGAGCGAGAGCAGCATCAGCAGCAGGACAGGAAAGCTGCAGCGGATCCGCCCTTCCTTCCTGCGCGCCCGGCCAAGTCCCACACCCGGCACGGGCACCGGCCGTGCTGAGCCGAGCACTCCGCGGCTAAATTTAGTCCTCATCTCACACAGCCGTTTCGCAGAATCTCTGAAAAGCTGCCGCGGTTGTTGAGTCAAAGCTTGAGCAACACATGGTAGGGAAACCACCCAGATTTCTCCTTATCGTAGCATTTTTCTAATCCTGGACTTTACCTTGCCCTTAAGGAAATGAGAGGCACAGACTACCAGGAGCCCTGTTTGGACCCCCGAAGCTCACTACTTAGTTCATCATTTGCAAAGAATAACCAGCCTCTGAAACCACTGCTGTGCAAGGGTTACAACGTGCTGAAAGCCTGTAAGGGTGGAGCTGGCGCTGCAGATGATAGACCTGGCACACCTGGTTCCCCTGACACAGCGGAGTTCTGAAGAGAACCCGTTCCATGCATTACTCTTTTCACTGATTTTCTGTTACAACCCCCCGCACATCATCCTCCAGCAAGCAAACTTTAACAGTTAGCTGTGACCAAGATTTTTTTCTTCATAGTTAGTGTTGCATTTTTTGAATGACTGAAAGCCACCCATCCCCAGGAGCCACTTTTCCATGTGCCGGGTGAGAGATCATGTTTGGGAATTTCCTATTGCCAGACCCAGCTAAAACAGGACTGACCTGCCAGCGACCTGTGGTCACAGACACCTTCCTCTGCACCCTGGGGCAGAGCAGAGTGGCTGAAAAGTGCTTGTTCTTCCTGCCAGTAATAAAAAATCCACTCTAAACCACCCCCAGACCCTCCCCTCGGGCTGCACTGTGTGGCTGAGCACGTGGCTCCAGGCAGGAGCCTGAACTGAACCGTTCCATCAGCTCCAGCTCTAGCCCTGTGTGTTAGAGCAAGGTCCTGCACACATGGCAGACTGGCAACGTTGTCATTCCCACTCACTGTAATTTCTCTTTGCTTTCCAATGGTATCATTTAGGATCTATTTTTATTCAAATCCCCGTGAGACCCACTCAGGTCTATAAAGCCCAACTGGAAACTCTTTAGCTCAGCAGGAGCATGACAGCAGAAGTAAACAAACTAAGAGGGTGTATTTTTCTTGGCTATTTACCCCACTGCTGTTAGGAATTACAGGCAGACTGAACAGTCACATCTTTTTCCTATTCCAGCTTTTCCCAGGCTGATTTGCTGCATAACCCAAGAAGCAAATCTCTCAGTTGCCACTTGTAGGTGTGCTCTGAACTCCCACCACCCGACAGACACATCGGCCGCAACAACAGCACAGCACTCGCACCTCTGGAGCAGTGGGGGAGCGAGGTGACACATGCCAGCTTCTTTCCTCCATTTACCCTGGCCCAGCCTCACCAGCAGCTGAAACAGCCTGGCCTACTGTTCATCAGGTTTCTAATGCTACTGATGTTGGCTTAAGTTCACACAGGAGGGTGGGATCCAGAGCTGGTGTAAATGTGCCATCCTGGGCCCAGGAACCCAGCAGCATTCCCAGTTAGTCCTGGTCTTTTTTTGGTTTTGTTTGGTTGTTGGGCTTGTGTGTGTGACTAAAATCTGCTGGGCAGACTCCTTAATCACAGAATCACAGGTTGGTTTGGTTGGAAGGGACCTTAAACCTGAGCATCCAGGCTCAGCTGAACTCTCAGTGTTAATGTGCAGGCCAGCTGTAATGGCAAATACTTTGACTATTTATCCACTCTGTGCAAGTGCAAATCAGCCTTTCCTCACCTTTTCATTTTCTAAGAAAATCAGTCCCTCTTCCAATATTCCCAAGAGTCATTCAGTGCTGTCAATGGGGTGGCACTGAAAAAATTACCAATCACTAATGGAATTACCTGTGATCCTCTGCAGCCACTTGAGACAAGCTATAAAAATTCCCCAGCCCCACCCCACAGGAGAGGAGCTGGTAGGTCCAGGACACTTCAAGGTGCTGGGAAAGACCCCACTGGGGTCTGAATGGACCCAGGAAAGATCAAAGTGCCCCCGTGTTGGGGTGTGTGACCAAAGCCCCATCCCAGACAGGCAGCAGGGACAGCACAACTCTCAGGGAAGCTGGTGAGACTCAACAAAAAGATTATTAAGGAGAAAGCCTGAGTTTGGGTTAAACAGGAACACGGGCAGCTTAGAATAAAGATCAGCATTGCTAAAATAAAGGAGGAAGGAGCCGTTCTCACCAAGCCTCTCTCCCGCCCCTCATTTGCATTTCCCGATGCCAGCTCCCTGCTACAGCATGGGAACCGTCGGCCCAAGTGATGGATCTGCAGGTTTCTATGGTGATCAGCACAGAAATTGCTGCCCAGCCGTGTGTGAAGGGAAACATCCGTGTCAGAAACTGGGGATTCTACGCCGAGAGAAAACCCTGCCCTGGATCGGGGGTGGGGGGTTGTGCTCACGGCAGAAACCCAGCACTCACCAACCTGGGCTGTGCAGGACAGTGCAGGGAGGTGGGGACTCAAAAGAGGACAAAAATCCCTATAAAAATAATAGCAGTTACCACTAAATAATTTCACAGCATCATTAAAAAATATCAATACATGCAAAGTATGTAATATTTCTAAATATCTGAAATATCCATTTCCTCTCATCCTGTCCCTTGTTCCCTGAACCTCCTTTTCTCCAGGCTGAGCCCCCCCATCAAGGCCATGTCTGCCAAGAGCTGCATGGAAAGAATGGATGAGAATCTTTATTACAGCCCCCCTCCAGTCAGGAAAACAACTCTGCACATGTATGTGTTGGTGAACACCCCTGTAAGACAGCAGTTGTTGTGAAGAGCTCTTTTGAGAAATTAAACCCAAGAGGAGGGTTTTCTTCCTTAAATCAAGTATGACTTGTGTTAATGAAACTGCAAAGCATGTAATGGTTGATCTCCAACAGCACGTGTCAGCTACAGTCAGGAGAAGAGGGCAAGTGACAAGTGGTAAAAAGGGATTAAATTAATGTACTTGGTAACTGCTGATTGTAGAAGGGTCTGAGTTCATGTTCACCGTCCTCATGAACCATGGCACAAACCCAGGTGTTTATAAAAGTGTTAGTCCCTTACAGACCTTCATGTAAATCATAAAGCAAGGGAGAGAGGGTTGGCAAAAATAACCTCAAATTCCAAATGCCACACTCTTTAGACAGAAGCACTGATTCCATCTATTTAGGGTATTCCCAAAAGGGAAGTGGATAATAAAAATGAACACTGGCAACAAGACAAACCTCATTAATCGATCCAGACTAAGCCACTGGCTGGCACTTCCCAGCTGAGAAACATCAAGTACCTTCCTCTTGAAAACCTTCCCTGGTGCTGTCTGGGAAGGTGATGGGCTAACACCACGAGTTAATGCACTTATTCCTTTCAGGAATCAAACCTGGAACTTGTCAATTCAATACAACTTGGAATAGACACTGATCTAAGTTTAAAAAAAAATTAAATAAAGGCATATTTCTTCTCAGTTTTTACCCAAACAGGCTCAGAAACACTAGCCAGTCTGGCAAAACATAAATGGAGAAACATAAATGCCAACTCCTAAACTTATTAGGGAATTAGCATGGCTGAGAAGGAGGACAGAATACACACAATGATTTTCTTTTCTGAAGTCGTTTGCTGCAGCTCCCAAGGCTGAATGAAGCAGCTGCAAAGCTCCCAAGAGCAGCTGCTCCCGCAGGCTCTGCCCGCGCAGGCACCGCGTCCCGGCCCCGCGCAGGAGCCCCCGGGGTGGCCTGGCCTGCCCACAGCACTGGGAGCGTCCCTTTGTCACCCAGAGCCACACGATGCCCTTGTCCTCCCACAGCAACCTCAGGAGCTTTATATTTCCATATTTCTGTTTTGTCCTGTACGATGGCAGCGCACAGACAGGAGGACAGTGAGAGATGGGCTTCGTCAGGCACCGCCTCAGCAGCTGCTGGAGCTCAGATCTGCTGCCCAGGAACCCTCATACAGAGAACCAGCAGCTCTTGACAATGTCATTTTATACCAGTTATACAACCAGCTGTATGAACACATGGGGGAACCTGGTGTTACAGACCTGTAACACCAGAAGATGCTACGAGCACCTGACCAGAAGAAATTGCCTCTGGGAAAGCTGCGAGTATGGAGAGTGAAACCCAAGGATAGGGTTATGGCACCACTCCTGCTCCCCCAGACACACCTGAAAACACACAGAAGAGACATGTATTCAACATACCTGATCAATAAATGGTAGAGATCAGTAGCCATAAACAATAAATCTATGGAGTTGTTTAGTGTTATCTTCCAAATAATTCAATACCCATAAACCTTTCAACAGACAAAGGGAAGTCAGCAGTGTGGCGACAGCTTCTCATCAGAACAAACCCTTTTAACACCTTAAACCCTGAACACTGATCAGCATTTACTGCTTAGAACTGAAGTCTGTAAGTTCCCTGACTGTGGCACAGCCCGAGGCCGTCCATCCCACCCACACTCCGGTGAGGGCATCGCGGTTCATCCCCTGGCTCTGCCAGAGCAGGGCAGAGCTGCACTCACACCCAGTGAACTGCCCCATGACTGGGAATGTCACTATTGATAACCTGTGTGTGAACCTGGAGCCTGGCATTCAGCACTGCAGCATTCCCTGCATCCTCCATCACACCCAGGCAGGTGAGGCTGCGTCCTGGGGGCACTTCTGCAGCCCCCACCCCATCCCCGAGGGGTTTGCCCTGGGGGGACTGAGGGGGCTGCAGCTGAACAGAGCATTCACCCACTCCAAGTTCAGAGGGATACCATGTGCTTCCTTCTCAGCACCCCCAACGGGACCCCCAGCACTGCCAATCTCTTCTGCTGGGGTAGAATGGGAGGAAGCAGAAGTGTGAGTGAGAGGGAAGAGCTGAGGGAGCCAAAAACAGATATGTGTCCTGAGATCTTCTAACGCTTCCCTTGCAGAGCCATGAAGGCAGGAGGCACAAGCACTGACCAGAGGGAGCAGAGGAAGGAGCACAGTGAGACCCCCGAACATGGGGTGCGAGCTGGGGGTGCTGGGGCAGGGGAGGCTCCACCGCTCCTCAGCCTCCCAAGGTCTGCTGGGAACAGGCTGAGCTGAGCCTGCCTGGAGTTCTCCATGCACAACACCAACTGGGGAGACAAGAGCCCCCCAGATGGCCACCCCTGGCTCTAATCTCCAGGCAACAGGTTTCCTGGAGGGGACACCCCAACACCTGCTGGCAGGGCTGGAGCAGCAGATCCAGGAGCAGGAGCCCCAGCCCAGCCATCAGAGCTGATCCCAGCCTTGCTAAAACCCATCCTCAGGGCAACATCAGCCTCCCATCACTGCAAAACAAGGGGCTGGCATGGTGTCTCCCAGAGACAGGCTGCATAAATCAAAATCTGATTATGCTACATCTTGAATGTTAGATTTTCCACAAGATGGTGAAGCACAGCGATATATAATCTGTTTTGCATTGAATTAATTGAAATAAATTATCATAATCCTCCCTGAGTCTTGCGATCACTATTTTTCAGATTGAACCTTCCCTGAAGATTTAAAAAAAAAACAACTTGCTTTTTCCATAAGGATAGTTACTAGACTTAAAAATAATACCTGCCCTTGGAAGAAAGCTGGAGCCCTGGCTGAGGACACACCTCGTTACCTGTTACACACCATAACGCAGGAGGGAAATGTTCCCTTTTCCTCCCCACTGCTGGCTCAGCCCTTTGTTAATTTGGTAAGTGCTGTGATGGATCCCACAAAAGGCCGTTTTGAAGTCAGCGTGTTTCATCTTGCAAAGACATTGATTCGAAATTGACCCCATTTCAAGTGAATAAAAATTGTAACAGTTTCAAATTAATTCAATTTTGAGCCTACTCAAATCACACGTTTTCCATCCAACCTCTGGATCCCAGAGAGTATATCCAGTTCTCTTCAGAGTGGAGGGTGGGGCCACACAAAGGAACTCATACTTCTCTTTGCAAAGTTGCTGCAGTCTAGCACTGACACCAGAGCAACACAGCAGTTGCTCACTGGAGTACAGAACTGAAATCTGTTTTTCTTTTAATTTTGGAACACGTATGTTTCCATCTATGTGACCGTGTCCCCTGCAGTGACCCACAGACTCAGGCTCACCCAGTTCCTCAGTGCAGAGGAGGCAGCAGGGCAGGAGGGAAAGGCAAGCTCAGGGCACCTTTGTTCTCCCTCCAGTTCTGACATAGTTCAGGGGCTTATGTAGCTCTTGGCATCAGCTGAAAAATCAAAAGAACCCAGTGGCGGCCCCGTCTCAGTCCTGCTCTCGGATACAGCCCCGAGCAGCTGCAGAGCTCGGGATGCACCTCCAGCCCCACTCCCAGTGTCCTGGGCACTCCCTGGCACTGCTCCAGCTGGGATGCTGCTCATCCCACGGGGAGCACCAGGCCTTGCCAATGCAGGGCACACAACTGCCAAAAATGTAGGCAACAGGCAGCCCTGTGCTCTCAGTGCTGCTGGCACAGGAGAGCAGCAACAGCTCCACAAAGATCCCACGGGGCTTCTCTTCCTTCCTGGCCACTACCCCGAGTGTTCCACCATATCTCTTTCTTCTGAAACAACCATATTAAAAATACTAATTATATACCTGTTGGCATTTCAAGATGGATTCACAATATACATAAACCCAGTATGACTTCAAGATAAGAAACACCCACAGAAGGGGGATAAAATAAATAAAGTTTACATTACAGACATCTGAAAAGCCAGCTAAAGGCACAGGGGAGGGAAGGTTTTCTTTTATAACAAAATTACAACTTTGAAATAGGAAAAAGATCACATTCCTAGGAGTGTGTGACATATTCAAATGCAGGCTGGGGTTAAATTTGCTTAAAAAAGGCCTTGATTTCAGTGGGGTTACAAAAGAACAGGGACTTCACTATGCATACATGTATAGAATCAGAGAGTAAGTGAAGTTCAGACTCAAACAGCGTTGGTACACAAACCCAACTGCAGTCATGAAGTTATATTAACAATTCTGTTGTAGGCACTCAGGATGCCCAACACATTTGTTTAGGTGTGTTTACATCCTGGAATAGCCCAGTTTGTGTCTGCATATGAGTATGAACAAACATGTTTGCCAAAGGAACTCCATTCCCCATCAGTTAATCGCTGTTCACCACTGAGTGCTGGAAACCCGGAGCGAGGACAGTGCAACACCTGAACTGCTGCCACCATGGCACAGTGAGCAACTCCAGCCTCATAAAGCCTATCAAGAATCCAGAAATATCTGTCCCTGAGCTCTCAGCAGTTCAGTCCAGACAGCTTTGGCTCCATGTGTCCATCACAAGGCACACAGAGGTGACACCAGCCTGTTCCCTCTGCAGACAGTGCTGCCCACAAACCTTTCTGACGAGTCAGACAGGTCACTGTCCCTGCCACAGGTGAAGGCTGCACACCTTTAATCACCACGGGGACCTTCTGGTTTAGCAGTGCCGAAAATTAATCTGTGCCAGGTCAAAAGTGATTGAAAAGAGTCCAGTAAACTCTTTTTAGGTGCTCATAATTGGCTAAATAAACACGCACCGACCTTTCTGTGCTACTGGTCTGATACTGAGCGAGTGCAGGCACACAGTTCCTGATTATCTGTGCTGGCAGGAGAAAAATGTGGATGTTTCCCAAATTGTGGACACCAGATACAACTTTGTACGTCTGCATAAATATTTATGCTCAGCGATCTGTAACTGTCACTGCAGAGGCTGAAGTACAGCAACACTGTAAGGGAATAAATGCCTCAGTATCTGTGAACTCTAATTTACCCCAGGCTGACCCAGTTCTTTGGGAAATAAGCTTTTTCAAGCCGTTTCTTTGCTGAGAGTCCAGGCCTTGGAAATAGCTTAAACATACAGTGCTCTCCATAAACTTTATTGCAAAAACATGTGGAGTGCATGGCATGTATTTCTGGAATCTGGGCAGCTTGTGCTATACAGAAACTCAGATGTGAATCTCCTCCTTATTTTTTCCTTTAATTAAAGGGAAAACCAAAGGACTCAACAACCCAAGGGAAAGCAAAACCCACAGTAAAGCAAACATAATGTTTGAAAGAAGAAACCCAGTAGAAAATAGCCAATCTGGGATGAGGCAGAGTATCCCAAAAAAAAGGGAAATCAAGGTCTAAACATTAGAAACTCAGTGACTCAAGCACTTTGTTAGCAAGCTTTCATCTTAACTTTGTTCACCATCAGTAAACTTGGCAGCAAACTGCCCATATGAAATAGAGGTCCGTGATGCTGCAGTTCACTCAAGGGGTAAAGTTATCACTGAGCTCATCCTGCAGCACACACGGCTCCCAGCGCCCGAGTCACACTGCAACAATCATCACTACCAACTTCCACACAGATTTAAAGATATTTTGGTGATTAGTGGTGCAGGGTAATCAGTCTAAACATCAAACTCATCCTTGGGGAACACACTCATCGTGCAGACTTTCTTTGCACTTTTAAATCTGCTTAGCGCGATAAAGGGGGAAACCCATGGAATGCACAGCGCACACAGGAGGATGTTTTACACCCAAACCAGAAAAATGGAACCCATCTTCTCCCCATCTGCCCCTGCACCCAGCAAGACATCCTGCCTCCTGCCCTTCCACACTGGTGTCTGGCATTTAGGGAACCTGCAGCATGTGTGCTGCTGCCAGTCCCACCCCACAGTGCCACCCCACAGTGCCACCCCACAGTGCCACCCCACAGTGCCACCCCACAGAGCCACCCCACAGTGCCACCCCACAGTCCCACCCCACAGAGCCACTCCACAGTGCCACCCCACAGAGCCACCCCACAGTGCCACCCCACAGAGCCACCCCACAGAGCCACCCCACAGAGCCACCCCACAGTCCCACCCCACAGAGCCACCCCACAGTCCCACCCCACAGTCCTGCACAGCAGATCCTGCCCTTCCCAGCCTGCATTCCACCAGCCCTGTGCTGCTACACCTGCATCACTTTCTCTCTGTCCCAGCAAGGCAGGGAGCTGCAGTGTTTGCCACCCTGAAGGTCACAGATTTTATGTACAACCCCCCCCTGGAGTTCCCTGTGCTGCAGACATGGAAACCCCCCCACAGCTCACCCCCTGCTCACTGCCCCAGCCCGGAGCAGCACCCATGGGTGCCAGGGGCACAAACCACAGCCCAGCAGAGGAAGTCAAACACAAGGCACATTATGTGTTTGCTAAGAACTACAGAAAGATTCAGTTTTGACCTCTAAAATGTATCTATTTTATGTTTCTACAGAGAGTATTTTTGGAATATCTGCAGAGACTCATCTTTGAAGTTACCCCTCTAGACAGGAGTGGATACAATGCACCCCTGCCCTGACTGCTGGAATTGAGATAATGCAGTAACACTGTAGAAACAAAGGGTCAGATGAATATACCCAAAAATGAGGAGCTGTGAAGGGATATCTGCTACAAATGCTGACCTGTACCTTTTGCAAGACATAATTCAAAGAAAAAAACCCAACCAACTTCACTTTCAGATTGGTTTTCACCCAAAAGTCCATTTACAACCATCCCCAAAAGCGACCTCAAACATTCCCTATCACCTAGTACACAAATTAACATGACACTATCAAAAGGCAAAAGCTTTAGCAATTTTTGATCATTTTGACCAGTCCAGTTGCTGCAGCATTTCTTGCACAATTGTTGTCAGTCTGTCAAGCAGAGGAGAAACATCTGGGATCTGTCTGTATCTGGACATCAGATCCACTCACTAAGCACTTTATTTTATATAGTTCCCTTAGAGAACTTTGTAGGAGTTTACATGTCAGGCACCATTTTCCTAAAACTCTCTGTCAAGGTCTACCAAAACAAAGCTGTGGCTTCTTGATCAGAGTCTTCTCTTCACTCAAACCTCCAAAAGACCTCAGACTGCCAAAACAGAATAAAGTCATTACAGAACAGCTGCTTCCATTATTTTAAGACTTACTTGAACAACTTGCAAGTTCTGGTTAACTGACTTATAATTTTACAGTGGTTGATGTAGGATCTGTTGGATAGTGCAGACTGAGGATTTGCACACAGGATGTGCTTTATGCACAATTTGTCCCCTCTGGCATCGAGAGCAGCAAATCAGCCCTGGAGTGTGCTGAGCAGTCCTGCCCTTGGGAAATGTGCAACAGCCATAGGGAAATGCCAGTGGCTGTTCTGGAGCTTTCTGCAGTCCATCTCTGCTCTGGCCCAGCCTTGTTGACCAGTTCAGGTTTCCTTGGGCGTTTCTTCAGCGTGATAATGACTGAGATCACCTGGGCTGAGATCATCTGTGGCAGGGCAGGAACTCCAATCCCAGTGACACACACACACATCGACTCTTACTTGGGAAGCACAGCAAGATTCTCTATTACAAACCCTTAGTCCATACAAATTAAACCCCAAAATAAATAAAAAACCCCAACCCCAGCACACCCAACCCCAGCAACACACTTCCACCCCATTTCTCACCACTATAACTCACTTGAATACTTTTAGCCATTTGTACTAAAAATGTGCTCTCAGATCCTTCTCCTCTGCTGCACACACAGTTACCCAAGACTGTCAGCCCCAAACACAAAGCTCTAGAAGCTGGGCAGATGTGGATTCCTACAAAAATGAGGGTCTAGAGCACTGTGCTGCTGCAGTGTGACAGGAGGGGGAATCTCTGACACGTGCATTTTGCAAGAGGCTGTAGCAGTGTAGGAACAGGCTGTGAGCTGTGAACATCAGTGTGTGAAACCATTTCCCCTTGGAACAAAGCTCCAAGTTTGCTTCTAGAGCAGGTCTGCAATCCCACCAGAACACAAGGATCACTGCCCAAGGGGACAGGGAGGGTCCATAAGGGTGTCTGGGTTCCCTGCTATACAAACCTGGAGGGTGACAGAGCCTCCGACAGCAGCCGAGCTCCGACCGTTCCCCACCGACCTCTGGGAGTTGTCCACGGCTTCCAAAGGAGAAGAGCACATGTGCCACTCCTGTTCACACAAAATTCTGACAGAACATGCAAGTTTCTGCATTTTGTCATTCCTCGAGGAAATCTGACCCCGAACAACACCTGCACACAATGAGTACCCAAGTGAGGGAGTCATAAAGAGCCAGCTGCCCTTTATTTAAAATGCCCTTTGCAAACAACTTGCTTTACATTCTTTTGAGAGAAGCAGAACCGCCAGAATCCCACAGCCACAGAATTCCACATCAGCTCCAGCACCATCAGCATCAACACAGCCTGAGCATCACGTTGAGAGAACCACACTTGTCTTGGGACTGAGGCTGAGAACACGGCATGGTTACAATCACGGAGACTGGGATACCAGAGACACTTTCTTGCAACAGAACAAGCTTGGATTTTTAAAAATACAATCATTATGTACAGCAAAATATGTGGCCACAAGACCAGCCTTAAACCAAGGCATTGTTTACACAATTTCTGCACTGTCAGGAAATATTTTGGCCGGGAATGTCATTTTTCTTCCAAAACAATTATATATTTGCAATTCTCACTGTGAAAAGAGCAATATACCACCTCTGTATTGACACGGGTGTAACATATTCCCACAGGGAAAAGGAATAAAAGAGTACCTTTATATTGATACAACATTTCCCTCAAGTGTTGAAGCTAATATAGCTTTCATTACTCAGTCAAGTTAAAGCAGGATGATTTTTTTTCAGACTTTTCATAGACCAGGTCTACGTTTAACAAGCACCAAAACACTTCAGAGTATTTGGAAGATCAGACTACTGAGCTCTACACTTTGTACTGTCCTCACCAACCATATAGAACATTGAACACCTCAATACATTCAACCCCCTGGTCAGACCGTGCCATGGCTGCTTAAATGCTCCACTGGTGAACAAATAAACCTTCTGGGCCAGAACCAGAACGTACCAAAGAACGGCCCAGCACAAGGCAGAGCTCAGCAGGCTGCCCTCAGATGCTCTGCCAGGCTCAGCAGAGCTGCACTTTGTGTGCTACAAACACCCGTTTTTGCCTTGTTCCTCAATCACAGCACAGGCAGTGGGGAAACAGAGGCACTGCAGACTGTGAGGGATCTGCTGTTCCTTGGGGAGGACACAAAAAATACCTGCTTTTAGCAACCAAACAAGCTGCTGTCCATACACCGACCTAGAGAAGGCCTGCTGGGTGCTAGAAACTCTACATTCCCATGGAATTTAAGGCAAAACTGAACCATGGCAGTAGCTGAGATGTGAATTTATGGCATTTTTATCTAAAACTTCAGACATGCAGTTTTTAAGCTGCAGACATGGCAGCTTCCTTAGCTTTCAATGCAGTACTTGGGTTAAAAGAAGCCCCTGCCAAATAAGAGTTATTCCCCTGCCCTCCTAACACAGGATTTCTCTGGCTTCCAATTCATTTTTAGGAATTTCTGGAACGAGGTTTTCAATTTTCACTTAAAAATGGGGGCTGGATCAATTTTGTGTTACAAGCAGGCACAGGCAGCAGTGAGGGACCAGCACCAGTGCTGCCTCCTCCAGCCCTCTGCTTGGGCTGTGATTGTTATCAGTGCCACAGCCCCACTGGTGGGAGCTCAGGAGGAGACATGTTTTCAGTATGTAAGTATTCCAAATTTTGAGTAGATGTTTGACATTGCTACAAGAAGTGTCCAATTCTGACTAAAGCAAAAATTACAATATTCATTTCGATCACTGGGATTTCAATACATAAACTCACAGTACACACTGTTCTTCCAGTGCTGAGGCACAAAGTTTTCCTGCTTAAAATGACCAGATTCACAGAGGAATCATGGCAGTTAGTTTTCTGTCAGCCTGATTAAAAACCCCTTTACACATCATTGCTCAACCTTTGTTCTTGTGATGTAAGAAAATTTCAAGTCTTCTTGGGATGGGGGCAAAAAAAAGGAAACAAAAGAGTGGCAGGTTTTGTGTGCAAACCTTTAAAGAAGGGGCAGAGAGGAACACAATGGGGGTAAACACGCTCCTTGGATCTTCCACCTGAGGGGAGGCACAGATCTCCTCCCAACCCAACCCTCAGCAAACCAGGAAACAACTAAAGATATGATTTATAATTTTAAAGAGTAATAATGCAATGAAATTAAAAGCTTAAATTTCATAAATAATTGACCTTTAGAATTTCACCCCAATAAACCATGTTGCTTCCAATAAGGAACAAGGGGCTAACCTTACAGGGCCTGTTGCATTAAGGGCACACTACCTTCCTAAAGCTTCCTCTGAGCACAGCCTTCCTCTCACAAGCTGCCATCACACTGGGCCAGGACCTGAGGGCAAGCAGAACACTGCCTGAAAAATGAGTAAACGTTAGGTAAAACAGCAACCTTCTGGCTTGCATGTTTCTTAAACACTGTCCTTAGCTAAATCAACCCCCCCACCTCTGCCTGCCATTGAGATATAAATCAGGATTAACAGCCTGTGAGAAAGTCAGTGTTTCATGTGATACATAACAGTGCACAAAGTTGTTTTCTAAAAAACAGGATTTGTATTAAAATGGATAGACATCTCTTCAATGCATGTCTGCAATTAAAATGACAGTTGTTAGAATTTTCTTGGTACATCACAACGATAAGATTTCCTTCTTTGCTGGCTGGAGGTACATCCCACGACAAAATCAAAGGGAAAAAGAACAAAAAAAGCCGCCCCCCCAAAAAAAATCCCAAAAGGCTAAATTCGTGTAAATTTGAAGTAAATTAAGCCCGAACTTGCAAGACATGGAAATAACAGTTAAAAGGCTCAGATGGAAATAAGAAATAAATTCCACTAACAATAGGCCCTTTTGTCCTGGCTTGCTCGGTGTGATTACTGCAAGGAAACTGTTAAGTAGTTTTTGGAGTAGTAGATAATGGGATTCTGTGGAGCTTTCACAGGTTGGCACCGGCTGGAACAGCTGAGTTTTGAAGGCACTCTGCAGACACAGGGCTGCTGTTGGCCCTGCATCACTCATAGGAAGTCTTTGCACTTGAGAGAGCTAGTCATCAAAATCAGTTATTGCCAACCCAAACCCAAAACCCCTCGGCACAAAAAGCACCACCGTTCCCACCCACCAAAGGAAAAACCAAAACCACAACGAAATCACACACACACGCACGCCTCAAAAATTGTGCAGATTTGTAACATTTTCACAGCTGATTTAAAAAAAAAAAATCAAAACCAAATAAAACAAAAAACCAGGAGAAACCCACCACGCTACCACTCTCCTGCAAACTCCCATCCGATACAGCAGGTAAACAAAATAGAGCATTATTCCAGGGATACCGGCAGCGCTGCCCGGCGCCCCGTGCCTGGCAGCACCGTCCGGGTCACAGTCCCAGTTCCATGTGCAACTCTCCGGGTGGGACGGCCCGAACCGCCGCCCGCTTGCATAGAGACCCGGGGAGGGCGGGCGCGGGGCCGCGGGGGTGGCACCGCAACCCACGGGTGTCCCGGGATGTCGGCACCGCAACCCACGGGTGTCCCGGGATGTCGGCCCCGCACCCCCCGGGGGTCCCGGGATGTCGGCACCGCA